>JAFBJY010000077.1:0-416463 GCA_016801885.1 Toxotes chatareus
ATTAACCTAAAGGCTTGTGTGATGGCTTTTCTGCCACAGAGGAAATAAATTCCCGGAAAGTCAAAATGAGTTGAAAGCATCTCACAATGTGCTCACTCTAGAAACGGATAAGAGAAGGAATCATTTGTCAGCAGCCAAGAATTATCCTTAATACTCTCATTACATGGTGTCTTTGTGTGAGGAGCTCAAAAATGCTACCACCAAAAGGAAATGATTCCCACCACTTCAGAGTCTGACAGGAGGGAGTGTAAATACGTGACTGATGAACAAGCTACACAACAAGAGATTTATGTTTAAATGATCATACAGTTGTATGCAAAGGTTTGGTCATCTCTGGTCAACTGACATATTTTGTTGATCAAACAGACATTAGAAAAAAATGAGCCTCTTATCTGTCCTGCACTGCTACTTTTTATTTCATTAACTTAAAACAAAAAAAAAAAAAGGAATCGCAGAGCATGTGACTCCTGTGGAGTCTCAAAACTTCATTAACGTGTTAGGCCTTGTAAGGCAGGCCAGAGGAACTGTCATTAGGACTGGAGACATTTCCAAGGTAGCTAAGTTCTAACTCTTCAAACCTTGCTGTAACCATGGACTTGTCTTCACAGCTGTCTGAGGAGCTGAAAATTAAGCTAAGTGATGCCTACTAAGCAGGGAAAGCTATAAAAAGATACCAGAGGCAACTCCCAGCTGACACAGGAGTGAATATACCTTACAGGACTCGAGGAAACTTTCTCTACAGGACTCGTCTGAAAGAGTCTATTCTAGTTTCAAAAACAGGTTTTGGAAAAGCGAGGGCTGTCTTGTAATCATGCCATATATTAAAGAGCCAATACACTTTCAAATAATAAATCTTTCTGTCCCATGTTGTGTGATGGAGTTTAACCACCATCTCACTGTGGACACTGTCAATAAGGCAAGAATGTAAACTGTATGCAAACAACAGTTTGATCCAATCAAACTCTTATCTCGTTGCTTGACTGCTCTTCTGAGACACTTTTTATGGACAAGCTTAATTTTAAAGACATAATATTATAAAGTTTTTTTTATCAAGTAGATGTATTTAAGTATTTGCACTTGAAATAATCCAGACAGTGTTGTATGATCATTTGTATTTCTATTGCTGGCGGTATTTCTTGCAGAATAGTGAAAACTGTGCAGCGTGTTGCAAGTACTGAGCCCAGGGAGCACCTTAAAGAAAGACAGTTAACAGGTTTTCTTTAACATTTCTGTTGTATTTTGTGCAGAACGCAACAGGAACATTACATGCTCTGTTCAGTACAGAATGGACTCATAACAAGCGATGCACCAAGCGATCTGTAACACAATGAGAGCCACAAACTTTACTACGGATCACATTAAAATCTCACTGTAAACAGGAGAATTTAAGAAATTTGTTTTCTATGTCTAACACACAATCACTGATCTTTACTTCAAGCTGATAACTACTCTTTTTGTAAATTCCATATTTAAACAAGACGTCTACGCCACATCCACAGTAGCTGCTCCGTGCTGTAAGGCTGTAAGTAGGGCTGTTACAATAATAATTGCAATACCTCAATATAGACAGGCCAACAACAGGAGATGGTAAGCAACTGCTTTAACTGTGTTCAAGTTTTCTCCTCGTTTCTAACTTCAGTGTGTGTATTGAATGGTAAAGCCCTGTGTCGCTCCAACAACTGACGACTGGAAAAGCATGTGTCTGATACTTTGATTAATGTTTATGTAATCTGAAATATTTCTATAATGTTGTGGATTTGCTTCAAAAACTTTTTGTTATGAGTTATGATTTACTCTAATTCTTCCAGGGGCTTTGTAGCTTTGTAATCCATCATGGAAAGTGCTGTTATTTTTGGATATTTCTGAAAACAAACAAAAAACAAAGACAAACAACCCGAAAAACCTGCATTTTGTGTACTTATTCATCTATTATTTACAGTAAAACGGCTGTGATCGTGTTCTGACTGAAACTGATGGCAGCAGCTCACTGGTTTACTGATTTACAAACACAACTGAAGAGTTCTATGCTGCTGTCTCTAGCATTTAGATAAAGATAGTAATCTCAAAGTTGTGGGTGAAGTGGTGCTCTGCCTCTGAAAAGACAAGCATACAATAAACTAAATATAAATAATATACCTAATAATAGCCAAACAATAAAGTGTATTTTTATATAGTACTAAAATCAGGATAAAAGAAGTCATTTGCAAAAAAAAAACAAAAAAAAAAAACTGTAAGTCATTGTATGGGGAAAATTCCTGCACTGTGACAGCCCTAGCTTTTTTACATACAATGAAATAAATAATTACATGGATTATAAACACTCAAACAAAGTGGACAAAAGTGTTGGGAAAAAGTACAGTCAGACATAAATAATAATCATCATCATCATGAACATTAGAAACAACTGTAATAATTGTAAAACGTTATATGGGCTGCCTCTGAATTGATTTGAACAAATTACGCACTTGTTCAAACTCACCCTCGTGAAAAGAGGACAGCCCTCGCGGACAGATGTCTTTCTAAACTGTCCATTTACACAGTTTAAAAGTTCTGAATTTGTACCAAAGCATGAGCATTTGTTGCAGTCCTGCAGCTCATATATTACAGCACCTTGTCTTAAAAAAAAAAAAAAAAAAAAAATCCAATAAATAAACAGGAAAGATGTTGATATATTGTGAATAGACACATATTACTGTGCAATTTTAAGAAACTTTCACTTAAATTTTTCCTTTTGACTATACTTCTACACAGCTATATTTACATTTATTCAGTTGGCAGAAGATGTGAGTAAATAAAGCACTTAGTAAACCAGTAGTGTAGCTTTGTCTGTGCCTCCACAAGTTCCTTCCTCTTTTTCCAGTTACAGAATGAAACTGCAAACACCTTTCTGCGCGGTCGCTGGCTCTGCCGATCCTTGATTCCTTTGTATTTTTCATTGCTAGACATGGGAAACAACATGGAGGACATCTCCTGTTAACAAACAACCAAAAACGTAGCTGTACGATAATAGTACAGATGTAATAACTACACATATTAGCAAGTATTTCAGGCTGCATAATAGTTGAGACCTATGTATCTAATAAACCACAACAAACAAAAATTGCTTCTGCTGACTTACCCATCTCTGATGTAAAGCAGGCTCATAAAGCGTTGTGGCCAGTGCGAGTGGCTGATCTGTACTGTGCCGGCAAATTTAACTGCAATGTCCGTCGTCAACTGAAATGACTTCTGCAGCACGGTTGTGAGGAAAATGGGAACTGCGTGGTAGCCAGGATGCACTGATGTCCCGCATGCGTGAGAATGGTTCTGTGGCCCGACAGGACCGAAATTCAATGGTAGCTGCAAACAGCACTTTCTAGCTTCACAGCCACAGATTTACACGCCATGTAAGAATAGTTTTACTTATATCTTGCCACATTCAGCTGCTGTTATCATACAGAATGGGTTTAAAAATCTTGATGGGAATCACGTAGAAGAACTTGTGACCCAGGTCTTACGCCTATAAATGTAGCTGATCCAAAGCTCTTATGCCATTTTCAGAAAGTGAGCTGCCAACCTGCTTTTCACTGTCAGCAGAGACTCTGGTCTGACATGTTGCTCTTGACTGATAAACCTAAGAATTATATCAAAATAATCAAATAATTTACCAGTTAAAAGTTAAGTTTCACCTATGTTCGTTGCTCTCACTCGATCACCCACGTGTGCTATTTGCCTGTAGCTGAGTCTCTCCCTCTCTCTCTTTTTTTCAGTGGGTTGATTAAATTATATTTATATTAGTTATCATTTAATTTATTTTCACGTCTGGTGGCAACACCAGTTCACCAATGCAGAGCAGCATGTTCAACCCAGCCAACGCAAGATGACCCATTCAGACAGACCCCTGACACAGGTGTCCGTATGAATGGGGCATTAGAAGAGCTTTACACTTTCACATAAACTGAACTGTAGCTCTGATAGAACACGTAATGTCATAACCTAAAAACTATGATCACAAGTAAACTACTGACATAATCTAAAAATAAAATAAATAGCCAAATAAATATTTGTTAGCTACATGATCCACTTGCATCTGTGTTCTTTCACTGGTTTTATTATTGATACATTAGATCAAAGCTCTTGAGGTCAGGGGTTTTAAAACTGGCCCACAAATTAGTCTAGAATTTTTACTATTATTATTACTATTTTTTCCCACAAATTTCTAAACAGGTCTTTTCGCGTTCTAGCAAGATAAAAAAAAAAAAGTAGCATCATTTTTTTCCTCCACTTTCAACTTAGTGCATCCAAACTGTGTGATGCTTTAATGTGTCTCTATAAACATTAAAGAAGGACAACTGAAGTGAACAACTGAGTCTAATGCAACTGCTGCCTGTCTCATCTGTGAGGAGACAGGCAGCAAGGGAACTGAAACATGCTACATGCAGAAGGGATGGAAGATGAGGATGGAGGTGTCTCTCAGCATCAGAGAGGCCTGGACATTGTGGAATGTGGAAAAAAAGGAATGTGATTCTTCAGTTGAGGCCAGCTGTGACTGTCTAGGAATAAAAATTAGAAAATCTTATGCTTAGGTCTCTTTTAGATCAGGCACGGATAACTTTATCCATGGGCCTACACTGAGCTGAGGGTAAAGACCGCTGATTTTATATAAAGAAGAAAATTAATGGTAAACAGGACTGGCAAGAGGGGGAGAACACCAAACTATTTCAACAAGATAACAAGTCTGCAGTTAAGGTGAATGTTAAGGAAACTTGCAAAATACACCCAGACCATACTGGACCAGGTCTCTGACAAAAATCACTATACTTAAGACCGGTTTCTTATTCTGAACACAACTGATGCCGTATGTACGGCGTAGCTACGTCTGCATAAATACATAAAGCGAGGCCTCTGTACACGTTTCACTGGAAAAACTATACAAGAACACATAATGCTGTTAACTCATGGGGTACAACAGCTAGCTACATGTGTAGCTAACTACCACTCACAGTGGTCTATGATGTTTATTCGTGTTTAGATTTAGGTTATGCTAGCTAACCCCTTCTTTAACTCATGTAACTTGAAAAGATTAGCTAGCTTTATTATCTTATTGGGTACGTACGCTGATGAAATGCCCTCTCGGTGTCCTGTTGCCGTGGAAATGGCTATCCGGTGCTGAAGATAGTCCGCAAGGTCCAGGTGGTGGCCCAGGTGGAGGAATACCACAAGACCCTCTGTGTCTGAAAGGAGGGCCATGAGGTGGTAGAAGTCCGAACGGCGGCGGGCCATGTGCAGGTTTACCTGGGCGGTACATGGTCCTGTTCAAAAGAGCATGCTAGCTTCAGTGTCGCCGAGGGAGGAAACAAAAATGAAGGGTACAGCTGATTCCAAGCAAACGCGAGATTCTTTTTCCAGACTGTTACGCGCTCCTGGTTCCACTGTATGTTGCAGCCGCTGGAAGTGCAGCAGTGACAGAGTAACAACATCCTCCGCCACCTCCTCCCTCTTCTTCTTCCTCTACTTCTGAGTTTCCGGCAGACTGGAATGCCACCCTGCTGCCCCCCACAGGCTGGGGTTAGAATGCAGTTCGGAGTGATTCTGTGTCGCAGCAGTGAATTCAAGGACCGCTTACACAGTGCTGGTTCTCGGTGTGATTCAGCAGTCTGTTCATTGTAATCGTCTTTGTGCCCACGCGTGATACTGCAACATAAAACCTTTGTCTTTCTTCCAATTAACAGGTGAATTCCATGAATAGGTGTTTCACAGCATGTTATTTTCTGTAAATTCCACACAGTCCATGTTCATGTTTGCCCATCTGTGCCAGCCAGAATGCCATGCCAGCTTACAGGGTCCCAGTCTCAGTCTAATCAGAACAGCTTTGTGCCCCTCTCCTTAAATAACAAAGCTCTTTCTTTAGACTAGTTTGTATAGCAAAGTAGTGCCGTCCCTTCTTTTCATTTTCCCATATGTTCTGCCACACAGCTGTGATGTCTCTCTTGATAATAGATTTGTGCTCATATGTCCCAGTGAGAACTCTCACATCTACAGTGCTCAGCATAAATGAGTACACCCCAACAGATTTGTCAGAAAACCTTTAGTTTCCTTTAAAAATCAACATTTTCTATGGGATACTATACCACAAAATTCTCCCACAAACTTGGACCAAACAAGCTTTGTTGAGTAAAAGTAATTTTCCTAACAAATTCATTCAAGACCATGTTGCAAAAATGAGTACATCCCAATGAAAGTCTTAGGAACAAAGGTATATTTTAGATGACAAAATTCTAGTTAACAAGGATTCAACCACAGGTGAGTCTAATTATTCATTAAACAGGTGTCCGGCAGACAGCTGACTATAGAATGAATAGAATGCCTTTTATTGTCATTACACATCTTTTTACATGTACGAGATGAAAAGCAAGTCCTTCTCCAGTGCAAACATGTATGTAAAATATATACAACATAGAATAGAATAAAATGCATTTAGTGCAAAGAATGTAGAAAATTAAAAAAAGGGCATTACTTAAAGAAAACCCCTTCCCATTTCATGCTGTCAGCAATGGCACCACATGGAAGAAAAATGTCATAAGTCCTGAGAAAGAAAATAATTTCTTTACACAAGAAAGATGAAGGCTACAAGAAGATCAGCAAAGCTTTACTTATAAGTCAGAATAATGTAGCAAAAGTGATACAAAACAAAGATGGAACAGCAACCATCTCACAGAGACGTCCAGGCCGCCCACGGAAGTTAACACCTCAACAGGAGCGCCTTCTGATGAGAAGGGTTGAAGAAAATGCAAGTTCACTGCAGTTCGCTAAAGAAGTAGAAAGCCAAACTGGAGTGAGTGTTTTCCCCGTGACACAATACGGCGTACACTGCAGAGGAATGGCATGCATGGGTGTCACCCACTAAGGAAGCCTCTTCTAAAGCCCATGCACAAAAAAGCCCACCTAGAATTTGCCAGGGCCCATGCTGACAAAGATACTACTGGGACTCTATACTCACAGATGTACTGCTCTATACTGAAAGAGAAGATGCTACCATCACTCCATGCCCTTAGTTGTCGTGCACTTCTCCAACATGACAATGATCCAAAACATGCACCTAAGGCCACTGCTGCATTTCTGAAGAAGAACAGGGTGAAAGTGATTCAGTGGCCAAGTACAGTATGTCTCCTGATCTGAACCCAGTCGAACACCTATGGGAAATTCTGAAGAGACAAGTTGTGCATCACTCTCCATCCAGCATCCAGGCTCTAAAGGACGCCGTTCTTGATGAATCAATGAAGATCGATGCTGCAATATGTCGCCAACTTGTTCATTCCATGCCTAGAAGACTTGGTGCTGTCCTTAAAAATCATGGAGGTCATATAAAATACTAGATATAGTAGTTTTTGTAGTGGGTGTATTCACTAATTTGAGTAAAACTTAAGTTATATTATTACCCTTTCATTTTATGAGTTATACAAATGTTCTGTAAAACTCAAGTCTTGTCAAAATTTTGGCAATTGTTCTTGTGTTCATTGATATATTCCTTACTTTTCAAAGTGGGTGTACTCATTTATGCTGAGTTTAAAGTCACTCATCCAGTAATATAGTTGATATATTTTAGAACACTTAATTTACATCAATTCATATGCCAGAGATAATGAACTTATTTACCCGACATAGCATATTCATTTAGAAATCCCTGACAAGAATATTCATACACTCATTCCAAACAAAAGCTCTACAAGTTTTCCCTCGTATTCACTCAGTGACAGAATGTAATTACTTGAGCTATGAGGTGTAGAATTTGAATCCATGCACTCATATTTAACATCTTAATAAAGACATCCTTAAATTTTGCATTTTGCAAAAACATTTTGTAGTTCCCTGATTGAGACAATCATACCACTGAATAAAAAGTGATAATCTCATTTCAGATTTTATTTTGCGTATTTACACATCCATGCAAACCTTCCAACATCCAACATGTATGCACACACATCTTCCATGGGCAAAAGCTGACATCTTTTAAATAAGTAACAAAGGCGATTCCAGTTAAATTTACTGAAAGAAAATGGGACTGGAAACTGTTTTTCAATGAATTTTCAAATTCAACTTAACTACCAGAATTTCAAGAATCATACATCTTAATACTGACGTTCACTTCTTATGTCAGTAGGTGCACCAACATTGAAACCATAGGAACTTTCGCTATCTTTCCAAAAAAAAAAAAAAAAAAAAAAAAAAAAACAATGTCCAATATAAGGCTAATTAAGTGGCAAAATGAGGTTAAAACAGCAGAGTCCAACTTATCAACTAACTTATCAACTAGTCCAACTTATTAACTAACCATTTATAGCACATCTGTTGGCTTGAATACTACATAAGAAGGAAAGAAAACATAAAGACACCAGGATGAAAAAGCAAAGGTCTACCCTCTGAGGTACAGCAATAATTCCAAAACAGTCTACAGTGAATGT
This sequence comes from Toxotes chatareus, assembly GCA_016801885.1. Taxonomy (NCBI): domain Eukaryota; kingdom Metazoa; phylum Chordata; class Actinopteri; family Toxotidae; genus Toxotes; species Toxotes chatareus. The sequence goes on from JAFBJY010000077.1 coordinate 8,442, forward strand.
ATACGGGTCTGTATGAGTGTATGTCCTAGAACCTCATGCTGTAAAATTTAAGTTAGGATAATAAGGCATTTGAAATCCATTCATCAATGATAAGGAGTCAATCTTCGTGTGGACTCTGCTGAAATACCCCACACTGTCTTCAACTAGTGTAGTGTCTGCTTTGATTAAAGCCAGCTTGGTTGTAGTGCTGGCCTGCGTGTTGGAAGAACTGTTCAAACTGTCCTCCTTGGTTAAAATTCGAGCCCCTCTCCCTCCCCAGCCCCCCGCCTTGTCCTCCGCCTCGGCCTCCCCTTCCCTGCCCCGCGACCTCCTCGACCCCACCTCTCTCCTGATGCCAGCCTGCATCTTGGTGGTAGTTGTCATGGTAACCACCTCCTCCTCCATGATACCCAGGGTCCTGGAAGCCTCCTTGGTTGTTCCCTCCTCCTCCTCCATAACCACCTCTCCCTCCTCCCCCATGATGACCTCCTGCATCCTGATAGTGGCCCTGGTGGTAAACGCCTCTTCCTCCTCCATCTCTTTCTCCCCAGCCTCCCTGCACCTTCCCCCCTCTGCTGCCTCCACCTCTTCCTCCCCTGTCTCCATGTCCTCCTCCTCTCTCGTAGCCTCCACGGCCACCTTGGGAGTAGTGATCGTAGCCCCCCCTGCTGCCTCCGTGCCCACCCCCACCATAGTGTCCGCCACCCTGGGGAGCATCCTGACGCTTCTGCCAGGTAGGCATCTCTGGTGGAGGAGGCTCAATCTCGCAGGGTCGGCCTCCCCTGTCTGGCACTCTGCCCATTAGAACCTGAGAAAAAGACACATATTGAATTAAGACAGTTCAAAGCATGATCACTACCCTGATTTGATCCCACTTCAGTTGTTTGCATGAGATTAAGTTTCAGTTATTTTCACTGAACATCATGTGTTAAGCAAAGGGTCATAAAACCAAAACTGAACAGGTGCTGATGCTTTAGGAAGTTTTAGAAAACAGCAAATAAACAGTTTGCACCTCGTCTATTAAAACACTCTGAATAACACATGAAACAGAAAGAAATAGCTGGAACTACATTGCGTTTAACCTACCTTGTTAATAGCACAAGCAGTCTTCTCTCTTATCTTGCCACTGCTTGTGCGTAGGATCTTAGAGAAGTCTTGTCGAGCAGCCAGAAGATGGGCAACAGATGTTTTACTTGTGGTGCAGAGGGCAGAACGCAGAGGCGGGTAAACTTTGGCCAACTTCTCAGCATGTGTCTGAAATAAAACATTCAAAACAAAAGTTTTTATTTGATTTTGGAAAGCAACACTTCGAGTCTATCAGTCATACACTGCATATATGTATACTATGTAGACTGGAGCAATTTTTTGTTTTTCTTTGGAATATTAAAAAAAAAAACAAACAGGTGTGGTAAAGTGGTCTGAGAGGAGAAACAAGTAGTGTTGCTGTCTAATGATCACTAATCTATTTTTTTTTTTATTTCTCAACAAGCTTTCAGTGTATATGTCAGGCCTTTTTCATTCCAATCCATTCTATTTAACAAACTCATAAATGACTTTTGTCAGTCTTTTCCCTTCTCAGCAGGGCAAGAGCACCCCCAAATGGATAACAGTGGCCTGCTGAAGCACACGTGTACACAGAATTCCTGTTTAAAATGCCTTGTGTGTCATTTAACTTGGAATCTTTAGGACCCTTGCAAGTTTTTACATACCTTCGCTCTGTCAGACCAACCAAAAGACTGAACTGTCACATCAAGACGTTTCAGCAGCATCTTCCTTCTGACTTCATACTCATTCACTAACGCTTGGTTTATAGCTTCTATTTTTTCCTGGCAAAATGAGAAACAAGCACAAGAGAAAGGTCATTCGCTTATACAGAGTTCACCAATTGTATTATATTTCTTTGTCATTTTCCAGTATTTACCAGGTGCACAGGTCCAAGGGTCTTCTTCATCAAAGGCTCTCCTATGTGATTTGGTGGGACTCGACTTATGGCTTCTTTCAGCTTAAAAAAAAAAAAAAAAAAAAAGGTAGAAACCTCCGAGAGTAAAGCTGGAATGTGTAGAAGTAGACTTCTTCAGACACTGTGGCAGTGGCAGTGGTACTGAACCTGCTGATAATACGCTATAGGCACAAAGTATTATCAGCAGGTTCGGTACACACATCATGCTGTTGTGTGAGTGCACAGCCATCTCTCTGTGTCACTAGAACAACTGACCTTCTTTTCAATTCCACTGAAGAATTGGAACATGGTGATGTTGGCAGGAGGCTTGGACATGCCCAGCGCCATGCAGATGCCCTTCAGTTCCTGGAACACAGGGCTGCCTGACTCCTGGGCTTTCTTCTGAGGCTTGTTAACCAGGATCATCCTTGATGCCTCCAGCTCTGATACCAGAAAGGCTGAGATAGAAGTGGATTTGGTTAAATTGTAATTGCTGTTAAAAGGATGCTTAGGTTTCAGAAAGTCATACTTAAACCCTTGTTAGTGCTATCAGGAACTAAATAACCTTCCTTGTGGTTTGTGTAGCTCTTTGTGTGATACATACATGTCTGAGACATTAACAAGAAGGCACTGAAATCATTAAGCGATGGCTGTGACTAAATCTAAATACAATATTAGTACACAGTTTTCACAAGTGAAGTAGGAAAAGGTTGTGTATCATCACGGTAGCCAACCTGTGGACCTATTCATAGAGACCCCTGAGTCATTGTGTCAGTCTGAATGGGGTATCAGTGAAAACAGCTGTGTCAGTATCATGTGGCTCCACAGAGAGTGGAAAAAGTAACTGCACACACAGGCTGCTTATGCTGCCTTCTAGTGGTGACTACATGCTATGTTCATGCCCAATACAGGATAGCAGTTCACAATATATGACTATGGAAGATTTTGTTACAGGTGGGTGTGTACACATTTTAGAGATGTTGCAAAGTACTGTTATCATACTGAGAAGCAGCAGACAGTCTGTCCTGTTGAGGAACCGCTGAGTGATGTCTCCGCTGGTAAGGACAGAATAAGGACAGGCGAGCTCTGACAGCAGACCACTCATCTCCAACTGGAAGCTCTCTGCCTCACTTGGACCTGGGTGAAGTAGGACAACAAACACATCAGAAATTATGTCACAAGACAGACAGACAGACAAACAAACTTTTTAAATGTCATATGTACCCAATCTTGGTAGACCCCAAACAGAAAACTGGCTTTGTGAAATATGCAACAACAGTGATTAAAAAGCCCTAAATAGACATTTTACTCCACCATTACTCTACCATTAGTTAAAAGTGTAGCAATCGAACCTAATGACTTACTTGCCAAAAAAATGGAAACCATGGCATGTGCCATATGTTGGATAAACAGAAATATATGTGTTTTATGTTTCATTTCTTTCCCATTGTTATCAACCTCCAGCTGACAAGAAAAGGAAATGAGGAAAGGAAACTCTTCTGTCACTGTTCAATATATATATATATATATATATATATATACATGTCTTACAGTTAGTGGCGTGGACATTCTCCTCCAACTTGCAGTAGAGTCTAAGCTCTGAGACAATCCAGGCACAGAGCTTAGTAAACTCAGGTGAAGCTGCACCTCCATTCACAGCAGAATCCAGAGCTCCTTCCTCCAAAAGAGGACCTTGGTACCTGCAGTGACACACACAAGCAAACACTTAAGACCATGTTCAGTCTGACCCACAACTCTTTGCTTCCCTTATCAGTACTGCAAAGTGGTGGCCCTGGGTGTAGATTTGGCTATGGACGGCAGGGACATGTCAAGGTGTAGATGGATTTTCACCAAGCAATACCTTTATCAATCTCATATGATCTTGTCGAGATGCCACAGTTGTGTTTTTTCAGAATGTTGGTTATTATGATACACAGTGAAAGACTGAAATATGAGGGATGCCTGACTATGATTGAACAACCCCCACCTTCAAATTGCATTATGCATCGTTGAGCAGCTGCAGCCCAGCAGTAGCAGTAGAGGGTGGGTGATGAGCAGTAGTTACTTAAGCATATCTAATTTGTGACTGGTGCTCAGACATGGGGTGATAGAGAGCATGTGCACAACTGTCTATTTTGGCTGTCTGACACAAAATTAGGACCTAGGACCTTGCCTTGTTTGTATGGTCACAGTGAGGTGTGGCTTAGTTTGCAGAGACAAGTTTGACACTTTGACACTTAAGTGCTCTTGCCAAGTATTGACAGCATTCACTGAAAATGCCCGACCACAATTTATAATTTGGCTATTTATATTATATATCCAGTTACTGGATATTTCAGAATATAACCAAATAACCAAGAAACACGTAATAAATCAATAAATCGTGCATTATTAGAAAGTGGGGCTTAAACGGGTTAAGAGAAAGGAATGTGTTGGAGCTGTCCTTATATGAATCACGCCGGGAGCAGCTTCTGCTGACGCAGCTAATGACAAACCATATATAACCACCCTGCGTATGTGTATTAACAGTAATGTGTCTGGAAATATAGAAAACCACGATGTACATAAATAGTCGAGAGATATTCCATCACCGTCTGACTAACGTTAGTCACAACAGCAAATTAGCCGTTAAGCTAAAGCAAGCTACAGTGCACTGCGCTAGCTAAAACCGGACAGACAAAGCTAATCATAGAAGTAACAGCAATCATACAGCGGATGACATATTACGTTTTTTTCTTACCCTAAATCTTCAAGAGAGACGAGGGTGTCATTCTCCATCCCAGTAGTCTACAATTATGTCTTAAACCACGTACTATGAAACAGGGCTTTCACATCGGCCACCTCAACTCAAACACGTTTGACTTCCTCACCTTCTTCCATGGATTTTTTTTTTTTGAAGATCGGCAAATCAGCTCACAATAGATTTACCGCCACCTACTGGAATGGAGTGTAAAGCGGTTGAAAGCCTAAACCTGTTTCTTATACTTGTGGTTTTGTGTTTTGCTTCCTTTAGTGCTGATACTACTTCCCTTCATTGCTCATCAAACGTAGCTGCACACCTTAAACATATTTAGATGTGGTCATATGAAACATGAAAGCACAACATTTCTATATCTATAAATATTAGTTTAGTGTTAAAAATACAAGGAACTAATATCCAAAATAAATTAAGAGGTCAGCTCACATAATCACACTGATACTGGTTTGATTTTATCACATGACAAGAAAGATACTTATAATAGCAATAATAATTATCAACAGATTCAACCCTCTGCCCATAGCCACACACTTTGGAGCCTGGGGCTCAAATCACATGAACATTACAAAAGAGAAATTCATATTTACATAAGTACAAGTGATAAAAATAATATAAATATTTTTTTATCAAATATAAGGATGCGCTAACTGTAGGAGCCCTATTATTTTTTTGGCACTAGCTGGTTTTTATCGATTCATTTTGTCTGGTTACCATGGTGATGCACAAGGTTTGGGTCACGTGGGCATAGGCGGTGATAGACGGAGGTAACAAAGAGGGGCACTCACTCACCTGTGCTCAGGTAGGAGGAGAGAGGGGAGCTGGGTAGCCGTAATTTTTGTTGACCGTATGCAAGAAGCTCTTATGCATATTTTTCTATTAATTTTTTACATATGCTTTGTGAAAACAATGTGAGGGTCTAATCCTGCAGAAGGGAAAACTCAGACCAGGTGTTGTGAATCAAGTCTTTTAATGTCATGCAGCATGGAGACAAGACATACAGTTCACAGTGTGTTCTGCAGTGTTGTCTGAAGAGTGTCTGACTCTTTATACCTGTAGTCAGTATGCCATAAATACCTTTCCCAGCATGAGAGACAATAAAGGATGTCTTCTGATCATACCAAATGTAAACAGTCAGGACAACCAAATGGGGTTCACTCCCAGGCCATCTAAGATATTTCCAGATCAGCAGTTTTAAATTAACAGTTCATTCTAGGAAAGATCTGTTAGCACACCTACTGTAAGCACTCAGGACAGTTAACTCGGGTTCACTCCCAGGTTAGCTAAGGTCTTTCCAGATCAACAGTTACAGATGTCATTTCACTTTAGGGGACGTCTGTTTTAAATGACCACAAGGTACAATCCTTATTACCTTACAACAACCCTGGGGAGAGTTTTACAACCTGAAAGAATGTGGGAAAACTTGTACAAAGGATGGTTTTGTGTACAGCTTAGTTCTAAATGATCAATCCTAGACTTCACTTTCACTATGGACAGATACATTGAAAAAAAATTTTCCACAGCTTTCTACTGTGTACACGTTTCCATTGACAAGCATGTGTATTCTGGAAGCTGCTGTTTACCGTTTGTCTATATAAAGGAACCGATCAAGAGCAACTCAGACAGCATGTTTTTTGTTTGGAAAAATAGCGTGTTGGACAAATAGGACCCAGTATCTAACTCTCAAGCGAAAAATCCAAGGCTGGATTTTTGGTCACAATACTAACATCTAACAAAAAATTCTATGAGACATATATAGATAGACATTTGGATATTAACTGGGAGTGACTGATGTTCACATGTGACTGATGTTTGGTGTGATGGTTCAATGGTTTATACACCCATTGCATGAAGAGTATGACTGAGCATTCACATTGCTATGCAAACTTATGCTGCACAGCTAACCTGCTCCAAAGCAGGCGAAGTTCAGAGAATCAGATCAAAACCTGTCAACAGCTCAAATAACTCATTATTCCTACAGGATTTTGAAAGGGACTTAAGAGTTTACAATAAAGTGACATATAACAAAGAGCAATAGATATTTTTATAGATCAGTTTTCATGGTTTTTCCTGTGTGAGGCTTTCTTATGTGCCCTCTCTGCTTTTAAAACAAACAGGGGGGGGGTTTATCACTAAATAACTAAATCATAAACATCATCATCATCATCATTATCTGCCGCTTATCCGGGGCCGGGTCGCGGGGGCAGCAGTCTAAGCAGGGACGCCCAGACTTCCCTCTCCCTGGCCACTTCCTTTAGCTCTTCCGGGGAACCCCCAAGGCGTTCCCAGGCCAGCCGAGAGACATAGTCCCTCCAGCGTGTCCTAGGTCTTCCCCGGGCCCGAGATCTTGTCCTTTCGGTCATGACCCAAAGCTCTTGTCCATAGGTGAGAGTAGGAATGTAGATCGACCGGAAAAGGGTGGCTTACCCTCTCCGGGTTGGAGAAGAGTTCCTTCCTCAAGTGGAGGAGTTTAAGTATCTTGGGGTCTTGTTCACGAGTGGGGGAGGGACGGAGCGTGAGATTGACAGGCGGATTGGTGCAGCTTCCGCAGTAATGCGGTCGATGTACCGTCCGTCAGGGTGAAGAAGACCGAATTTACCGGTCGATCTACAGCCATAGAACCATGGCCTCGGACTTGGAGGTGCTGATTCTCATCCCAGCTGCTTCACACTTGGCTGCAAACCGCCCCAGTACATGCTGATGGTCTTGGTTTGACAGAGCCAACAGGACAACATCATCTGCAAAAAGCAGGGATGAAATCCTGTGGTCCCCAAACCGGACTCCCTCCGGCCCCTGGCTGCACCTAGAAATCCTGGCCATAAAAATTATGAACAGAACCGGTGACAAAGGGCAGCCCTGCCGGAGTCCAACATGCACTGGAAACAGGTCTGACTTACTGCCGGCAATGCGAACCAAGCTCCTGCTCCGGTCGTACAGAGACCTGACAGCAGAGGGCCCCGGACTCCATACTCCCAGAGCACCTTCCACAGGACCCCACGAGGCACATGGTCGAATGCTTTCTCCAGATCCACAAAACACATGTGGACTGGTTGGGTGAACTCCCATGAACCCTCGAGCACCCTATAGAGAGTATAGAGCTGGTCCAGTGTTCCACGACCAGGACGAAAACCACATTGTTCCTCCTGGATCCGAGGTTCGACTATCAGCCGAATCCTCCTCTCTAGCACCCTGGCATAGACTGTCATAGACATAGACAGGGAGGCTGAGAAGTGTGATCCCCCTATAGTTGGAGCACACTCTCCGGTCCCCCTTCTTGAAAAGAGGGACCACCACCCCTGTCTGCCACTCCAGGGGTACTGTCCCCGACTGCCACGCGATGTTACAGAGGCATGTCAGCCAAGACAGCCCTGCAACATCCAGAGACTTGAGGTACTCGGGACGGACCTCATCCACCCCTGGTGCCTTGCCACCAAGGAGCTTTTTGACCACCTCAGTGACTTCAGCTTGGGTGATGGATGAGTCCGCCACCGAACCCCCATCCCCTGTTTCCTCAATGGAAATCATAACAGCGGGATTGAGGAGATCCTCAAAGTACTCTTTCCACCATCCAATAATGTCCCCAGTCAAGGTCAACAGCTCTCCGCCTCCACTGTAAATTGTGTTGGTAGAGTACTGCTTCCCTCTCCTCCATGGCCTCACCCGAACCTCTCCCAGATCCGAGTTTTTGCCTCTACAACCGCCCGGGCTGCGGCCCTCTTGGCCTGTCGGTACCTGTCAGCTGCCTCGGGAGCCCCACAAGCCAACCAGGCCCGATAGGACTCCCTCTTCAGCTTGACGGCATCCCCCTGACAGAGGGCTCAGCCAGACGCTCCCAACAGACCCTCACAATACGTTTGGGTCTGCCGAGCCTGTCAGGCCTCCTCCCCCGCCAGCAGATCCAACTCACCACCAGGTGGGGATCAGTTCACAGCTCAGCCCCTCTCTTTACCCGAGTGTCCAAGACATATGGCCGAAGGTCAAACAACACGACCACAAAGTCAATCATTGACCTTGCCTAGGGGTGTCCTGGTGCCATGTGCACTGATGGACACCCTTATGCTTGAACATGGTGTTCATTATGGACAAACTGCGACTAGCACAGAAGTCCAACAACAGAACACCATTCGGGTTCTGATTGGGAGGCCGTTCCTCCCAATCACGCCCTCCAGGTGTCACTGTCGCTGCCCACGTGGGCGTTGAAGTCCCCCAGCAGAATGACAGAGTCCTCGGTTGGAGCACCATCCAGTACCAGTACCCCTCCCAGGGACTCCAACAAGGTCTGGTACTCTACACTGCTGTTCGGCCCATAGGCCGAGACAACAGTAAGAGACCTCTCCCCAACCCGAAGGCGCAGGGAGGCGACCTCGCATTCACCGGGAAAACTCCAACACATGGCAGTTGAGCTGGGGAGCTATAAGCAAGCCCACACCAGCCCGCCACCTCTCACCGCGGGCAACTCCAGAATAGAAGAGAGTCCACCCTCTCTCAAGGAGTTGGGTTCCAGAGCCCAAACTGCGCGTGGAGGTGAGCCCGACTATTTCTAGTCGGTATCTCTCAATCTCCCGCACAAGCTCAGGCTCCTTCCCCCCCAGCGAGGTGACATTCCATGTCCCGAGAGCCAGTTTCTGTGCCCTGAGATCGGGTCGCTGAGGCCCCTGCCTTCGACCACTGCCCAATTCACACTGTTCACAATTCACACCCCACATCATAAACATTATAGCTTAATTTGAAGTGAACAAAGATTCTTTTATCTGAAGAATTCCTGACAGTGTTGCTGTGATGCTTTGATTCTGATTCCATCACTGCAGCTCAGAATAGGAGAAGACTGTGAAGATAATTGTTGATTCTCACACTGTTAAATATTTAATATGATTATAAATGAATACTTAAGTCAGACTGACCTCATAGACAAAACTATTTCTACTAGAAAGTCTAAACTAGAAAGTTGTTACTGCCAAGAGAAAAATCAGTTGTCAGTTATCAGCTGTAACAGGAAGATAAATAAAATTAGACACTAGAAATTTTTTTTAAATAATTTTAATTTTAAAATAAATAAAGGTTCTATATCTGTGTGTGACTAGCTGGTTACACATGTCCAAAATGCAGCATATTGGTCATTCCAGAATTGGAGGACATTTTGGCTTCAAAATTCTTGAAAAATAAACCTTCACTTTTCTGATTTTCTGCTACATATTCATCAATAATAGGTAATAAACTATTAAAGGCTTGATTAGCTCAGCTTACAGATCAATTGTACAATTTTTATTACATGATTTATTTGGTATTTAGAATACAATACTCTAATCACGGTAACAGGGCTGCAAATCCGTACTAATGTTAGCTTTTTCTCAGGAGTAGAAGCTTGCTGTTTAGCTAGCTGTTATTGCTGACCAATAACAAAGAACAAAGATTCTTTTATCTGAAGAATTCCTGACAGTGTTGCTGTGATGCTTTGATTCTGATTCCATCACTGCAGCTCAGAATAGGAGAAGACTGTGAAGATAATTGTTGATTCTCACACTGTTAAATATTTAATATGATTATAAATGAATACTTAAGTCAGACTGACCTCATAGACAAAACTATTTCTCTCTGCTTTGGCAGCACAAGCAGTCTGACAACCTGCGCCCTATATTCAGAATTTGTTACTATTTCAGTACAAAACTTAATGATAATTCCTGAATTTATTGACAGTAAATCCTCAGTCTGACTTTATCAGATGTAAATTATTCCTATCATTTTTTTTTTCTATTCGCGTGTTGATCACGTGGTTTACGTTTTCTTTGTTATACCTCCATGTAGAGGCCAGAGGCATTATGTTTTCGACTGGATGGCTGAGACCGGTGAAGACTGCAGAGGGAGAGAGAGCGCATGGTTAGTTCGAGGCAGAGAGAGATAGTCCAAAATTCAGGTAAGTAAATCCACAAAATGTCTTTCACAAAGGTAGAGCACAGAGACTAGTCATCACAGAAGATGACAGAACAATCTGGCGAGGGTAGAGAGGAAAGCTGAGTCTCTTATAGCAGAGGTGTCCAAACTGTTCCACAAAGGGCCATGTGGCTGCAGGTTTTAGTTCCAACCAAGCAGCAGCACACCAGACTTGACCCATTTAATCAACTGATCTCAGTCTTCAGACAATTGATTGGTCAAACTGTGTGCTCTTCATTGGTTGGCCTGCAGCCACACAGCCCTTTGTGGAACAGTTTGGACACCACTGTCTTATAGCTTTGAGGGAAAGTGATTGTGCCCCAATTGCGCACAGGTGTGCATAATTGGGGCAGGAGGATGGAGTAGGAGGAGCTGCCCCGAATCCACTGCCTGAAAAACACACCCACACCAAGGACACACACACCCACACATACACACGGAAGAGAGAGAAGAGAGAAAACCAAAGAGAAAAACCCAGAGGCAGCCGAGCTGCCTCATGACAATACAATCTGAGAATAAATAAAACGAAAGTATAAAACCTGAATAAGGAACTTAAAAAGTACTAACTTATCCATGTATATTCCCCACCCTGATGACTGTGAAACAGAATTATTGGGTTTATGAGAAGTTTCTGATTATCCAGCCTAAAAAGATCATGAGAAAGTTGTTACTGCCAAGAGAAAATCAGTTGTCAGTTATCAGCTGTAACAGGAAGATAAATAAAAATTAGACACTAGAAATTTTTTTTTAAATAATTTTAATTTTAAAATAAATAAAGGTTCTATATCTGTGTGTGACTAGCTGGTTACACATGTCCAAAATGCAGCATATTGGTCATTCCAGAATTGGAGGACATTTTGGCTTCAAAATTCTTGAAAAATAAACCTTCACTTTTCTGATTTTCTGCTACATATTCATCAATAATAGGTAATAAACTATTAAAGGCTTGATTAGCTCAGCTTACAGATCAATTGTACAATTTTTATTACATGATTTATTTGGTATTTAGAATACAATACTCTAATCACGGTAACAGGGTTGCAGGTAACAGGGCTGCAAATCCGTACTAATGTTAGCTTTTTCTCAGGAGTAGAAGCTTGCTGTTTAGCTAGCTGTTATTGCTGACCAAGAGGACAAACTTCCTTATGTAAATAAATAAAGAAAAAATTAAAAAATAGTTGTCTTATTCTGATAATATTCGTAACAGGGTTGCATGAGGTAGAGTGAGACATTCAATCAAGGCTAACTATGTTATAAAAATATCAAAAATAGAAGAGAGGACATACCTTTGCTCTACCTATTCTTATGGAAAACTGTTTGATGATGTCAAGTCCAGCGTATCATTTGATTCACTGCTTTCTTCTTCTTCTACCATGCTAAAAAGGTTATGGTAACAGGGTTGTGTGCATGTTGTGGGACACACGTTCCATGAATAATAATTATTATTTGAAATATTATGTTTATTAAAACAAATGTTCCCACAGCTACAAGAGACCGCAATGAAACAAATAATGCCAAAAATATTTTTAAATCTATTTTCAAGCATTCTTTTCTCTTTTTCTCTGTTTTTTTTTAGATTTGGTCTCAGGACAAGTAAATTTACTCCAATTCTGGAATGACCCATATGTGTTTGAAAATCTAAACTCATCTAGTTGTTATGAGGCAGCTCTACTGCCTCTGGGGTTGTTGTTGTTTTCTTTCTCTCTCTCTCTGTGCATGTGTGGGTGTTTTTCAGGTTGTGGATTCCTGGGTGGCTCCTCCCTATTCCTTCCTCCTGCTCACGCTGATTGCAGACCCCTCAAAAAACATAAGAGGCTTGGCGTCCCTCTCAACGCTTCCATCATCTCCCGTGGTGACAAGATCTCTGTGCTCTTCTCCTTGTTGCCATTTTGTGGATATACTTACCTTTTTGTACTTTGCTATACTGACTCCTTCAAAGCACCATGCTCTCTCCAAAAACAGTCTGTTATGGTTTCATCTCCGCTTGTGTGAACTACGCCGCTCCAGCCGACTCTGCCGAAAGTATTTATTGCATATGTTTCCTAATTTGTGGAAGTGATATTGAGCTTCTTTCTTTCTGATTAGGACTCTAGAAATCAACAACATTACCCCTACAAATAGCACTTACTGTTTTCAGAACTCAAGCCTGTGCCTGACAAATTGATGTACATAGCTGCTCTTGAAAATAATTCTGCAGAAATAAATGTGTCTCGCATGTTTCCTATTTTGTGGAAGTGATATTTAGCTTCATTCTCAAGAATGGCTTTGGCATTAAATTCTGTTTGAACTTATCAGAGTTGGATTTCCTGAAGAAAATGGCTTCCAATGAGGTCTTTTGCTTCTGTGTAAGAACTCTTTAACCAATATCATGTGAAATGTTTCTCATGATTGTAGAAGCCATGTCTGTGCTTGTGTTAGGGTAATGTTAGTGAAAAGTTGATTTATGTAGCTACTGGTGTAAAAGAACTGTTTAACCAATATCATGTGAAATGTTTCCCATGATTGTAGAAGCCATGTTCAGTTAATCAGCACTGTGAAGATGTTTCTGTGGAAAAATTTCCCAAAACCAAGACAACCCCAAATAGAAGCACTTATGAAGACAGGTATCATGAGTGGCTCTGTTTGAAGTTATCAGAGTTGGTGGATTTCCAAAAATTTCCCAAAACCAAGACAACCCCAAATAGAAAATGACTTCCAATGAGGTCCTTTGCTTCTGTCCATTGAAACTGCCCCAACAAGTAGCTTACTTACTGAATTCAACAGTCAAGTCAATGCTCAAGTTAGGGATAATAATAAGGACTTGAATACATGTGAAATGGAAGTCAAAAACATTCCACCAGTACCCTTTTTTAAACAGAATGGCTTTGGCACTGAATTCTTTGAAGAAGGGCTTCAAACAGTCCAAAGAGATCAGCAACACTACCCCAACAAATAGCACTTACTGTTTTCAGAAGTCAAGTCTGTGCTTGTGTTAGGGTAATGTTAGTGAAAAAAAGTTGATTTATGTAGCTACTGGTGTAAAAACTGAACTCTTTAACCAATATCATGTGAAATGTTTCCTGTTTGAAGTTATGATTGTAGAAGACCATGTTCAGTTAATCAGCACTGTGGAGATGTTTCCGTGGCAAAATTTCCCTTTTCAAAACCAAGACAACCCCCCCAAATAGAAGCACTTATGAAGACAGGCATCATGAGTGGCTCTGTTTGAAGTTATCAGAAGACCATTGGATTTCCAAAAGAAAAAAGAGACTTCCAATGAGGTCCTTTTGCTTCTGTCCATTGAAACTGCCCCAACAAGTAGCACTTACTGAATTCAACAGTCAAGTCAATGCTCAAGTTAAGGTAATTAGGAAGGACTTACAAAACCTCATGACTTTCCTTATTGTCCTGAAGATTCCCTGTTGCAATTTCTGTGGTGTGCCAGTCACAGTGGACTGCCTTCCTTGCATTTGCCCACCTGAAATATAAATGAAGTAACTCCCACCCTACTCCGCCCTCTTTTTTCACAAAGTTTCAAGGGTCTTGATAATGGTTGAAGAATCAGACATTCTGGAATTCATGAATAACAGTCATCGTAATTCATGCAGACCATTAGCACTTGATGAGAGAATAGTTAGTCCCCATTAAATTTTCTTGATGCATTTCATTACAACATGGTAGCCACCATTTGTAGCGCCATCTGTATGTAAAACAATACAAAAAGAAGAAATGAATATTTACTCCAAATGCATTTTAAACAGTGGGTATCAAAGCATGTGTATAAAACCAATAGATCTGAAATCTTTGTGTAGGGATTCAATAAACAGTATCATCCCAACTTCAAACCAGTTTCCTCCGTTTCTTACAATCTTATGAGAAAATGGCTTCCAATTAGGAGTCTAGAAATCAGCAGCACTACCCCAACAAATAGCACTTACTGTTTTCAGAAGTCAAACCTGTGCCTGTGTTAGGGTAATGCTGATGACAAATTGATGTACATAGCTAGTCCTGAAAATAATGCTGCAGAAAAAAGTATGTCTTGCATGTTTCCTATTTTGTGGAAGAAATATTGAGCTTCTTTAATCAGCACTGTGGAGCTTTTTCTGTGGAAAATTTCCCAAAACCAAGACAACCCCAAAGAGAAGCACTTATGAAGACAGGTATCATGAGTGGCTCTGTTTGAAGTTATCAGAGTTGGATTTCCAAAAGAAAATGACTTCCAATGAGGTCCTTTGCTTCTGTCCATTGAAACTGCCCCAACAAGTAGCACTTACTGAATTCAACAGTCAAGTCAATGCTCAAGTTAGGGTAATAATAAGGACTTGAATACACAGGAAATGGAAGTCAAAATTCCCAGTATCCTTTTCAGAATGGCTTTGGCACTGAATTCTTTGAAGGGCTAAAGAGATCAGCAACACTACCCCAACAAATAGCACTTACTGTTTTCAGAAGTCAAGTCTGTGCTTGTGTTAGGGTAATGTTAATGAAAAGTTGATTTATGTAGCTACTGGTGTAAAAAGAACTCTTTTCACCAATATCATGTGAAATGTTTCCCATGATTGTAGAAGACCATGTTCAGTTAATCAGCACTGTGGAGATGTTTCCGTGGCAAAATTTCCCAAAACCAAGACAACCCCAAAGAGAAGCACTTATGAAGACAGGTATCATGAGTGGCTCTGTTTGAAGTTATCAGAGTTGGATTTCCAAAAGAAAATGACTTCCAATGAGGTCCTTTGCTTCTGTCCATTGAAACTGCCCCAACAAGTAGCACTTACTGAATTCAACAGTCAAGTCAATGCTCAAGTTAAGGTAATTAGGAAGGACTTAAAAAAAACCTCATGACTTTACTTATTGTCCTGAAGATTCTCTGTTGCAATTTCTGTGGTGTGCCAGTCACAGTGGACTGCCTTCCTTGCATTTGTCCACCTGAAATATAAATGAAGTAACTCCCACCCTACTCCGCCCTCTTTTTCACAAAGTTTCAAGGGTCTTGATAATGGTTGAAGAATCAGACATTCTGGAATTCATGAATAACAGTCATCGTAATTCATGCAGACCATTAGCACTTGATGAGAGAATAGTTAGTCCCCATTAAATTTTATGGATGCATTTCATTACAACATGGTAGCCACCATTTGTAGCGCCATCTGTATGTAAAACAATACAAAAAGAAGAAATGAATATTTACTCCAAGTGCATTTTAAACAGTGGGTATCAAAGCATGTGTATAAAACCAATAGATCTGAAATCTTTGTGTAGGGATTCAATAAACAGTATCATCCCAACTTCAAACCAGTTTCCTCCGTTTCTTACAATCTTATGAGAAAATGGCTTCCAATTAGGAGTCTAGAAATCAGCAGCACTACTCCAACAAATAGCACTTACTGTTTTCAGAAGTCAAGCCTGTGCCTGTGTTAGGGTAATGCTGATGACAAATTGATGTACATAGCTAGTCCTGAAAATAATGCTGCAGAAAAAAGTATGTCTTGCATGTTTCCTATTTTGTGGAAGTAATATTGAGCTTCTTTAATCAGCACTGTGGAGCTTTTTCTGTGGAAAATTTCCCAAAACCAAGACAACCCCAAAGAGAAGCACTTATGAAGACAGGTATCATGAGTGGCTCTGTTTGAAGTTATCAGAGTTGGATTTTCAAAAGAAAATGACTTCCAATGAGGTCCTTTGCTTCTGTCCATTGAAACTGCCCCAACAAGTAGCACTTACTGAATTCAACAGTCAAGTCAATGCTCAAGTTAGGGTAATAATAAGGACTTGAATACATGTGAAATGGAAGTCAAAATTCCCAGTACCCTTTTCAGAATGGCTTTGGCACTGAATTCTTTGAAGGGCTAAAGGAATCAGCAACACTACCCCAACAAATAGCACTTACTGTTTTCAGAAGTCAAGTCTGTGCTTGTGTTAGGGTAATGTTAGTGAAAAGTTGATTTATGTAGCTACTGGTGTAAAAAAAGAACTGTTTAATCAATATCATGTGAAATGTTTCCCATGATTGTAGAAGCCATGTTCAGTTAATCAGCACTGTGGAGATGTTTCCGTGGCAAAATTTCCCAAAACCAAGACAACCCCAAATAGAAGCACTTATGAAGACAGGTATCATGAGTGGCTCTGTTTGAAGTTATCAGAGTTGGATTTCCAAAAGAAAATGACTTCCAATGAGGTCCTTTGCTTCTGTCCATTGAAACTGCCCCAACAAGTAGCACTTACTGAATTCAACAGTCAAGTCAATGCTCAAGTTAAGGTAATTAGGAAGGACTTACAAAAACCTCATGACTTTACTTATTGTCCGGAAGATTCCCTGTTGCAATTTCTGTGGTGTGCCAGTCGCAGTGGACTGCCTTCCTTGCATTTGCCCACCTGAAATATAAATGAAGTAACTCCCACCCTACTCCGCCCTCTTTTTCACAAAGTTTCAAGGGTCTTGATAATGGTTGAAGAATCAGACATTCTGGAATTCATGAATAACAGTCATCGTAATTCATGCAGACCATTAGCACTTGATGAGAGAATAGTTAGTCCCCATTAAATTTTCTTGATGCATTTCATTACAACATGGTAGCCACCATTTGTAGCGCCATCTGTATGTAAAACAATACAAAAAGAAGAAATGAATATTTACTCCAAATGCATTTTAAACAGTGGGTATCAAAGCATGTGTATAAAACCAATAGATCTGAAATCTTTGTGTAGGGATTCAATAAACAGTATCATCCCAACTTCAAACCAGTTTCCTCCGTTTCTTACAATCTTATGAGAAAATGGCTTCCAATTAGGAGTCTAGAAATCAGCAGCACTACCCCAACAAATAGCACTTACTGTTTTCAGAAGTCAAGCCTGTGCCTGTGTTAGGGTAATGCTGATGACAAATTGATGTACATAGCTAGTCCTGAAAATAATGCTGCAGAAAAAGTATGTCTTGCATGTTTCCTATTTTGTGGAAGTAATATTGAGCTTCTTTAATCAGCACTGTGGAGCTTTTTCTGTGGAAAATTTCCCAAAACCAAGACAACCCCAAAGAGAAGCACTTATGAAGACAGGTATCATGAGTGGCTCTGTTTGAAGTTATCAGAGTTGGATTTTCAAAAGAAAATGACTTCCAATGAGGTCCTTTGCTTCTGTCCATTGAAACTGCCCCAACAAGTAGCACTTACTGAATTCAACAGTCAAGTCAATGCTCAAGTTAGGGTAATAATAAGGACTTGAATACATGTGAAATGGAAGTCAAAATTCCCAGTACCCTTTTCAGAATGGCTTTGGCACTGAATTCTTTGAAGGGCTAAAGAGATCAGCAACACTACCCCAACAAATAGCACTTACTGTTTTCAGAAGTCAAGTCTGTGCTTGTGTTAGGGTAATGTTAATGAAAAGTTGATTTATGTAGCTACTGGTGTAAAAAAACTTTTCACCAATATCATGTGAAATGTTTCCCATGATTGTAGAAGACCATGTTCAGTTAATCAGCACTGTGGAGATGTTTCCGTGGCAAAATTTCCCAAAACCAAGACGACCCCAAATAGAAGCACTTATGAAGACAGGTATCATGAGTGGCTCTGTTTGAAGTTATCAGAGTTGGATTTCCAAAAGAAAATGACTTCCAATGAGGTCCTTTGCTTCTGTCCATTGAAACTGCCCCAACAAGTAGCACTTACTGAATTCAACAGTCAAGTCAATGCTCAAGTTAAGGTAATTAGGAAGGACTTACAAAAACCTCATGACTTTCCTTATTGTCCTGAAGATTCTCTGTTGCAATTTCTGTGGTGTGCCAGTCACAGTGGACTGCCTTCCTTGCATTTGCCCACCTGAAATATAAATGAAGTAACTCCCACCCTACTCCGCCTCTTTTTTCACAAAGTTTCAAGGGTCTTGATAATGGTTGAAGAATCAGACATTCTGGAATTCATGAATAACAGTCATCGTAATTCATGCAGACCATTAGCACTTGATGAGAGAATAGTTAGTCCCCATTAAATTTTCTTGATGCATTTCATTACAACATGGTAGCCACCATTTGTAGCGCCATCTGTATGTAAAACAATACAAAAAGAAGAAATGAATATTTACTCCAAGTGCATTTTAAACAGTGGGTATCAAAGCATGTGTATAAAATCATTAGATCTGAAATCTTTGTGTAGGGATTCAATAAACAGTATCATCCCAACTTCAAATCAGTTTCCTCCGTTTCTTACAATCTTATGAGAAAATGGCTTCCAATTAGGAGTCTAGAAATCAGCAGCACTACCCCAACAAATAGCACTTACTGTTTTCAGAAGTCAAGCCTGTGCCTGTGTTAGGGTAATGCTGATGACAAATTGATGTACATAGCTAGTCCTGAAAATAATGCTGCAGAAAAAAGTATGTCTTGCATGTTTTCTATTTTGTGGAAGAAATATTGAGCTTCTTTAATCAGCACTGTGGAGCTTTTTCTGTGGAAATTTTGACTTCCATTTCACATGTATTCAAGTCCTTATTATTACCCTGCCTGTGTTAGGGTAATGCTGATGACAAATTGATGTACATAGCTAGTCCTGAAAATAATGCTGCAGAAAAAAGTATGTCTTGCATGTTTCCTATTTTGTGGAAGAAATATTGAGCTTCTTTAATCAGCACTGTGGAGCTTTTTCTGTGGAAAATTTCCCAAAACCAAGACAACCCCAAATAGAAGCACTTATGAAGACAGGTATCATGAGTGGCTCTGTTTGAAGTTATCAGAGTTGGATTTCCAAAAGAAAATTACTTCCGTCCTTTGCTTCTGTCCATTGAAACTGCCCCAACAAGTAGCACTTACTGAATTCAACAGTCAAGTCAATGCTCAAGTTAGGGTAATAATAAGGACTTGAATACACGGGAAATGGAAGTCAAAATTCCCAGTACCCTTTTCAGAATGGCTTTGGCACTGAATTCTTTGAAGGGCTAAAGGAATCAGCAACACTACCCCAACAAATAGCACTTACTGTTTTCAGAAGTCAACTCTGTGCTTGTGTTAGGGTAATGTTAATGAAAAGTTGATTTATGTAGCTACTGGTGTAACTGGTGTAAAAAAGAACTCTTTAACCAATATCATGTGAAATGTTTCCCATGATTGTAGAAGACCATGTTCAGTTAATCAGCACTGTGGAGATGTTTCCGTGGCAAAATATCCCAAAACCAAGACAACCCCAAATAGAAGCACTTATGAAGACAGGTATCATGAGTGGCTCTGTTTGAAGTTATCAGAGTTGGATTTCCAAAAGAAAATGACTTCCAGTGAGGTCCTTTGCTTCTGTCCATTGAAACTGCCCCAACAAGTAGCACTTACTGAATTCAACAGTCAAGTCAATGCTCAAGTTAGGGTAATAATAAGGACTTGAATACATGTGAAATGGAAGTCAAAATTCCCAGTACCCTTTTCAGAATGGCTTTGGCACTGAATTCTTTGAAGGGCTAAAGAGATCAGCAACACTACCCCAACAAATAGCACTTACTGTTTTCAGAAGTCAAGTCTGTGCTTGTGTTAGGGTAATGTTAGTGAAAAGTTGATTTATGTAGCTACTGGTGTAAAAAAGAACTCTTTAACCAATATCATGTGAAATGTTTCCCATGATTGTAGAAGACCATGTTCAGTTAATCAGCACTGTGGAGATGTTTCCGTGGCAAAATTTCCCAAAACCAAGACAACCCCAAATAGAAGCACTTATGAAGACAGGCATCATGAGTGGCTCTGTTTGAAGTTATCAGAGTTGGATTTCCAAAAGAAAATGACTTCCAATGAGGTCCTTTGCTTCTGTCCATTGAAACTGCCCCAATAAGAAGCACTTACTGAATTCAACAGTCAAGTCAATGCTCAAGTTAAGGTAATTAGGAAGGACTTACAAAAACCTCATGACTTTACTTATTGTCCGAAGATTCCTGTTGCAATTTCTGTGGTGTGCCAGTCGCAGTGGACTGCCTTCCTTGCATTTGCCCACCTGAAATATAAATGAAGTAACTCACACCCTACTCCGCCCTCTTTTTCACAAAGTTTCAAGGGTCTTGATAATGGTTGAAGAATCAGACATTCTGGAATTCATGAATAACAGTCATCGTAATTCATGCAGACCATTAGCACTTGATGAGAGAATAGTTAGTCCCCATTAAATTTTCTTGATGCATTTCATTACAACATGGTAGCCACCATTTGTAGCGCCATCTGTATGTAAAACAATACAAAAAGAAGAAATGAATATTTACTCCAAATGCATTTTAAACAGTGGGTATCAAAGCATGTGTATAAAACCAATGGATCTGAAATCTTTGTGTAGGGATTCAATAAACAGTATCATCCCAACTTCAAACCAGTTTCCTCCGTTTCTTACAATCTTATGAGAAAATGGCTTCCGATTAGGAGTCTAGAAATCAGCAGCACTACCCAACAAATAGCACTTACTGTTTTCAGAAGTCAAGCCTGTGCCTGTGTTAGGGTAATGCTGATGACAAATTGATGTACATAGCTAGTCCTGAAAATAATGCTGCAGAAAAAAGTATGTCTTGCATGTTTCCTATTTTGTGGAAGTAATATTGAGCTTCTTTAATCAGCACTGTGGAGATGTTTCCGTGGCAAAATTTCCCAAAACCAAGACAACCCCAAATAGAAGCACTTATGAAGACAGGTATCATGAGTGACTCTGTTTGAAGTTATCAGAGTTGGATTTCCAAAAGAAAATGACTTCCAATGAGGTCCTTTGCTTCTGTCCATTGAAACTGCCCCAACAAGAAGCACTTACTGAATTCAACAGTCAAGTCAATGCTCAAGTTAAGGTAATTAGGAAGGACTTACAAAAACCTCATGACTTTCCTTATTGTCCTGAAGATTCTCTGTTGCAATTTCTGTGGTGTGCCAGTCACAGTGGACTGCCTTCCTTGCATTTGCCCACCTGAAATATAAATGAAGTAACTCCCACCCTACTCCGCCCTCTTTTTCACAAAGTTTCAAGGGTCTTGATAATGGTTGAAGAATCAGACATTCTGGAATTCATGAATAACAGTCATCGTAATTCATGCAGACCATTAGCACTTGATGAGAGAATAGTTAGTCCCCATTAAATTTTCTTGATGCATTTCATTACAACATGGTAGCCACCATTTGTAGCGCCATCTGTATGTAAAACAATACAAAAGAAGAAATGAATATTTACTCCAAGTGCATTTTAAACAGTGGGTATCAAAGCATGTGTATAAAATCAATAGATCTGAAATCTTTGTGTAGGGATTCAATAAACAGTATCATCCCAACTTCAAATCAGTTTCCTCCGTTTCTTACAATCTTATGAGAAAATGGCTTCCAATTAGGAGTCTAGAAATCAGCAGCACTACCCCAACAAATAGCACTTACTGTTTTCAGAAGTCAAGCCTGTGCCTGTGTTAGGGTAATGCTGATGACAAATTGATGTACATAGCTAGTCCTGAAAATAATGCTGCAGAAAAAAGTATGTCTTGCATGTTTCCTATTTTGTGGAAGAAATATTGAGCTTCTTTAATCAGCACTGTGGAGCTTTTTCTGTGGAAAATTTCCCAAAACCAAGACAACCCCAAAGAGAAGCACTTATGAAGACAGGTATCATGAGTGGCTCTGTTTGAAGTTATCAGAGTTGGATTTCCAAAAGACAATGACTTCCAATGAGGTCCTTTGCTTCTGTCCATTGAAACTGCCCCAACAAGTAGCACTTACTGAATTCAACAGTCAAGTCAATGCTCAAGTTAGGGTAATAATAAGGACTTGAATACACGTGAAATGGAAGTCAAAATTCCCAGTACCCTTTTCAGAATGGCTTTGGCACTGAATTCTTTGAAGGGCTAAAGAGATCAGCAACACTACCCCAACAAATAGCACTTACTGTTTTCAGAAGTCAAGTCTGTGCTTGTGTTAGGGTAATGTTAATGAAAAGTTGATTTATGTAGCTACTGGTGTAAAAAAGAACTCTTTAACCAATATCATGTGAAATGTTTCCCATGATTGTAGAAGACCATGTTCAGTTAATCAGCACTGTGGAGATGTTTCCGTGGCAAAATTTCCCAAAACCAAGACAACCCCAAATAGAAGCACTTATGAAGACAGGTATCATGAGTGGCTCTGTTTGAAGTTATCAGAGTTGGATTTCCAAAAGAAAATGACTTCCAATGAGGTCCTTTGCTTCTGTCCATTGAAACTGCCCCAACAAGTAGCACTTACTGAATTCAACAGTCAAGTCAATGCTCAAGTTAAGGTAATTAGGAAGGACTTACAAAAACCTCATGACTTTCCTTATTGTCCTGAAGATTCTCTGTTGCAATTTCTGTGGTGTGCCAGTCACAGTGGACTGCCTTCCTTGCATTTGCCCACCTGAAATATAAATGAAGTAACTCCCACCCTACTCCGCCCTCTTTTTCACAAAGTTTCAAGGGTCTTGATAATGGTTGAAGAATCAGACATTCTGGAATTCATGAATAACAGTCATCGTAATTCATGCAGACCATTAGCACTTGATGAGAGAATAGTTAGTCCCCATTAAATTTTCTTGATGCATTTCATTACAACATGGTAGCCACCATTTGTAGCGCCATCTGTATGTAAAACAATACAAAAAGAAGAAATGAATATTTAGTCCAAGTGCATTTTAAACAGTGGGTATCAAAGCATGTGTATAAAATCAATAGATCTGAAATCTTTGTGTAGGGATTCAATAAACAGTATCATCCCAACTTCAAACCAGTTTCCTCCGTTTCTTACAATCTTATGAGAAAATGGCTTCCAATTAGGAGTCTAGAAATCAGCAGCACTACTCCAACAAATAGCACTTACTGTTTTCAGAAGTCAAGCCTGCGCCTGTGTTAGGGTAATGCTGATGACAAATTGATGTACATAGGTAGTCCTGAAAATAATGCTGCAGAAAAAAGTATGTCTTGCATGTTTCCTATTTTGTGGAAGTAATATTGAGCTTCTTTAATCAGCACTGTGGAGCCTTTTCTGTGGAAAATTTCCCAAAACCAAGACAACCCCAAAGAGAAGCACTTATGAAGACAGGTATCATGAGTGGCTCTGTTTGAAGTTATCAGAGTTGGATTTCCAAAAGAAAATGACTTCCAATGAGGTCCTTTGCTTCTGTCCATTGAAACTGCCCCAACAAGTAGCACTTACTGAATTCAACAGTCAAGTCAATGCTCAAGTTAGGGTATTAATAAGGACTTGAATACACGGGAAATGGAAGTCAAAATTCCCAGTACCCTTTTCAGAATGGCTTTGGCACTGAATTCTTTGAAGGGCTAAAGGAATCAGCAACACTACCCCAACAAATAGCACTTACTGTTTTCAGAAGTCAAGTCTGTGCTTGTGTTAGGGTAATGTTAATGAAAAGTTGATTTATGTCGCTACTGGTGTAAAAAAGAACTCTTTAACCAATATCATGTGAAATGTTTCCCATGATTGTAGAAGACCATGTTCAGTTAATCAGCACTGTGGAGATGTTTCCGTGGCAAAATTTCCCAAAACCAAGACAACCCCAAATAGAAGCACTTATGAAGACAGGTATCATGAGTGGCTCTGTTTGAAGTTATCAGAGTTGGATTTCCAAAAGAAAATGACTTCCAATGAGGTCCTTTGCTTCTGTCCATTGAAACTGCCCCAACAAGTAGCACTTACTGAATTCAACAGTCAAGTCAATGCTCAAGTTAGGGTAATAATAAGGACTTGAATACATGTGAAATGGAAGTCAAAATTCCCAGTACCCTTTTCAGAATGGCTTTGGCACTGAATTCTTTGAAGGGCTAAAGAGATCAGCAACACTACCCCAACAAATAGCACTTACTGTTTTCAGAAGTCAAGTCTGTGCTTGTGTTAGGGTAATGTTAGTGAAAAGTTGATTTATGTAGCTACTGGTGTAAAAAGAACTCTTTAACCAATATCATGTGAAATGTTTCCCATGATTGTAGAAGACCATGTTCAGTTAATCAGCACTGTGGAGATGTTTCCGTGGCAAAATTTCCCAAAACCAAGACAACCCCAAATAGAAGCACTTATGAAGACAGGCATCATGAGTGGCTCTGTTTGAAGTTATCAGAGTTGGATTTCCAAAAGAAAATGACTTCCAATGAGGTCCTTTGCTTCTGTCCATTGAAACTGCCCCAATAAGAGGCACTTACTGAATTCAACAGTCAAGTCAATGCTCAAGTTAAGGTAATTAGGAAGGACTTACAAAAACCTCATGACTTTACTTATTGTCCGGAAGATTCCCTGTTGCAATTTCTGTGGTGTGCCAGTCGCAGTGGACTGCCTTCCTTGCATTTGCCCACCTGAAATATAAATGAAGTAACTCCCACCCTACTCCGCCCTCTTTTTCACAAAGTTTCAAGGGTCTTGATAATGGTTGAAGAATCAGACATTCTGGAATTCATGAATAACAGTCATCGTAATTCATGCAGACCATTAGCACTTGATGAGAGAATAGTTAGTCCCCATTAAATTTTATGGATGCATTTCATTACAACATGGTAGCCACCATTTGTAGCGCCATCTGTATGTAAAACAATACAAAAAGAAGAAATGAATATTTACTCCAAGTGCATTTTAAACAGTGGGTATCAAAGCATGTGTATAAAATCAATAGATCTGAAATCTTTGTGTAGGGATTCAATAAACAGTATCATCCCAACTTCAAATAGGTTTCCTCCGTTTCTTACAATCTTATGAGAAAATGGCTTCCAATTAGGAGTCTAGAAATCAGCAGCACTACCCCAACAAATAGCACTTACTGTTTTCAGAAGTCAAGCCTGTGCCTGTGTTAGGGTAATGCTGATGACAAATTGATGTACATAGCTAGTCCTGAAAATAATGCTGCAGAAAAAAGTATGTCTTGCATGTTTCCTATTTTGTGGAAGAAATATTGAGCTTCTTTAATCAGCACTGTGGAGCTTTTTCTGTGGAAAATTTCCCAAAACCAAGACAACCCCAAAGAGAAGCACTTATGAAGACAGGTATCATGAGTGGCTCTGTTTGAAGTTATCAGAGTTGGATTTCCAAAAGAAAATGACTTCCAATGAGGTCCTTTGCTTCTGTCCATTGAAACTGCCCCAACAAGTAGCACTTACTGAATTCAACAGTCAAGTCAATGCTCAAGTTAAGGTAATTAGGAAGGACTTACAAAAAAAACCTCATGACTTTCCTTATTGTCCTGAAGATTCTCTGTTGCAATTTCTGTGGTGTGCCAGTCACAGTGGACTGCCTTCCTTGCATTTGCCCACCTGAAATATAAATGAAGTAACTCCCACCCTACTCCGCCCTCTTTTTCACAAAGTTTCAAGGGTCTTGATAATGGTTGAAGAATCAGACATTCTGGAATTCATGAATAACAGTCATCGTAATTCATGCAGACAATTAGCACTTGATGAGAGAATAGTTAGTCCCCATTAAATTTTATGGATGCATTTCATTACAACATGGTAGCCACCATTTGTAGCGCCATCTGTATGTAAAACAATACAAAAAGAAGAAATGAATATTTACTCCATGTGCATTTTAAACAGTGGGTATCAAAGCATGTGTATAAAATCAATAGATCTGAAATCTTTGTGTAGGGATTCAATAAACAGTATCATCCCAACTTCAAATCAGTTTCCTCCGTTCCTTACAATCTTATGAGAAAATGGCTTCCAATTAGGAGTCTAGAGTCAAGCCTGTGCCTGTGTTAGGGTAATGCTGATGACAAATTGATGTACATAGCTAGTCCTGAAAATAATGCTGCAGAAAAAAGTATGTCTTGCATGTTTCCTATTTTGTGGAAGTAATATTGAGCTTCTTTAATCAGCACTGTGGAGCTTTTTCTGTGGAAAATTTCCCAAAACCAAGACAACCCCAAAGAGAAGCACTAATGAAGACAGGTATCATGAGTGGCTCTGTTTGAAGTTATCAGAGTTGGATTTTCAAAAGAAAATGACTTCCAATGAGGTCCTTTGCTTCTGTCCATTGAAACTGCCCCAACAAGTAGCACTTACTGAATTCAACAGTCAAGTCAATGCTCAAGTTAAGGTAATTAGGAAGGACTTACAAAAACCTCATGACTTTCCTTATTGTCCTGACGATTCTCTGTTGCAATTTCTGTGGTGTGCCAGTCACAGTGGACTGCCTTCCTTGCATTTGCCCACCTGAAATATAAATGAAGTAACTCCCACCCTACTCCGCCCTCTTTTTCACAAAGTTTCAAGGGTCTTGATAATGGTTGAAGAATCAGACATTCTGGAATTCATGAATAACAGTCATCGTAATTCATGCAGACAATTAGCACTTGATGAGAGAATAGTTAGTCCCCATTAAATTTTCTTGATGCATTTCATTACAACATGGTAGCCACCATTTGTAGCGCCATCTGTATGTAAAACAATACAAAAAGAAGAAATGAATATTTACTCCATGTGCATTTTAAACAGTGGGTATCAAAGCATGTGTATAAAATCAATAGATCTGAAATCTTTGTGTAGGGATTCAATAAACAGTATCATCCCAACTTCAAATCAGTTTCCTCCGTTTCTTACAATCTTATGAGAAAATGGCTTCCAATTAGGAGTCTAGAAATCAGCAGCACTACCCCAACAAATAGCACTTACTGTTTTCAGAAGTCAAGCCTGTGCCTGTGTTAGGGTAATGCTGATGACAAATTGATGTACATAGCTAGTCCTGAAAATAATGCTGCAGAAAAAAGTATGTCTTGCATGTTTCCTATTTTGTGGAAGAAATATTGAGCTTCTTTAATCAGCACTGTGGAGCTTTTTCTGTGGAAATTTTGACTTCCATTTCACATGTATTCAAGTCCTTATTATTACCCTGCCTGTGTTAGGGTAATGCTGATGACAAATTGATGTACATAGCTAGTCCTGAAAATAATGCTGCAGAAAAAAGTATGTCTTGCATGTTTCCTATTTTGTGGAAGAAATATTGAGCTTCTTTAATCAGCACTGTGGAGCTTTTTCTGTGGAAAATTTCCCAAAACCAAGACAACCCCAAATAGAAGCACTTATGAAGACAGGTATCATGAGTGGCTCTGTTTGAAGTTATCAGAGTTGGATTTCCAAAAGAAAATTACTTCCGTCCTTTGCTTCTGTCCATTGAAACTGCCCCAACAAGTAGCACTTACTGAATTGAACAGTCAAGTCAATGCTCAAGTTAGGGTAATAATAAGGACTTGAATACACGGGAAATGGAAGTCAAAATTCCCAGTACCCTTTTCAGAATGGCTTTGGCACTGAATTCTTTGAAGGGCTAAAGGAATCAGCAACACTACCCCAACAAATAGCACTTACTGTTTTCAGAAGTCAACTCTGTGCTTGTGTTAGGGTAATGTTAATGAAAAGTTGATTTATGTAGCTACTGGTGTAAAAAAGAACTCTTTAACCAATATCATGTGAAATGTTTCCCATGATTGTAGAAGACCATGTTCAGTTAATCAGCACTGTGGAGATGTTTCCGTGGCAAAATATCCCAAAACCAAGACAACCCCAAATAGAAGCACTTATGAAGACAGGTATCATGAGTGGCTCTGTTTGAAGTTATCAGAGTTGGATTTCCAAAAGAAAATGACTTCCAATGAGGTCCTTTGCTTCTGTCCATTGAAACTGCCCCAACAAGTAGCACTTACTGAATTCAACAGTCAAGTCAATGCTCAAGTTAGGGTAATAATAAGGACTTGAATACATGTGAAATGGAAGTCAAAATTCCCAGTACCCTTTTCAGAATGGCTTTGGCACTGAATTCTTTGAAGGGCTAAAGAGATCAACAACACTACCCCAACAAATAGCACTTACTGTTTTCAGAAGTCAAGTCTGTGCTTGTGTTAGGGTAATGTTAGTGAAAAGTTGATTTATGTAGCTACTGGTGTAAAAAAGAACTCTTTAACCAATATCATGTGAAATGTTTCCCATGATTGTAGAAGACCATGTTCAGTTAATCAGCACTGTGGAGATGTTTCCGTGGCAAAATTTCCCAAAACCAAGACAACCCCAAATAGAAGCACTTATGAAGACAGGCATCATGAGTGGCTCTGTTTGAAGTTATCAGAGTTGGATTTCCAAAAGAAAATGACTTCCAATGAGGTCCTTTGCTTCTGTCCATTGAAACTGCCCCAATAAGAAGCACTTACTGAATTCAACAGTCAAGTCAATGCTCAAGTTAAGGTAATTAGGAAGGACTTACAAAAACCTCATGACTTTACTTATTGTCCGGAAGATTCCCTGTTGCAATTTCTGTGGTGTGCCAGTCGCAGTGGACTGCCTTCCTTGCATTTGCCCACCTGAAATATAAATGAAGTAACTCCCACCCTACTCCGCCCTCTTTTTCACAAAGTTTCAAGGGTCTTGATAATGGTTGAAGAATCAGACATTCTGGAATTCATGAATAACAGTCATCGTAATTCATGCAGACCATTAGCACTTGATGAGAGAATAGTTAGTCCCCATTAAATTTTCTTGATGCATTTCATTACAACATGGTAGCCACCATTTGTAGCGCCATCTGTATGTAAAACAATACAAAAAGAAGAAATGAATATTTACTCCAAATGCATTTTAAACAGTGGGTATCAAAGCATGTGTATAAAACCAATAGATCTGAAATCTTTGTGTAGGGATTCAATAAACAGTATCATCCCAACTTCAAACCAGTTTCCTCCATTTCTTACAATCTTATGAGAAAATGGCTTCCAATTAGGAGTCTAGAAATCAGCAGCACTACCCCAACAAATAGCACTTACTGTTTTCAGAAGTCAAGCCTGTGCCTGTGTTAGGGTAATGCTGATGACAAATTGATGTACATAGCTAGTCCTGAAAATAATGCTGCAGAAAAAAGTATGTCTTGCATGTTTCCTATTTTGTGGAAGTAATATTGAGCTTCTTTAATCAGCACTGTGGAGATGTTTCCGTGGCAAAATTTCCCAAAACCAAGACAACCCCAAAGAGAAGCACTTATGAAGACAGGTATCATGAGTGGCTCTGTTTGAAGTTATCAGAGTTGGATTTCCAAAAGAAAATGACTTCCAATGAGGTCCTTTGCTTCTGTCCATTGAAACTGCCCCAACAAGAAGCACTTACTGAATTCAACAGTCAAGTCAATGCTCAAGTTAAGGTAATTAGGAAGGACTTACAAAAACCTCATGACTTTACTTATTGTCCTGAAGATTCTCTGTTGCCATTTCTGTGGTGTGCCAGTCACAGTGGACTGCCTTCCTTGCATTTGCCCACCTGAAATATAAATGAAGTAACTCCCACCCTACTCCGCCCTCTTTTTCACAAAGTTTCAAGGGTCTTGATAATGGTTGAAGAATCAGACATTCTGGAATTCATGAATAACAGTCATCGTAATTCATGCAGACAATTAGCACTTGATGAGAGAATAGTTAGTCCCCATTAAATTTTATGGATGCATTTCATTACAACATGGTAGCCACCATTTGTAGCGCCATCTGTATGTAAAACAATACAAAAAGAAGAAATGAATATTTACTCCAAGTGCATTTTAAACAGTGGGTATCAAAGCATGTGTATAAAACCAATAGATCTGAAATCTTTGTGTAGGGATTCAATAAACAGTATCATCCCAACTTCAAACCAGTTTCCTCCGTTTCTTACAATCTTATGAGAAAATGGCTTCCAATTAGGAGTCTAGAAATCAGCAGCACTACTCCAACAAATAGCACTTACTGTTTTCAGAAGTCAAGCCTGTGCCTGTGTTAGGGTAATGCTGATGACAAATTGATGTACATAGCTAGTCCTGAAAATAATGCTGCAGAAAAAAGTATGTCTTGCATGTTTCCTATTTTGTGGAAGAAATATTGAGCTTCTTTAATCAGCACTGTGGAGCTTTTTCTGTGGAAAATTTCCCAAAACCAAGACAACCCCAAAGAGAAGCACTTATGAAGACAGGTATCATGAGTGGCTCTGTTTGAAGTTATCAGAGTTGGATTTCCAAAAGAAAATGACTTCCAATGAGGTCCTTTGCTTCTGTCCATTGAAACTGCCCCAACAAGTAGCACTTACTGAATTCAACAGTCAAGTCAATGCTCAAGTTAAGGTAATTAGGAAGGACTTACAAAAACCTCATGACTTTCCTTATTGTCCTGAAGATTCTCTGTTGCAATTTCTGTGGTGTGCCAGTCACAGTGGACTGCCTTCCTTGCATTTGCCCACCTGAAATATAAATGAAGTAACTCCCACCCTACTCCGCCTCTTTTTCACAAAGTTTCAAGGGTCTTGATAATGGTTGAAGAATCAGACATTCTGGAATTCATGAATAACAGTCATCGTAATTCATGCAGACCATTAGCACTTGATGAGAGAATAGTTAGTCCCCATTAAATTTTCTTGATGCATTTCATTACAACATGGTAGCCACCATTTGTAGCGCCATCTGTATGTAAAACAATACAAAAAGAAGAAATGAATATTTAGTCCAAGTGCATTTTAAACAGTGGGTATCAAAGCATGTGTATAAAACCAATAGATCTGAAATCTTTGTGTAGGGATTCAATAAACAGTATCATCCCAACTTCAAACCAGTTTCCTCCGTTTCTTACAATCTTATGAGAAAATGGCTTCCAATTAGGAGTCTAGAAATCAGCAGCACTACTCCAACAAATAGCACTTACTGTTTTCAGAAGTCAAGCCTGCGCCTGTGTTAGGGTAATGCTGATGACAAATTGATGTACATAGGTAGTCCTGAAAATAATGCTGCAGAAAAAAGTATGTCTTGCATGTTTCCTATTTTGTGGAAGTAATATTGAGCTTCTTTAATCAGCACTGTGGAGCTGTTTCTGTGGAAAATTTCCCAAAACCAAGACAACCCCAAAGAGAAGCACTTATGAAGACAGGTATCATGAGTGGCTCTGTTTGAAGTTATCAGAGTTGGATTTCCAAAAGAAAATGACTTCCAATGAGGTCCTTTGCTTCTGTCCATTGAAACTGCCCCAACAAGTAGCACTTACTGAATTCAACAGTCAAGTCAATGCTCAAGTTAAGGTAATTAGGAAGGACTTACAAAAACCTCATGACTTTCCTTATTGTCCTGAAGATTCTCTGTTGCAATTTCTGTGGTGTGCCAGTCACAGTGGACTGCCTTCCTTGCATTTGCCCACCTGAAATATAAATGAAGTAACTCCCACCCTACTCCGCCCTCTTTTTTCACAAAGTTTCAAGGGTCTTGATAATGGTTGAAGAATCAGACATTCTGGAATTCATGAATAACAGTCATCGTAATTCATGCAGACCATTAGCACTTGATGAGAGAATAGTTAGTCCCCATTAAATTTTCTTGATGCATTTCATTACAACATGGTAGCCACCATTTGTAGCGCCATCTGTATGTAAAACAATACAAAAAGAAGAAATGAATATTTACTCCAAGTGCATTTTAAACAGTGGGTATCAAAGCATGTGTATAAAATCAATAGATCTGAAATCTTTGTGTAGGGATTCAATAAACAGTATCATCCCAACTTCAAACCAGTTTCCTCCGTTTCTTACAATCTTATGAGAAAATGGCTTCCAATTAGGAGTCTAGAAATCAGCAGCACTACCCCAACAAATAGCACTTACTGTTTTCAGAAGTCAAGCCTGTGCCTGTGTTAGGGTAATGCTGATGACAAATTGATGTACATAGCTAGTCCTGAAAATAATGCTGCAGAAAAAAAGTATGTCTTGCATGTTTCCTATTTTGTGGAAGAAATATTGAGCTTCTTTAATCAGCACTGTGGAGCTTTTTCTGTGGAAAATTTCCCAAAACCAAGACAACCCCAAAGAGAAGCACTTATGAAGACAGGTATCATGAGTGGCTCTGTTTGAAGTTATCAGAGTTGGATTTCCAAAAGAAAATGACTTCCAATGAGGTCCTTTGCTTCTGTCCATTGAAACTGCCCCAACAAGTAGCACTTACTGAATTCAACAGTCAAGTCAATGCTCAAGTTAAGGTAATTAGGAAGGACTTACAAAAACCTCATGACTTTCCTTATTGTCCTGAAGATTCTCTGTTGCAATTTCTGTGGTGTGCCAGTCACAGTGGACTGCCTTCCTTGCATTTGCCCACCTGAAATATAAATGAAGTAACTCCCACCCTACTCCGCCCTCTTTTTCACAAAGTTTCAAGGGTCTTGATAATGGTTGAAGAATCAGACATTCTGGAATTCATGAATAACAGTCATCGTAATTCATGCAGACCATTAGCACTTGATGAGAGAATAGTTAGTCCCCATTAAATTTTCTTGATGCATTTCATTACAACATGGTAGCCACCATTTGTAGCGCCATCTGTATGTAAAACAATACAAAAAGAAGAAATGAATATTTACTCCAAGTGCATTTTAAACAGTGGGTATCAAAGCATGTGTATAAAACCAATAGATCTGAAATCTTTGTGTAGGGATTCAATAAACAGTATCATCCCAACTTCAAACCAGTTTCCTCCGTTTCTTACAATCTTATGAGAAAATGGCTTCCAATTAGGAGTCTAGAAATCAGCAGCACTACTCCAACAAATAGCACTTACTGTTTTCAGAAGTCAAGCCTGTGCCTGTGTTAGGGTAATGCTGATGACAAATTGATGTACATAGGTAGTCCTGAAAATAATGCTGCAGAAAAAAGTATGTCTTGCATGTTTCCTATTTTGTGGAAGTAATATTGAGCTTCTTTAATCAGCACTGTGGAGCTGTTTCTGTGGAAAATTTCCCAAAACCAAGACAACCCCAAAGAGAAGCACTTATGAAGACAGGTATCATGAGTGGCTCTGTTTGAAGTTATCAGAGTTGGATTTCCAAAAGAAAATGACTTCCAATGAGGTCCTTTGCTTCTGTCCATTGAAACTGCCCCAACAAGTAGCACTTACTGAATTCAACAGTCAAGTCAATGCTCAAGTTAAGGTAATTAGGAAGGACTTACAAAAACCTCATGACTTTCCTTATTGTCCTGAAGATTCTCTGTTGCAATTTCTGTGGTGTGCCAGTCACAGTGGACTGCCTTCCTTGCATTTGCCCACCT
Source organism: Toxotes chatareus (assembly GCA_016801885.1). NCBI lineage: Eukaryota > Metazoa > Chordata > Actinopteri > Toxotidae > Toxotes > Toxotes chatareus. The sequence continues at coordinate 42,032 of JAFBJY010000077.1, forward strand.
GAAATATAAATGAAGTAACTCCCACCCTACTCCGCCCTCTTTTTCACAAAGTTTCAAGGGTCTTGATAATGGTTGAAGAATCAGACATTCTGGAATTCATGAATAACAGTCATCGTAATTCATGCAGACCATTAGCACTTGATGAGAGAATAGTTAGTCCCCATTAAATTTTCTTGATGCATTTCATTACAACATGGTAGCCACCATTTGTAGCGCCATCTGTATGTAAAACAATACAAAAGAAGAAATGAATATTTACTCCAAGTGCATTTTAAACAGTGGGTATCAAAGCATGTGTATAAAATCAATAGATCTGAAATCTTTGTGTAGGGATTCAATAAACAGTATCATCCCAACTTCAAACCAGTTTCCTCCGTTTCTTACAATCTTATGAGAAAATGGCTTCCAATTAGGAGTCTAGAAATCAGCAGCACTACCCCAACAAATAGCACTTACTGTTTTCAGAAGTCAAGCCTGTGCCTGTGTTAGGGTAATGCTGATGACAAATTGATGTACATAGCTAGTCCTGAAAATAATGCTGCAGAAAAAGTATGTCTTGCATGTTTCCTATTTTGTGGAAGAAATATTGAGCTTCTTTAATCAGCACTGTGGAGCTTTTTCTGTGGAAAATTTCCCAAAACCAAGACAACCCCAAAGAGAAGCACTTATGAAGACAGGTATCATGAGTGGCTCTGTTTGAAGTTATCAGAGTTGGATTTCCAAAAGAAAATGACTTCCAATGAGGTCCTTTGCTTCTGTCCATTGAAACTGCCCCAACAAGTAGCACTTACTGAATTCAACAGTCAAGTCAATGCTCAAGTTAAGGTAATTAGGAAGGACTTACAAAAACCTCATGACTTTCCTTATTGTCCTGAAGATTCTCTGTTGCAATTTCTGTGGTGTGCCAGTCACAGTGGACTGCCTTCCTTGCATTTGCCCACCTGAAATATAAATGAAGTAACTCCCACCCTACTCCGCCCTTTTTTTCACAAAGTTTCAAGGGTCTTGATAATGGTTGAAGAATCAGACATTCTGGAATTCATGAATAACAGTCATCGTAATTCATGCAGACCATTAGCACTTGATGAGAGAATAGTTAGTCCCCATTAAATTTTCTTGATGCATTTCATTACAACATGGTAGCCACCATTTGTAGCGCCATCTGTATGTAAAACAATACAAAAAAAGAAGAAATGAATATTTACTCCAAATGCATTTTAAACAGTGGGTATCAAAGCATGTGTATAAAACCAATAGATCTGAAATCTTTGTGTAGGGATTCAATAAACAGTATCATCCCAACTTCAAACCAGTTTCCTCCGTTTCTTACAATCTTATGAGAAAATGGCTTCCGATTAGGAGTCTAGAAATCAGCAGCACTACCCCAACAAATAGCACTTACTGTTTTCAGAAGTCAAGCCTGTGCCTGTGTTAGGGTAATGCTGATGACAAATTGATGTACATAGCTAGTCCTGAAAATAATGCTGCAGAAAAAAGTATGTCTTGCATGTTTCCTATTTTGTGGAAGTAATATTGAGCTTCTTTAATCAGCACTGTGGAGATGTTTCCGTGGCAAAATTTCCCAAAACCAAGACAACCCCAAATAGAAGCACTTATGAAGACAGGTATCATGAGTGGCTCTGTTTGAAGTTATCAGAGTTGGATTTCCAAAAGAAAATGACTTCCAATGAGGTCCTTTGCTTCTGTCCATTGAAACTGCCCCAACAAGAAGCACTTACTGAATTCAACAGTCAAGTCAATGCTCAAGTTAAGGTAATTAGGAAGGACTTACAAAAACCTCATGACTTTCCTTATTGTCCTGAAGATTCTCTGTTGCAATTTCTGTGGTGTGCCAGTCACAGTGGACTGCCTTCCTTGCATTTGCCCACCTGAAATATAAATGAAGTAACTCCCACCCTACTCCGCCCTCTTTTTCACAAAGTTTCAAGGGTCTTGATAATGGTTGAAGAATCAGACATTCTGGAATTCATGAATAACAGTCATCGTAATTCATGCAGACCATTAGCACTTGATGAGAGAATAGTTAGTCCCCATTAAATTTTCTTGATGCATTTCATTACAACATGGTAGCCACCATTTGTAGCGCCATCTGTATGTAAAACAATACAAAAAGAGAAATGAATATTTACTCCAAGTGCGTTTTAAACAGTGGGTATCAAAGCATGTGTATAAAATCAATAGATCTGAAATCTTTGTGTAGGGATTCAATAAACAGTATCATCCCAACTTCAAATCAGTTTCCTCCGTTTCTTACAATCTTATGAGAAAATGGCTTCCAATTAGAGTCTAGAAATCAGCAGCACTACCCCAACAAATAGCACTTACTGTTTTCAGAAGTCAAGCCTGTGCCTGTGTTAGGGTAATGCTGATGACAAATTGATGTACATAGCTAGTCCTGAAAATAATGCTGCAGAAAAAGTATGTCTTGCATGTTTCCTATTTTGTGGAAGAAATATTGAGCTTCTTTAATCAGCACTGTGGAGCTTTTTCTGTGGAAAATTTCCCAAAACCAAGACAACCCCAAAGAGAAGCACTTATGAAGACAGGTATCATGAGTGGCTCTGTTTGAAGTTATCAGAGTTGGATTTCCAAAAGAAAATGACTTCCAATGAGGTCCTTTGCTTCTGTCCATTGAAACTGCCCCAACAAGAAGCACTTACTGAATTCAACAGTCAAGTCAATGCTCAAGTTAAGGTAATTAGGAAGGACTTACAAAAACCTCATGACTTTACTTATTGTCCTGAAGATTCTCTGTTGCAATTTCTGTGGTGTGCCAGTCACAGTGGACTGCCTTCCTTGCATTTGCCCACCTGAAATATAAATGAAGTAACTCCCACCCTACTCCGCCCTCTTTTTCCACAAAGTTTCAAGGGTCTTGATAATGGTTGAAGAATCAGACATTCTGGAATTCATGAATAACAGTCACCGTAATTCATGCAGACCATTAGCACTTGATGAGAGAATAGTTAGTCCCCATTAAATTTTATGGATACATTTCATTACAACATGGTAGCCACCATTTGTAGCGCCATCTGTATGTAAAACAATACAAAAAGAAGAAATGAATATTTACTCCAAATGCATTTTAAACAGTGGATATCAAAGCATGTATATAAAACCAATAGATCTGAAATCTTTGTGTAGGGATTCAATAAACAGTATCATCCCAACTTCAAACCAGTTTCCTCCGTTTCTTACAATCTTATGAGAAAATGGCTTCCAATTAGGAGTCTAGAAATCAGCAGCACTACCCCAACAAATAGCACTTACTGTTTTCAGAAGTCAAGCCTGTGCCTGTGTTAGGGTAATGCTGATGACAAATTGATGTACATAGCTGAAAATAATGGTGCAGAAAAAGTATGTCTTGCATGTTTCCTATTTTGTGGAAGAAATATTGAGCTTCTTTAATCAGCACTGTGGAGCTTTTTCTGTGGAAAATTTCCCAAAACCAAGACAACCCCAAAGAGAAGCACTTATGAAGACAGGTATCATGAGTGGCTCTGTTTGAAGTTATCAGAGTTGGATTTCCAAAAGAAAATGACTTCCAATGAGGTCCTTTGCTTCTGTCCATTGAAACTGCCCCAACAAGTAGCACTTACTGAATTCAACAGTCAAGTCAATGCTCAAGTTAAGGTAATTAGGAAGGACTTACAAAAACCTCATGACTTTCCTTATTGTCCTGAAGATTCTCTGTTGCAATTTCTGTGGTGTGCCAGTCACAGTGGACTGCCTTCCTTGCATTTGCCCACCTGAAATATAAATGAAGTAACTCCCACCCTACTCTGCCCTCTTTTTCACAAAGTTTCAAGGGTCTTGATAATGGTTGAAGAATCAGACATTCTGGAATTCATGAATAACAGTCATCGTAATTCATGCAGACCATTAGCACTTGATGAGAGAATAGTTAGTCCCCATTAAATTTTATGGATGCATTTCATTACAACATGGTAGCCACCATTTGTAGCGCCATCTGTATCTAAAACAATACAAAAAGAAGAAATGAATATTTACTCCAAATGCATTTTAAACAGTGGGTATCAAAGCATGTGTATAAAACCAATAGATCTGAAATCTTTGTGTAGGGATTCAATAAACAGTATCATCCCAACTTCAAACCAGTTTCCTCCGTTTCTTACAATCTTATGAGAAAATGGTTTCCAATTAGAGAGTCTAGAAATCAGCAGCACTACTCCAACAAATAGCACTTACTGTTTTCAGAAGTCAAGCCTGTGCCTGTGTTAGGGTAATGCTGATGACAAATTGATGTACATAGCTAGTCCTGAAAATAATGCTGCAGAAAAAGTATGTCTTGCATGTTTCCTATTTTGTGGAAGAAATATTGAGCTTCTTTAATCAGCACTGTGGAGCTTTTTCTGTGGAAAATTTCCCAAAACCAAGACAACCCCAAAGAGAAGCACTTATGAAGACAGGTATCATGAGTGGCTCTGTTTGAAGTTATCAGAGTTGGATTTCCAAAAGAAAATGACTTCCAATGAGGTCCTTTGCTTCTGTCCATTGAAACTGCCCCAACAAGTAGCACTTACTGAATTCAACAGTCAAGTTAATGCTCAAGTTAGGGTAATAATAAGGACTTGAATACATGTGAAATGGAAGTCAAAATTCCCAGTACCCTTTTCAGAATGGCTTTGGCACTGAATTCTTTGAAGGGCTAAAGAAATCAGCAACACTACCCCAACAAATAGCACTTACTGTTTTCAGAAGTCAAGTCTGTACTTGTGTTAGGGTAATGTTAGTGAAAAGTTGATTTATGTAGCTACTGGTGTAAAAAAGAACTCTTTAACCAATATCATGTGAAATGTTTCCCATGATTGTAGAAGACCATGTTCAGTTAATCAGCACTGTGGAGATGTTTCCGTGGCAAAATTTCCCAAAACCAAGACAACCCCAAAGAGAAGCACTTATGAAGACAGGTATCATGAGTGGCTCTGTTTGAAGTTATCAGAGTTGGATTTCCAAAAGAAAATGACTTCCAATGAGGTCCTTTGCTTCTGTCCATTGAAACTGCCCCAACAAGTAGCACTTACTGAATTCAACAGTCAAGTCAATGCTCAAGTTAAGGTAATTAGGAAGGACTTACAAAACCTCATGACTTTCCTTATTGTCCTGAAGATTCTCTGTTGCAATTTCTGTGGTGTGCCAGTCACAGTGGACTGCCTTCCTTGCATTTGCCCACCTGAAATATAAATGAAGTAACTCCCACCCTACTCTGCCCTCTTTTTCACAAAGTTTCAAGGGTCTTGATAATGGTTGAAGAATCAGACATTCTGGAATTCATGAATAACAGTCATCGTAATTCATGCAGACCATTAGCACTTGATGAGAGAATAGTTAGTCCCCATTAAATTTTCTTGATGCATTTCATTACAACATGGTAGCCACCATTTGTAGCGCCATCTGTATCTAAAACAATACAAAAAGAAGAAATGAATATTTACTCCAAGTGCATTTTAAACAGTGGGTATCAAAGCATGTGTATAAAATCAATAGATCTGAAATCTTTGTGTAGGGATTCAATAAACAGTATCATCCCAACTTCAAATCAGTTTCCTCCGTTTCTTACAATCTTATGAGAAAATGGCTTCCAATTAGGAGTCTAGAAATCAGCAGCACTACCCCAACAAATAGCACTTACTGTTTTCAGAAGTCAAGCCTGTGCCTGTGTTAGGGTAATGCTGATGACAAATTGATGTACATAGCTGAAAATAATGCTGCAGAAAAAGTATGTCTTGCATGTTTCCTATTTTGTGGAAGAAATATTGAGCTTCTTTAATCAGCACTGTGGAGCTTTTTCTGTGAAAATTTCCCAAAACCAAGACAACCCCAAAGAGAAGCACTTATGAAGACAGGTATCATGAGTGGCTCTGTTTGAAGTTATCAGAGTTGGATTTCCAAAAGAAAATGACTTCCAATGAGGTCCTTTGCTTCTGTCCATTGAAACTGCCCCAACAAGTAGCACTTACTGAATTCAACAGTCAAGTCAATGCTCAAGTTAGGGTAATAATAAGGACTTGAATACACGTGAAATGGAAGTCAAAATTCCCAGTACCCTTTTCAGAATGGCTTTGGCACTGAATTCTTTGAAGGGCTAAAGAGATCAGCAACACTACCCCAACAAATAGCACTTACTGTTTTCAGAAGTCAAGTCTGTGCTTGTGTTAGGGTAATGTTAATGAAAAGTTGATTTATGTAGCTACTGGTGTAAAAAAGAACTCTTTCACCAATATCATGTGAAATGTTTCCCATGATTGTAGAAGACCATGTTCAGTTAATCAGCACTGTGGAGATGTTTCCGTGGCAAAATTTCCCAAAACCAAGACAACCCCAAATAGAAGCACTTATGAAGACAGGTATCATGAGTGGCTCTGTTTGAAGTTATCAGAGTTGGATTTCCAAAAGAAAATGACTTCCAATGAGGTCCTTTGCTTCTGTCCATTGAAACTGCCCCAACAAGTAGCACTTACTGAATTCAACAGTCAAGTCAATGCTCAAGTTAGGGTAATAATAAGGACTTGAATACATGTGAAATGGAAGTCAAAATTCCCAGTACCCTTTTCAGAATGGCTTTGGCACTGAATTCTTTGAAGGGCTAAAGAGATCAACAACACTACCCCAACAAATAGCACTTACTGTTTTCAGAAGTCAAGTCTGTGCTTGTGTTAGGGTAATGTTAGTGAAAAGTTGATTTATGTAGCTACTGGTGTAAAAAGAACTCTTTAACCAATATCATGTGAAATGTTTCCCATGATTGTAGAAGACCATGTTCAGTTAATCAGCACTGTGGAGATGTTTCCGTGGCAAAATTTCCCAAAACCAAGACAACCCCAAAGAGAAGCACTTATGAAGACAGGTATCATGAGTGGCTCTGTTTGAAGTTATCAGAGTTGGATTTCCAAAAGAAAATGACTTCCAATGAGGTCCTTTGCTTCTGTCCATTGAAACTGCCCCAACAAGTAGCACTTACTGAATTCAACAGTCAAGTCAATGCTCAAGTTAAGGTAATTAGGAAGGACTTACAAAAACCTCATGACTTTCCTTATTGTCCTGAAGATTCTCTGTTGCAATTTCTGTGGTGTGCCAGTCACAGTGGACTGCCTTCCTTGCATTTGCCCACCTGAAATATAAATGAAGTAACTCCCACCCTACTCTGCCCTCTTTTTCACAAAGTTTCAAGGGTCTTGATAATGGTTGAAGAATCAGACATTCTGGAATTCATGAATAACAGTCATCGTAATTCATGCAGACCATTAGCACTTGATGAGAGAATAGTTAGTCCCCATTAAATTTTCTTGATGCATTTCATTACAACATGGTAGCCACCATTTGTAGCGCCATCTGTATCTAAAACAATACAAAAAGAAGAAATGAATATTTACTCCAAGTGCATTTTAAACAGTGGGTATCAAAGCATGTGTATAAAATCAATAGATCTGAAATCTTTGTGTAGGGATTCAATAAACAGTATCATCCCAACTTCAAATCAGTTTCCTCCGTTTCTTACAATCTTATGAGAAAATGGCTTCCAATTAGGAGTCTAGAAATCAGCAGCACTACCCCAACAAATAGCACTTACTGTTTTCAGAAGTCAAGCCTGTGCCTGTGTTAGGGTAATGCTGATGACAAATTGATGTACATAGCTAGTCCTGAAAATAATGCTGCAGAAAAAGTATGTCTTGCATGTTTCCTATTTTGTGGAAGAAATATTGAGCTTCTTTAATCAGCACTGTGGAGCTTTTTCTGTGGAAAATTTCCCAAAACCAAGACAACCCCAAAGAGAAGCACTTATGAAGACAGGTATCATGAGTGGCTCTGTTTGAAGTTATCAGAGTTGGATTTCCAAAAGAAAATGACTTCCAATGAGGTCCTTTGCTTCTGTCCATTGAAACTGCCCCAACAAGTAGCACTTACTGAATTCAACAGTCAAGTCAATGCTCAAGTTAAGGTAATTAGGAAGGACTTACAAAACCTCATGACTTTCCTTATTGTCCTGAAGATTCTCTGTTGCAATTTCTGTGGTGTGCCAGTCACAGTGGACTGCCTTCCTTGCATTTGCCCACCTGAAATATAAATGAAGTAACTCCCACCCTACTCCGCCCTCTTCTTCACAAAGTTTCAAGGGTCTTGATAATGGTTGAAGAATCAGACATTCTGGAATTCATGAATAACAGTCATCGTAATTCATGCAGACCATTAGCACTTGATGAGAGAATAGTTAGTCCCCATTAAATTTTCTTGATGCATTTCATTACAACATGGTAGCCACCATTTGTAGCGCCATCTGTATGCAAAACAATACAAAAGAGAAGGAATGAATATTTACTCCAAGTGCATTTTAAACAGTGGGTATCAAAGCATGTGTATAAAATCAATAGATCTGAAATCTTTGTGTAGGGATTCAATAAACAGTATCATCCCAACTTCAAATCAGTTTCCTCCGTTTCTTACAATCTTATGAGAAAATGGCTTCCAATTAGGAGTCTAGAAATCAGCAGCACTACCCCAACAAATAGCACTTACTGTTTTCAGAAGTCAAGCCTGTGCCTGTGTTAGGGTAATGCTGATGACAAATTGATGTACATAGCTAGTCCTGAAAATAATGCTGCAGAAAAAGTATGTCTTGCATGTTTCCTATTTTGTGGAAGAAATATTGAGCTTCTTTAATCAGCACTGTGGAGCTTTTTCTGTGGAAAATTTCCCAAAACCAAGACAACCCCAAAGAGAAGCACTTATGAAGACAGGTATCATGAGTGGCTCTGTTTGAAGTTATCAGAGTTGGATTTCCAAAAGAAAATGACTTCCAATGAGGTCCTTTGCTTCTGTCCATTGAAACTGCCCCAACAAGTAGCACTTACTGAATTCAACAGTCAAGTTAATGCTCAAGTTAGGGTAATAATAAGGACTTGAATACATGTGAAATGGAAGTCAAAATTCCCAGTACCCTTTTCAGAATGGCTTTGGCACTGAATTCTTTGAAGGGCTAAAGAAATCAGCAACACTACCCCAACAAATAGCACTTACTGTTTTCAGAAGTCAAGTCTGTGCTTGTGTTAGGGTAATGTTAGTGAAAAGTTGATTTATGTAGCTACTGGTGTAAAAAAAGAACTGTTTAACCAATATCATGTGAAATTTTTCCCATGATTGTAGAAGCCATGTTCAGTTAATCAGCACTGTGGAGATGTTTCTGTGGCAAAATTTCCCAAAACCAAGACAACCCCAAATAGAAGCACTTATGAAGACAGGTATCATGAGTGGAACTGTTTGAAGTTATCAGAGTTGGATTTCCAAAAGAAAATGACTTCCAATGAGGTCCTTTGCTTCTGTCCATTGAAACTGCCCCAACAAGTAGCACTTACTGAATTCAACAGTCAAGTCAATGCTCAAGTTAAGGTAATTAGGAAGGACTTACAAAAACCTCATGACTTTCCTTATTGTCCTGAAGATTCTCTGTTGCAATTTCTGTGGTGTGCCAGTCACAGTGGACTGCCTTCCTTGCATTTGCCCACCTGAAATATAAATGAAGTAACTCCCACCCTACTCCGCCCTCTTTTTCACAAAGTTTCAAGGGTCTTGATAATGGTTGAAGAATCAGACATTCTGGAATTCATGAATAACAGTCATCGTAATTCATGCAGACCATTAGCACTTGATGAGAGAATAGTTAGTCCCCATTAAATTTTCTTGATGCATTTCATTACAACATGGTAGCCACCATTTGTAGCGCCATCTGTATGTAAAACAATACAAAAAGAAGAAATGAATATTTACTCCAAATGCATTTTAAACAGTGGGTATCAAAGCATGTGTATAAAACCAATAGATCTGAAATCTTTGTGTAGGGATTCAATAAACAGTATCATCCCAACTTCAAACCAGTTTCCTCCGTTTCTTACAATCTTATGAGAAAATGGCTTCCAATTAGGAGTCTAGAAATCAGCAGCACTACCCCAACAAATAGCACTTACTGTTTTCAGAAGTCAAGCCTGTGCCTGTGTTAGGGTAATGCTGATGACAAATTGATGTACATAGCTAGTCCTGAAAATAATGCTGCAGAAAAAAGTATGTCTTGCATGTTTCCTATTTTGTGGAAGTAATATTGAGGTTCTTTAATCAGCACTGTGGAGCTTTTTATGTGGAAAATTTCCCAAAACCAAGACAACCCCAAAGAGAAGCACTTATGAAGACAGGTATCATGAGTGGCTCTGTTTGAAGTTATCAGAGTTGGATTTCCAAAAGAAAATGACTTCCAATGAGGTCCTTTGCTTCTGTCCATTGAAACTGCCCCAACAAGTAGCACTTACTGAATTCAACAGTCAAGTTAATGCTCAAGTTAGGGTAATAATAAGGACTTGAATACATGTGAAATGGAAGTCAAAATTCCCAGTACCCTTTTCAGAATGGCTTTGGCACTGAATTCTTTGAAGGGCTAAAGAGATCAGCAACACTACCCCAACAAATAGCACTTACTGTTTTCAGAAGTCAAGTCTGTGCTTGTGTTAGGGTAATGTTAGTGAAAAGTTGATTTATGTAGCTACTGGTGTAAAAAAGAACTGTTTAACCAATATCATGTGAAATTTTTCCCATGATTGTAGAAGCCATGTTCAGTTAATCAGCACTGTGGAGATGTTTCTGTGGCAAAATTTCCCAAAACCAAGACAACCCCAAATAGAAGCACTTATGAAGACAGGTATCATGAGTGGCTCTGTTTGAAGTTATCAGAGTTGGATTTCCAAAAGAAAATGACTTCCAATGAGGTCCTTTGCTTCTGTCCATTGAAACTGCCCCAACAAGTAGCACTTACTGAATTCAACAGTCAAGTCAATGCTCAAGTTAAGGTAATTAGGAAGGACTTACAAAACCTCATGACTTTCCTTATTGTCCTGAAGATTCTCTGTTGCAATTTCTGTGGTGTGCCAGTCACAGTGGACTGCCTTCCTTGCATTTGCCCACCTGAAATATAAATGAAGTAACTCCCACCCTACTCCGCCCTCTTCTTCACAAAGTTTCAAGGGTCTTGATAATGGTTGAAGAATCAGACATTCTGGAATTCATGAATAACAGTCATCGTAATTCATGCAGACCATTAGCACTTGATGAGAGAATAGTTAGTCCCCATTAAATTTTCTTGATGCATTTCATTACAACATGGTAGCCACCATTTGTAGCGCCATCTGTATGCAAAACAATACAAAAAGAAGAAATGAATATTTACTCCAAGTGCATTTTAAACAGTGGGTATCAAAGCATGTGTATAAAATCAATAGATCTGAAATCTTTGTGTAGGGATTCAATAAACAGTATCATCCCAACTTCAAATCAGTTTCCTCCGTTTCTTACAATCTTATGAGAAAATGGCTTCCAATTAGGAGTCTAGAAATCAGCAGCACTACCCCAACAAATAGCACTTACTGTTTTCAGAAGTCAAGCCTGTGCCTGTGTTAGGGTAATGCTGATGACAAATTGATGTACATAGCTAGTCCTGAAAATAATGCTGCAGAAAAAGTATGTCTTGCATGTTTCCTATTTTGTGGAAGAAATATTGAGCTTCTTTAATCAGCACTGTGGAGCTTTTTCTGTGGAAAATTTCCCAAAACCAAGACAACCCCAAAGAGAAGCACTTATGAAGACAGGTATCATGAGTGGCTCTGTTTGAAGTTATCAGAGTTGGATTTCCAAAAGAAAATGACTTCCAATGAGGTCCTTTGCTTCTGTCCATTGAAACTGCCCCAACAAGTAGCACTTACTGAATTCAACAGTCAAGTTAATGCTCAAGTTAGGGTAATAATAAGGACTTGAATACATGTGAAATGGAAGTCAAAATTCCCAGTACCCTTTTCAGAATGGCTTTGGCACTGAATTCTTTGAAGGGCTAAAGAAATCAACAACACTACCCCAACAAATAGCACTTACTGTTTTCAGAAGTCAAGTCTGTGCTTGTGTTAGGGTAATGTTAGTGAAAAGTTGATTTATGTAGCTACTGGTGTAAAAAAGAACTGTTTATGGTCTCTAGGGGTTGACTGGGACTCTAGGGGTTGACTGGGACGTAGCATTTGAACCAAGTAGGCAGGAGTCAAAATCAGTGCAAACAAAAGTTTTAATAACAGAATCACAACAGGCTCTCAAGTGTGGAGGAGGAGGTGACCGTGTGGCAGTACCAAATGAAAGAAAAACTTACAAAAAAACCAGCCTTATCTATCTCTTAGTATTACACAAAAGAACAAACAAAAGGGTCTGGCTATTCTAACTAATAAGTGACTTTAAATAAAACAAATACAGGGGTCGGCACTGACCACGCTGACTAGTGTTTTAGACAGCCCAAAACTACGTGTTGTGAGTGTACAGGGCACCCCAGCTTACCTGATCCACCTCCTCCCTGACCACATGTAGCATACCTACAGCTCAGCACCTCGCAGGCCTCAGGCCTAACAATCAGGAAAAAGAGAGAGTGAGCACTAGGCTTCAGTGCTTCTTTTAACCCTGCCCTCTTGGAAGATTGGCCAGGTGAAGTCTTCAGGAGCCAATGAGCTTCCGACTTCAGCTGATTAGCTCAGAGACCAGGAAGCCAGCACCTGGAGAGAGTGAGGGAAAGGAGGAGGAAAGAAAGGAGGAGGAAACCCACAACCCCACTCTACCTCAACAGACACGTAACACCCCACCCTTAGAAATCCAAACTTGTTTGGAATCACATAGCTATCAAGAACGAGATAAAGCATCAGCAAGGACATTCTCAGACCCCCTTTTATGGTGTATTTCAAGATTGTAATCTTGAACAATGAGGGACCAACGCATAAGGCGATGGTTATTGTTGTACATTCTTGAGAGGAACACTAGGGGATTGTGGTCCGTAAAAACCTGGATGGGCTCAGCACTGGACCCCAAATACACCTCAAAATGCTGTAAGGCTAACAACAGTGCAAGAGTTTCCTTCTCAACTGTGGAATACTTCACCTGGTGTTTATCAAACTTACGGGAGAAGTAACTCACAGGATGGTCGATGCCATCATCATCCTCCTGAAGGAGGACAGCACCAGCTCCCACAGCACTGGCATCCACTTCTAGTTTAAAAGGCCTGCGGAAATCAGGAGCAGACAGCACAGGGGAGCAACACAACAATCCTTTAAGGCTTTCAAAGGCCTTCTGGCAGTCAGTAGTCCAGACAAATGGACAAGAAGGACTGGTTAATTCAGTCAGCGGAGCTGCAACAGATGAAAAGTTTTTACAATATCTCCGATAGTACCCAGCCATGCCAAGGAAACGACGCAGCATCCTCCTGGTGGTTGGTACTGGGAAGTCTCATGATGGCTTTAACTTTAACACCTGCTGGGCACACTCTGCCACTCCCCACCTGCTGACCAAGGTAAAGTACAGTACCCTTTCCAAACTCACATTTTGCAAGGTTCAGGGTCAGAGATGCAGCTGAAAGGCGTTCAAAATTTCCCTCAATGTGGACAGGTGGCTGGCCCAGTCCCTGTTAAATACAACAATGTCATCTAGATATGATCTGCAATTTGAAATGTCACCTAAAACTCTGTTTACCAACCTCTGAAAGGTGGCAGGTGCATTACACAGTCCAAAAGGCATTACAGTATACTGCAAGAAACTATCAGGAGTTACAAAGGCCGAAATTTCTGAGGCACGGGCTGTCAAGGGGACTTGCCAATATCCCTTTAGCATGTCAAGTTTGCTAACAAAAGCTGCAGGCCCCACTTCATCTATGCAATCATCCATCAAAGGCAAGGGATGAGCATCGGGTACGGTAACTGCATTTACCTTGCGAAAGTCTGTACAGAACCTTGGGGTTCCATCTGACTTGGTGTCAAGCAGGCAGGGGAACTCCATGGACTAGCGCTGGGTATGGCAAATCCATTCTGCAGCAGATAGTGGACTTCCTTCTTCATGGTCTCCCTCTTAGCCGGACTGACTCGATAAGCATTCTGCTTAATTGGAGCTGGATTAGTTAGCACAATGTCATGTTCTACAACAGAAGTCTGTGAGGGAACATCATTAAACAGGCTTGGGAAGTCACCAATCAGTTGCTCAAGGTCACTACGTTGACCTTTAGGGAGATGAGCCAAGTAGCAGGATAAACTAGACAATATTTCACTATTACTTAGCTTCGCTCCCTGTGGTGTAGCATTACGCATTACCAGCCCATCATCACTAGGAGTGTTCACCTTGTGAACCATGGCTACGGGAGAGACAGTTGTTTCCTTGTCTGTTTTAATGGAGGACTCCATCTGCTCTTTCCTAGAGTAATACGGCTTCAACATATTGACATGACACACTCTAGTACCTCTTCTGCGGTCTGGAGTCTTGACAACATAGTTTGTGTCACTAAGCTTTTCACTTATGATATAGGGACCAGAAAACCTAGCAGATAGCGCAGACCCAGGAACAGGCAACAGGACTAGGACTTGGTCACCTGGCTGGAAAGAAGGGGAACAGCCTTCAGATCATAATGCAGCTTCATCTTGCTCTGGGTGGAGGTCAGGGCTTCTTTAGCTAAGGCACAGGCCTTCTGAAGACGGGTCCTGAGTAGGGCCACATACTCAGGGAGACTCTTGACCTCTGTTTGAAGAGTGACCAATTGCTCCTTAAGGACTTTTAATGGTCCACGGACTTCATGCCCAAAAACTAATTCAGCTGGACTGAAACCTAATGACTCCTGTACAGCTTCCCGAGTAGCAAATAAGACAAGTGGGACACTGTCATCCCACTTCCTCTCAGAATCATGACAGTGTTTCCGCAACATAGCTTTCAGAGTCTGATGGAATCTCTCTAACGCCCCCTGGCTTTCTGGATGGTAGGGTGTAGAGGTCACATGTTTGATGCCCAGCTCTTTTAATGCCTGGCCAAACACCCTCGACTTGAAATTAGTGCCTTGGTCGGTCTGTACCACCTTGGGCATTCCAAACACCGTAAAGAACTTTATCAGGGCCTTGGTAACAGCAGGTGCTGTGATGTTACGTAATGGAACCGCCTCTGGAAACCTCGTGGCAGTACACATTATAGTCAAGAGAAATTGATGTCCAGACTTAGTTTTTGGTAACGGCCCCACACAGTCAACTATCACCCTTTCAAATGGTACCCCCATCACAGGGATAGGCTGAAGAGGAGCAGGGGGAATCACCTGATTTGGTTTACCAGCTACTTGGCATGTATGGCAGGTACGGCAGTACTTAACAACATCGGACTTGAGGCCTGGCCAGAAAAAATGCCTAAGGACTCTGTTGTAAGTTTTGGTGATCCCCATATGTCCTGACCATGGGTGATCATGGGCTAAACACAATACCTGAGAGCGGTAGCATGCAGGAACAACAACTTGATATGTCGCAGTCCAGTTTTCATTTGGATCCTCAACCCAGCGACGCATAAGCAGGCCATCCTCGAGGATGTAGGCCATTTTCCTTTTCATAGCTTCCTCACGACTAAGAACAGAAGAAAAACATTTGGAAAGGGTCATATCAGACTTTTGTGCTACAATGAACTCCTTTCGGGTAGCCGGCAGGTGTATATCACCATGACTGGTAAGGAGTGGTACTGAGTTACTTTGGCCCTGCTGATTTCTGGGCTCAGGGCTGGACATCTGTCCTGAAACCAGAAAAGAGTCTGACAGATCAACATCACCTTCCTTAGATTGGGACCTGGTAACCACACAGGCCGGAAGACTTCAGGATGCTGTTGAGCAACATCATCGAGCTGAGGACCAGTCTCAGGCTTGGGGAGAAGTTCCAGAACAGGGGTAACCAGACCTCCAGCTATGTCATTACTCAGAATGAAATCAATCCCTTTAACTGGCAAAGCAGGGACAACAGCGACTTTATAGAATCCACTAACCAATGTGGAGTGAACATAGATTCTGCATACAGGAGCAGCCACATACTTCATCCCTACACCTTGTACAATAACACTGGAAGGACAGTATAATGTTTTCAACAGAGGGAGGACATCCTCACGAATAATTGACTGAGAGCCTCCAGTGTCCCTCAAAATCTTGACTGGCTGACCATCAGCTGGATCCTCAGTCAGTGACACAAAACCATCAGAGATGAACGGGCATAACATGGGTCAGGTTCATCCTGTGGCCTTTCACCTTGTGGCTCCGTGTCACCTTGGGGAAGAGGTGCCACAGTCTTAATCAGCCCCATACCTTTGGGCTGTGGCTGGGCTGGATTAGAAGAGGTCTGTTTACGCCTTAAGGCAAGGCAATCAGCAACTACATGCCCCTTCTTGTGGCAATAAAAACACTCCCTTTCCCCTCGTGGAGGTGACGAGGGACCTTTAGGTTTGTCGAAAGGGGGGCGGGCAAGACTAGAACCTGCTGGGCGAGACACAGAAGGTCTGTCCGGACGTGAGGACACAAAAACATTTTTATGAGTCAATACAAACTCATCGGCTAATACAGCCACCTTAGACAATGAAGTCACCTTCTGTTCATTTAAAAATACCACCATTTTCTCTGGCAATGCATTCTTAAAATCCTCTAACAGTATTAACTGGCGAAGAGACTCATAGTCATATTTTACATCACTAGAAGTACACCATTTGTCAAAGAGAACCCCTTTTTCCCGTGCAAATTCAACAAAAGTTTGCCCACTGGACTTTTTATGGTTCCTGAACCTCTGTCTATAGGCCTCTGGCACAAGCTCATAGGCCCAAACACAGATTCCTTGAGGACATCATACTTTAAGCTGTCTTCTAAAGGAAGAGAAGACACAACCTCCTGGGCCTTGCCCACCAGCTTGCAGTGGAGCAAAACAGCCCACATCTCCTTTGGCCAGTCTAGTGCAGTGGCGATCCTTTCAAATGCATGAAAGTAGGAGTCAACTTCTGACTCCCTGAACAGTGGAACCAGAGCAACATTCTTACCAACATCAAAGCTTGGTTTTGGAGGTGAAACTAAAGACACAGAAGCATTAGGTGTTTGTGACAATTGCTCTGAGGAAATTCACATAGCCTCCAACTCAAGCCGGCGTAATTGTATTTCTTTATCAGCTTCTATCTCCAGCTTACAGAACCTGCAATTTGAGGTCATAATCTGCCTGTCGCACCCTCTCCTTTTCCTGGGCTTCTAGCTGAAGACGTGCCAATCGAATTTTGAGCCTGGGATCTGAACCTGACCCAGGTATCTCTGGAGAAAAAGGCTCAAAACAGGGCAAGGTTGCTGGTGGGGCCTCACCCTTGGGTTGTGGCCTTGAAGGAGTAAACTGGAGGGAAACACTTGGACCTGCAACAGCCACATTTTCATCATGCACAGGCCCAACAGGAAGTTCAAGGACTTTCAGTTCACCCAGTTTCTCAACCACTTTATTTTTAATTTCTTTTTAAGATCATGCTTTGCCACCGGAATTTCAAAATGTGCTGCAATACAAAGTAAATCATCTTTTCGACAAGCCCCAAGTTTATCCAGGCTGGGGTTGTCAATAAAGTCATTCAAATCAAAACTCATGCTCATGCTACCAAGACTACACAGACTCCTCCAACCTTTGGTTGTTTAGCTCAGGAAAAAGATCCCGGACGAGCCCCACTAATGTTACGTCCCCTCACGATGGTCTCTAGGGGTTGACTGGGACGTAGCATTTGAACCAAGTAGGCAGGAGTCAAAATCAGTGCAAACAAAAGTTTTAATAACAGAATCACAACAGGCTCTCAAGTGTGGAGGAGGAGGTGACCGTGTGGCAGTACCAAATGAAAGAAAAACTTACAAAAAAACCAGCCTTATCTATCTCTTAGTATTACACAAAAGAACAAACAAAAGGGTCTGGCTATTCTAACTAATAAGTGACTTTAAATAAAACAAATACAGGGGTCGGCACTGACCACGCTGACTAGTGTTTTAGACAGCCCAAAACTACGTGTTGTGAGTGTACAGGGCACCCCAGCTTACCTGATCCACCTCCTCCCTGACCACATGTAGCATACCTACAGCTCAGCACCTCGCAGGCCTCAGGCCTAACAATCAGGAAAAAGAGAGAGTGAGCACTAGGCTTCAGTGCTTCTTTTAACCCTGCCCTCTTGGAAGATTGGCCAGGTGAAGTCTTCAGGAGCCAATGAGCTTCCGACTTCAGCTGATTAGCTCAGAGACCAGGAAGCCAGCACCTGGAGAGAGTGAGGGAAAGGAGGAGGGAAAGAAAAGGAGGGAGGAAACCCACAACCCCACTCTACCTCAACAGACACGTAACAACCAATATCATGTGAAATTTTTCCCATGATTGTAGAAGCCATGTTCAGTTAATCAGCACTGTGGAGATGTTTCTGTGGCAAAATTTCCCAAAACCATTTAGAGTCAAGCCTGTGTTAGGGTAATGCTGATGACAAATTGATGTACATAGCTAGTCCTGAAAATAATGCTGCAGAAAAAAGTATGTCTTGCATGTTTCCTATTTTGTGGAAGTAATATTGAGCTTCTTTAATCAGCACTGTGGAGCTTTTTCTGTGGAAAATTTCCCAAAACCAAGACAACCCCAAAGAGAAGCACTTATGAAGACAGGTATCATGAGTGGCTCTGTTTGAAGTTATCAGAGTTGGATTTTCAAAAGAAAATGACTTCCAATGAGGTCCTTTGCTTCTGTCCATTGAAACTGCCCCAACAAGTAGCACTTACTGAATTCAACAGTCAAGTCAATGCTCAAGTTAGGGTAATAATAAGGACTTGAATACATGTGAAATGGAAGTCAAAATTCCCAGTACCCTTTTCAGAATGGCTTTGGCACTGAATTCTTTGAAGGGCTAAAGAGATCAGCAACACTACCCCAACAAATAGCACTTACTGTTTTCAGAAGTCAAGTCTGTGCTTGTGTTAGGGTAATGTTAATGAAAAGTTGATTTATGTAGCTACTGGTGTAAAAAAAACTTTTCACCAATATCATGTGAAATGTTTCCCATGATTGTAGAAGACCATGTTCAGTTAATCAGCACTGTGGAGATGTTTCCGTGGCAAAATTTCCCAAAACCAAGACAACCCCAAAGAGAAGCACTTATGAAGACAGGTATCATGAGTGGCTCTGTTTGAAGTTATCAGAGTTGGATTTTCAAAAGAAAATGACTTCCAATGAGGTCCTTTGCTTCTGTCCATTGAAACTGCCCCAACAAGTAGCACTTACTGAATTCAACAGTCAAGTCAATGCTCAAGTTAGGGTAATAATAAGGACTTGAATACATGTGAAATGGAAGTCAAAATTCCCAGTACCCTTTTCAGAATGGCTTTGGCACTGAATTCTTTGAAGGGCTAAAGAGATCAGCAACACTACCCCAACAAATAGCACTTACTGTTTTCAGAAGTCAAGTCTGTGCTTGTGATAGGGTAATGTTAGTGAAAAGTTGATTTATGTAGCTACTGGTGTAAAAAAAAACTCTTTCACCAATATCATGTGAAATTTTTCCCATGATTGTAGAAGCCATGTTCAGTTAATCAGCACTGTGGAGATGTTTCCGTGGCAAAATTTCCCAAAACCAAGACGACCCCAAATAGAAGCACTTATGAAGACAGGTATCATGAGTGGCTCTGTTTGAAGTTATCAGAGTTGGATTTCCAAAAGAAAATGACTTCCAATGAGGTCCTTTGCTTCTGTCCATTGAAACTGCCCCAACAAGTAGCACTTACTGAATTCAACAGTCAAGTCAATGCTCAAGTTAAGGTAATTAGGAAGGACTTACAAAAACCTCATGACTTTCCTTATTGTCCTGAAGATTCTCTGTTGCAATTTCTGTGGTGTGCCAGTCACAGTGGACTGCCTTCCTTGCATTTGCCCACCTGAAATATAAATGAAGTAACTCCCACCCTACTCCGCCCTCTTTTTCACAAAGTTTCAAGGGTCTTGATAATGGTTGAAGAATCAGACATTCTGGAATTCATGAATAACAGTCATCGTAATTCATGCAGACCATTAGCACTTGATGAGAGAATAGTTAGTCCCCATTAAATTTTCTTGATGCATTTCATTACAACATGGTAGCCACCATTTGTAGCGCCATCTGTATGTAAAACAATACAAAAAGAAGAAATGAATATTTACTCCAAGTGCATTTTAAACAGTGGGTATCAAAGCATGTGTATAAAATCAATAGATCTGAAATCTTTGTGTAGGGATTCAATAAACAGTATCATCCCAACTTCAAATCAGTTTCCTCCGTTTCTTACAATCTTATGAGAAAATGGCTTCCAATTAGGAGTCTAGAAATCAGCAGCACTACCCCAACAAATAGCACTTACTGTTTTCAGAAGTCAAGCCTGTGCCTGTGTTAGGGTAATGCTGATGACAAATTGATGTACATAGCTAGTCCTGAAAATAATGCTGCAGAAAAAGTATGTCTTGCATGTTTCCTATTTTGTGGAAGAAATATTGAGCTTCTTTAATCAGCACTGTGGAGCTTTTTCTGTGGAAAATTTCCCAAAACCAAGACAACCCCAAAGAGAAGCACTTATGAAGACAGGTATCATGAGTGGCTCTGTTTGAAGTTATCAGAGTTGGATTTCCAAAAGAAAATGACTTCCAATGAGGTCCTTTGCTTCTGTCCATTGAAACTGCCCCAACAAGTAGCACTTACTGAATTCAACAGTCAAGTCAATGCTCAAGTTAGGGTAATAATAAGGACTTGAATACATGTGAAATGGAAGTCAAAATTCCCAGTACCCTTTTCAGAATGGCTTTGGCACTGAATTCTTTGAAGGGCTAAAGAAATCAGCAACACTACCCCAACAAATAGCACTTACTCTTTTCAGAAGTCAAGTCTGTGCTTGTGTTAGGGTAATGTTAGTGAAAAGTTGATTTATGTAGCTACTGGTGTAAAAAAGAACTGTTTAACCAATATCATGTGAAATTTTTCCCATGATTGTAGAAGCCATGTTCAGTTAATCAGCACTGTGGAGATGTTTCTGTGGCAAAATTTCCCAAAACCAAGACAACCCCAAATAGAAGCACTTAAGAAGACAGGTATCATGAGTGGCTCTGTTTGAAGTTATCAGAGTTGGATTTCCAAAAGAAAATGACTTCCAATGAGGTCCTTTGCTTCTGTCCATTGAAACTGCCCCAACAAGTAGCACTTACTGAATTCAACAGTCAAGTCAATGCTCAAGTTAAGGTAATTAGGAAGGACTTACAAAAACCTCATGACTTTCCTTATTGTCCTGAAGATTCTCTTTTGCAATTTCTGTGGTGTGCCAGTCACAGTGGACTGCCTTCCTTGCATTTGCCCACCTGAAATATAAATGAAGTAACTCCCACCCTACTCCGCCCTCTTTTTCACAAAGTTTCAAGGGTCTTGATAATGGTTGAAGAATCAGACATTCTGGAATTCATGAATAACAGTCATCGTAATTCATGCAGACCATTAGCACTTGATGAGAGAATAGTTAGTCCCCATTAAATTTTATGGATACATTTCATTACAACATGGTAGCCACCATTTGTAGCGCCATCTGTATGCAAAACAATACAAAAGAAGAAATGAATATTTACTCCATGTGCATTTTAAACAGTGGGTATCAAAGCATGTGTATAAAATCAATAGATCTGAAATCTTTGTGTAGGGATTCAATAAACAGTATCATCCCAACTTCAAATCAGTTTCCTCCGTTTCTTACAATCTTATGAGAAAATGGCTTCCAATTAGGAGTCTAGAAATCAGCAGCACTACCCCAACAAATAGCACTTACTGTTTTCAGAAGTCAAGCCTGTGCCTGTGTTAGGGTAATGCTGATGACAAATTGATGTACATAGCTAGTCCTGAAAATAATGCTGCAGAAAAAGTATGTCTTGCATGTTTCCTATTTTGTGGAAGAAATATTGAGCTTCTTTAATCAGCACTGTGGAGCTTTTTCTGTGGAAAATTTCCCAAAACCAAGACAACCCCAAAGAGAAGCACTTATGAAGACAGGTATCATGAGTGGCTCTGTTTGAAGTTATCAGAGTTGGATTTCCAAAAGAAAATGACTTCCAATGAGGTCCTTTGCTTCTGTCCATTGAAACTGCCCCAACAAGTAGCACTTACTGAATTCAACAGTCAAGTCAATGCTCAAGTTAGGGTAATAATAAGGACTTGAATACATGTGAAATGGAAGTCAAAATTCCCAGTACCCTTTTCAGAATGGCTTTGGCACTGAATTCTTTGAAGGGCTAAAGAGATCAGCAACACTACCCCAACAAATAGCACTTACTGTTTTCAGAAGTCAAGTCTGTGCTTGTGTTAGGGTAATGTTAGTGAAAAGTTGATTTATGTAGCTACTGGTGTAAAAAAGAACTCTTTAACCAATATCATGTGAAATGTTTCCCATGATTGTAGAAGACCATGTTCAGTTAATCAGCACTGTGGAGATGTTTCCGTGGCAAAATTTCCCAAAACCAAGACAACCCCAAATAGAAGCACTTATGAAGACAGGCATCATGAGTGGCTCTGTTTGAAGTTATCAGAGTTGGATTTCCAAAAGAAAATGACTTCCAATGAGGTCCTTTGCTTCTGTCCATTGAAACTGCCCCAACAAGAAGCACTTACTGAATTCAACAGTCAAGTCAATGCTCAAGTTAAGGTAATTAGGAAGGACTTAAAAAAACCTCATGACTTTACTTATTGTCCTGAAGATTCTCTGTTGCAATTTCTGTGGTGTGCCAGTCACAGTGGACTGCCTTCCTTGCATTTGCCCACCTGAAATATAAATGAAGTAACTCCCACCCTACTCCGCCCTCTTTTTTTCACAAAGTTTCAAGGGTCTTGATAATGGTTGAAGAATCAGACATTCTGGAATTCATGAATAACAGTCATCGTAATTCATGCAGACCATTAGCACTTGATGAGAGAATAGTTAGTCCCCATTAAATTTTCTTGATGCATTTCATTACAACATGGTAGCCACCATTTGTAGCGCCATCTGTATGTAAAACAATACAAAAGAAGAAATGAATATTTACTCCATGTGCATTTTAAACAGTGGGTATCAAAGCATGTGTATAAAATCAATAGATCTGAAATCTTTGTGTAGGGATTCAATAAACAGTATCATCCCAACTTCAAATCAGTTTCCTCCGTTTCTTACAATCTTATGAGAAAATGGCTTCCAATTAGGAGTCTAGAAATCAGCAGCACTACCCCAACAAATAGCACTTACTGTTTTCAGAAGTCAAGCCTGTGCCTGTGTTAGGGTAATGCTGATGACAAATTGATGTACATAGCTAGTCCTGAAAATAATGCTGCAGAAAAAAGTATGTCTTGCATGTTTCCTATTTTGTGGAAGAAATATTGAGCTTCTTTAATCAGCACTGTGGAGCTTTTTCTGTGGAAAATTTCCCAAAACCAAGACAACCCCAAAGAGAAGCACTTATGAAGACAGGTATCATGAGTGGCTCTGTTTGAAGTTATCAGAGTTGGATTTCCAAAAGAAAATGACTTCCAATGAGGTCCTTTGCTTCTGTCCATTGAAACTGCCCCAACAAGTAGCACTTACTGAATTCAACAGTCAAGTTAATGCTCAAGTTAGGGTAATAATAAGGACTTGAATACATGTGAAATGGAAGTCAAAATTCCCAGTACCCTTTTCAGAATGGCTTTGGCACTGAATTCTTTGAAGGGCTAAAGAGATCAGCAACACTACCCCAACAAATAGCACTTACTGTTTTCAGAAGTCAAGTCTGTGCTTGTGTTAGGGTAATGTTAGTGAAAAGTTGATTTATGTAGCTACTGGTGTAAAAAAGAACTGTTTAACCAATATCATGTGAAATTTTTCCCATGATTGTAGAAGCCATGTTCAGTTAATCAGCACTGTGGAGATGTTTCTGTGGCAAAATTTCCCAAAACCAAGACAACCCCAAATAGAAGCACTTATGAAGACAGGTATCATGAGTGGCTCTGTTTGAAGTTATCAGAGTTGGATTTCCAAAAGAAAATGACTTCCAATGAGGTCCTTTGCTTCTGTCCATTGAAACTGCCCCAACAAGTAGCACTTACTGAATTCAACAGTCAAGTCAATGCTCAAGTTAAGGTAATTAGGAAGGACTTACAAAAACCTCATGACTTTCCTTATTGTCCTGAAGATTCTCTGTTGCAATTTCTGTGGTGTGCCAGTCACAGTGGACTGCCTTCCTTGCATTTGCCCACCTGAAATATAAATGAAGTAACTCCCACCCTACTCCGCCCTCTTCTTCACAAAGTTTCAAGGGTCTTGATAATGGTTGAAGAATCAGACATTCTGGAATTCATGAATAACAGTCATCGTAATTCATGCAGACCATTAGCACTTGATGAGAGAATAGTTAGTCCCCATTAAATTTTCTTGATGCATTTCATTACAACATGGTAGCCACCATTTGTAGCGCCATCTGTATGCAAAACAATACAAAAAGAAGGAATGAATATTTACTCCAAGTGCATTTTAAACAGTGGGTATCAAAGCATGTGTATAAAATCAATAGATCTGAAATCTTTGTGTGGGATTCAATAAACAGTATCATCCCAACTTCAAATCAGTTTCCTCCGTTTCTTACAATCTTATGAGAAAATGGCTTCCAATTAGGAGTCTAGAAATCAGCAGCACTACCCCAACAAATAGCACTTACTGTTTTCAGAAGTCAAGCCTGTGCCTGTGTTAGGGTAATGCTGATGACAAATTGATGTACATAGCTAGTCCTGAAAATAATGCTGCAGAAAAAGTATGTCTTGCATGTTTCCTATTTTGTGGAAGAAATATTGAGCTTCTTTAATCAGCACTGTGGAGCTTTTTCTGTGGAAAATTTCCCAAAACCAAGACAACCCCAAAGAGAAGCACTTATGAAGACAGGTATCATGAGTGGCTCTGTTTGAAGTTATCAGAGTTGGATTTCCAAAGAAAATGACTTCCAATGAGGTCCTTTGCTTCTGTCCATTGAAACTGCCCCAACAAGTAGCACTTACTGAATTCAACAGTCAAGTTAATGCTCAAGTTAGGGTAATAATAAGGACTTGAATACATGTGAAATGGAAGTCAAAATTCCCAGTACCCTTTTCAGAATGGCTTTGGCACTGAATTCTTTGAAGGGCTAAAGAAATCAGCAACACTACCCCAACAAATAGCACTTACTGTTTTCAGAAGTCAAGTCTGTGCTTGTGTTAGGGTAATGTTAGTGAAAAGTTGATTTATGTAGCTACTGGTGTAAAAAAAGAACTGTTTAACCAATATCATGTGAAATTTTTCCCATGATTGTAGAAGCCATGTTCAGTTAATCAGCACTGTGGAGATGTTTCTGTGGCAAAATTTCCCAAAACCAAGACAACCCCAAATAGAAGCACTTAAGAAGACAGGTATCATGAGTGGCTCTGTTTGAAGTTATCAGAGTTGGATTTCCAAAAGAAAATGACTTCCAATGAGGTCCTTTGCTTCTGTCCATTGAAACTGCCCCAACAAGTAGCACTTACTGAATTCAACAGTCAAGTCAATGCTCAAGTTAAGGTAATTAGGAAGGACTTACAAAACCTCATGACTTTCCTTATTGTCCTGAAGATTCTCTGTTGCAATTTCTGTGGTGTGCCAGTCACAGTGGACTGTCTTCCTTGCATTTGCCCACCTGAAATATAAATGAAGTAACTCCCACCCTACTCCGCCCTCTTTTTCACAAAGTTTCAAGGGTCTTGATAATGGTTGAAGAATCAGACATTCTGGAATTCATGAATAACAGTCATCGTAATTCATGCAGACCATTAGCACTTGATGAGAGAATAGTTAGTCCCCATTAAATTTTATGGATACATTTAATTACAACATGGTAGCCACCATTTGTAGCGCCATCTGTATGTAAAACAATACAAAAAAGAAGAAATGAATATTTACTCCAAATGCATTTTAAACAGTGGGTATCAAAGCATGTGTATAAGACCAATAGATCTGAAATCTTTGTGTAGGGATTCAATAAACAGTATCATCCCAACTTCAAACCAGTTTCCTCCGTTTCTTACAATCTTATGAGAAAATGGCTTCCAATTAGGAGTCTAGAAATCAGCAGCACTACCCCAACAAATAGCACTTACTGTTTTCAGAAGTCAAGCCTGTGCCTGTGTTAGGGTAATGCTGATGACAAATTGATGTACATAGCTAGTCCTGAAAATAATGCTGCAGAAAAAGTATGTCTTGCATGTTTCCTATTTTGTGGAAGTAATATTGAGCTTCTTTAATCAGCACTGTGGAGCTTTTTCTGTGGAAAAGTTCCCAAAACCAAGACAACCCCAAAGAGAAGCACTTATGAAGACAGGTATCATGAGTGGCTCTGTTTGAAGTTATCAGAGTTGGATTTCCAAAAGAAAATGACTTCCAATGAGGTCCTTTGCTTCTGTCCATTGAAACTGCCCCAACAAGTAGCACTTACTGAATTCAACAGTCAAGTCAATGCTCAAGTTAAGGTAATTAGGAAGGACTTACAAAAACCTCATGACTTTCCTTATTGTCCTGAAGATTCTCTGTTGCAATTTCTGTGGTGTGCCAGTCACAGTGGACTGCCTTCCTTGCATTTGCCCACCTGAAATATAAATGAAGTAACTCCCACCCTACTCCGCCCTCTTTTTCACAAAGTTTCAAGGGTCTTGATAATGGTTGAAGAATCAGACATTCTGGAATTCATGAATAACAGTCATCGTAATTCATGCAGACCATTAGCACTTGATGAGAGAATAGTTAGTCCCCATTAAATTTTCTTGATGCATTTCATTACAACATGGTAGCCACCATTTGTAGCGCCATCTGTATCTAAAACAATACAAAAAGAAGAAATGAATATTTACTCCAAGTGCATTTTAAACAGTGGGTATCAAAGCATGTGTATAAAATCAATAGATCTGAAATCTTTGTGTAGGGATTCAATAAACAGTATCATCCCAACTTCAAATCAGTTTCCTCCGTTTCTTACAATCTTATGAGAAAATGGCTTCCAATTAGGAGTCTAGAAATCAGCAGCACTACCCCAACAAATAGCACTTACTGTTTTCAGAAGTCAAGCCTGTGCCTGTGTTAGGGTAATGCTGATGACAAATTGATGTACATAGCTGAAAATAATGCTGCAGAAAAAGTATGTCTTGCATGTTTCCTATTTTGTGGAAGAAATATTGAGCTTCTTTAATCAGCACTGTGGAGCTTTTTCTGTGGAAAATTTCCCAAAACCAAGACAACCCCAAAGAAGAAGCACTTATGAAGACAGGTATCATGAGTGGCTCTGTTTGAAGTTATCAGAGTTGGATTTCCAAAAGAAAATGACTTCCAATGAGGTCCTTTTGCTTCTGTCCATTGAAACTGCCCCAACAAGTAGCACTTACTGAATTCAACAGTCAAGTCAATGCTCAAGTTAAGGTAATTAGGAAGGACTTACAAAAACCTCATGACTTTCCTTATTGTCCTGAAGATTCTCTGTTGCAATTTCTGTGGTGTGCCAGTCACAGTGGACTGCCTTCCTTGCATTTGCCCACCTGAAATATAAATGAAGTAACTCCCACCCTACTCCGCCCTCTTTTTCACAAAGTTTCAAGGGTCTTGATAATGGTTGAAGAATCAGACATTCTGGAATTCATGAATAACAGTCATCGTAATTCATGCAGACCATTAGCACTTGATGAGAGAATAGTTAGTCCCCATTAAATTTTATGGATGCATTTCATTACAACATGGTAGCCACCATTTGTAGCGCCATCTGTATCTAAAACAATACAAAAAGAAGAAATGAATATTTACTCCAAGTGCATTTTAAACAGTGGGTATCAAAGCATGTGTATAAAATCAATAGATCTGAAATCTTTGTGTAGGGATTCAATAAACAGTATCATCCCAACTTCAAATCAGTTTCCTCCGTTTCTTACAATCTTATGAGAAAATGGCTTCCAATTAGGAGTCTAGAAATCAGCAGCACTACCCCAACAAATAGCACTTACTGTTTTCAGAAGTCAAGCCTGTGCCTGTGTTAGGGTAATGCTGATGACAAATTGATGTACATAGCTGAAAATAATCCCCCCTAATTTTTGGGTTTTTTAAAGGGTTTAAAAATCAAATTTTAGCCAAATTTTTTGGTTCGTTGCCGTAAATCCCTTTTGGAATAAAGAATATCCCCCTTTCTAAAAAGTTTTTAAAAAATTTTAAAAAATTTTGGTTCTTAAAAACAACAAAAGGAAAAATTTTCCCAAAAAAAACTTTAAAAAATTTAAAAATTTTGGTTTTTTGGGAAAAAAAAAATTATCCAAAAAAACCCTTTTTTTTGCTTTCAAATTCTTGGAAAAAATTTTCCCCAAAATTTTAGAACAGAAAAAAACAAAATCCCAAAAAATGTTATTTAAATGGGTTTTTAACCAAATTTCAATACCCTGAAAAAAGTCAGAAAAATTTTTCTTTTTAAAATTTTTTTAAAGTTTTGGGGTTTTTTTTAAAATTTTTAAAAAGGGAAAAAAAAAACAAAAAGAAAAATTTTCCTTTTAAAGGGCCCCATTTTACAATTGGGGTTTTTTTTAAAAATTTAAAAAAAATGAAAAAACCAGAAAGAAGGGTTTAAAAGAGGGTTTTAAGCAAATTTTTAAAATTTTTAAAAAAAATTCCCAAAACCTTTTTGGGAAAGGGTTTTGGGAAAAGGGGGGAAAAAGAACGAAAAAAAAAATTTGAAATTTTTGTAAGAAGGGTTTTTAAAATTAATGTTTTTTTTTAAAACCAAAAAAGGGCGTTTAAACCCAATTTAAGGTTTTTCCCCTGATTGGGAGTTCCCAAATATGGGGTTTTTCTTGGGAAAATTAAAAAAAAAATTTTTTTTTGAAGATTTAAAAAAATTTTTTAAAAATTCGTTAAAAATTAATTTAAAAAAAGCCCCCCCAAAATTTTTTTTTAAAATGCCAAAAAATAACATTTTGAATTTGCAACTTTTTTAAAAAGGGGGAAAAAAAATTTTACCCTTTTTATTTTAAGTTTTTCAATTTTTAAAAAAAGTTTCTTTTGGGAATTTTAAAATATAAATAATTAAAACTCCCCTTCCCCTTTCCCCTTCTTAAAAAAGGGTTCCCAAATTAAAAAATGGTTGGATCAAACCCTGAAAATTTTTTAGTTTTTGTAATTTGGTTGGAAAAAAAATTTTAAAATTTTTTATTTTTTTAAAAAAAATTTTCCCTTGAGAAAAAAAGGGGTTTTAAAAAAAATTTTTTAAAAAGCCCAAAAAAAAAATAAAAAAATTTTGAATTTGGTTTTTTTAAAAATATCCCAATTTTTTTTCCGAAATCTTAAGGGTTCTTAGGTCAAAAGAATAAAATTAAAAATAATTTAAGTAAATTAATTTTTGGTAATAATTTGGGGGAAAAAAAAATTTTAAAAAATGGCTTTTTTTTAAAGGGTTTTAAAATTTTAAAAGAAAATTTTTTCCCTTTACCCTGGGGAAATTTTTAAAATTCCCCAAAAAAGGGAATTTTAAAAAAAGAAAAAAAAAAAGGGGTTTTTATAGAATTTTTCCAAAAGGTTTTAAGGGGGGCCCCCCCTTTGCCCCTTTTTTTTCCCAAAAAAAAAATTAAAATTAAAAACACCCAAGGAAGGATTTTGAATTTTTTCAGAAAGGGGGACCCCCAAAAATCCCCAATTTTTGCCCCTTTTAAAAAATTTTTTTTTTTTTTTTTTTTTTTTTTTTTTTTTTTTTTTTTTTTTTTTTTTTTTTTTTTTTTTTTTTTTTTTTTTTTTTTTTTTTTTTTTTTTTTTTTTTTTTTTTTTTTTTTTTTTTTTTTTTTTTTTTTTTTTTTTTTTTTTTTTTTTTTTTTTTTTTTTTTTTTTTTTTTTTTTTTTTTTTTTTTTTTTTTTTTTTTTTTTTTTTTTTTTTTTTTTTTTTTTTTTTTTTTTTTTTTTTTTTTTTTTTTTTTTTTTTTTTTTTTTTTTTTTTTTTTTTTTTTTTTTTTTTTTTTTTTTTTTTTTTTTTTTTTTTTTTTTTTTTTTTTTTTTTTTTTTTTTTTTTTTTTTTTTTTTTTTTTTTTTTTTTTTTTTTTTTTTTTTTTTTTTTTTTTTTTTTTTTTTTTTTTTTTTTTTTTTTTTTTTTTTTTTTTTTTTTTTTTTTTTTTTTTTTTTTTTTTTTTTTTTTTTTTTTTTTTTTTTTTTTTTTTTTTTTTTTTTTTTTTTTTTTTTTTTTTTTTTTTTTTTTTTTTTTTTTTTTTTTTTTTTTTTTTTTTTTTTTTTTTTTTTTTTTTTTTTTTTTTTTTTTTTTTTTTTTTTTTTTTTTTTTTTTTTTTTTTTTTTTTTTTTTTTTTTTTTTTTTTTTTTTTTTTTTTTTTTTTTTTTTTTTTTTTTTTTTTTTTTTTTTTTTTTTTTTTTTTTTTTTTTTTTTTTTTTTTTTTTTTTTTTTTTTTTTTTTTTTTTTTTTTTTTTTTTTTTTTTTTTTTTTTTTTTTTTTTTTTTTTTTTTTTTTTTTTTTTTTTTTTTTTTTTTTTTTTTTTTTTTTTTTTTTTTTTTTTTTTTTTTTTTTTTTTTTTTTTTTTTTTTTTTTTTTTTTTTTTTTTTTTTTTTTTTTTTTTTTTTTTTTTTTTTTTTTTTTTTTTTTTTTTTTTTTTTTTTTTTTTTTTTTTTTTTTTTTTTTTTTTTTTTTTTTTTTTTTTTTTTTTTTTTTTTTTTTTTTTTTTTTTTTTTTTTTTTTTTTTTTTTTTTTTTTTTTTTTTTTTTTTTTTTTTTTTTTTTTTTTCCCCCCCCCCCCCCCCCCCCCCCCCCCCCCCCCCCCCCCCCCCCCCCCCCCCCCCCCCCCCCCCCCCCCCCCCCCCCCCCCCCCCCCCCCCCCCCCCCCCCCCCCCCCCCCCCCCCCCCCCCCCCCCCCCCCCCCCCCCCCCCCCCCCCCCCCCCCCCCCCCCCCCCCCCCCCCCCCCCCCCCCCCCCCCCCCCCCCCCCCCCCCCCCCCCCCCCCCCCCCCCCCCCCCCCCCCCCCCCCCCCCCCCCCCCCCCCCCCCCCCCCCCCCCCCCCCCCCCCCCCCCCCCCCCCCCCCCCCCCCCCCCCCCCCCCCCCCCCCCCCCCCCCCCCCCCCCCCCCCCCCCCCCCCCCCCCCCCCCCCCCCCCCCCCCCCCCCCCCCCCCCCCCCCCCCCCCCCCCCCCCCCCCCCCCCCCCCCCCCCCCCCCCCCCCCCCCCCCCCCCCCCCCCCCCCCCCCCCCCCCCCCCCCCCCCCCCCCCCCCCCCCCCCCCCCCCCCCCCCCCCCCCCCCCCCCCCCCCCCCCCCCCCCCCCCCCCCCCCCCCCCCCCCCCCCCCCCCCCCCCCCCCCCCCCCCCCCCCCCCCCCCCCCCCCCCCCCCCCCCCCCCCCCCCCCCCCCCCCCCCCCCCCTTCCAAAGTTGTTTAAAACCGGAGTAATGTTGGGGAAAATTTTTTAAAAAACCAGAAAAAAAAAAAAGGATTTTGTGGTTGGTTTTTTGAAGAAATTGGATTCCCCAAAAAAATACTTTTTTGGGTTTTTCCCCCAAAAAAAAGGTTTTTGGCAGGTAAAAAGCTTTGAATAATAAGGATTTAAAAAAAGAAAAACCCACCCTTTTTCCCCAAAGAATTTTCCTAATTTTTAAAAATAAAAATAAACAAAATAATCTTTTTCTTTAAAAAAGTTGGTTTTTTTAAAAAAGAAAAAATTATTAAAATTTTCCCTTTAAAAAGAATTTTAAAAAATAAATTTAAAGTTTTAATTTCATTTTTAAAAAAATTAACCTAAATTTTAAAAACCCAAAAACCCTTGGGTTTTCAGCCGGGGGGAAGTTTCGTATTTCCAAAAACCGAAAAAATAAAGTTTTCTTTGCCCAAAAAGCAAAAAAAATTTTTTGAAATTAAATAAAATGGCCCAATTAAAAAAAAAGAAAAAAAATTTAAAGACTTTAAAAAAGTTTTTTTTTTATTTTTTGGGCCCAGGGGACCCTTTTGTTTCCCCCAAACGAAAACCCCCCCAAAAAAGGGTTTTTTTACAAATTTTAAAAAGGGGTTTTTAAAAGGGGGAAAAATAACATTGTTTCGAATTTTAGTTTAAAAACATCCCATTAAAATTTTTTTTGGGGTTTCCCAAAAATTTTTGAAAATTTATTAAAATTTACAAACAAAAAAAATAAAAGGGAAAATAAGGGGCCCCTTAAAATTTTTCTTTGGGTAAAATTTGGAAAAAAAAGGTTAAAAAAAGTTTTTTAATTTTGTATATTCCCTTCTTTAAAAAAAATTTTTGGCTTTGGAAAATTTCCAAAAAAAAAAAAACAACCAAAAAACAAACAGAAACGGGCTTTGGGGTTTTGGTTTTAAGAAAATTTTTAAAAAAAGACCCAAATAGGTTTTTGCTTGTTTCCAAAAAAATCAAAAAGTTTTTTTTTTGGGTTTTAAAATTAATTGAATTAAAATTTTAAGTAAATTTAACCCTTTAAACCCCCCCAGAATTTTTGGGAAAAGGGAAAAGCAAATCCCCCCCCTTTTTGGGAAATTTTTTTTGGTTTTTTAAAGGGGTTTTTGTAATTAAAAAAAGGTTTTAAAAACAGGGTTAAAAAAAAATTTTTAAAATTGAATTTTTTAAAATTTAAACCCCAAAACTTAAACCCAAAGAAGGTTTTAAAAAATTTTTAAAACAAGACCCAAAAAAAAAAAGGGGGGTTCTTTTTTTTGGGGGGAAAAGAGTTTTTCAAAAAAAATTTTTAAAGGGGCCTTTTGGAAAAAAATTCAAAAATGATTCTATTTAAGGGTTTGTAATTTTTGGGACCCCCCTTTTTTTTTTTCCCCCCCTAAAAAAAATTTTTTTTTCTTTTCAGCAGGTTTTATTTAAAAATTAAATAGGTTCCCCTTAAACCCCCCCCTTTAAAATTTACTATTAAATTTTAATGCTTTAAAATAAAAAAGGGCCCTTAAAAAAATCAAAAAAAATTTTACCAAATTTTGGGGAAAATTTTTTTCCCATTAAAATTTTTTTTGGGTTTTCCCAAATTTAAAAAATTTTTTTTTTAAAAACCTTTCCCCAAAAAAAAAATTTTAAAATTTTTTAAAACGTGGGTTTAGATTTAAAAAAGATTTAAAGTTAAAAAAAAACCAGAAAATTTTAAAATTTTTTCCCCTTTTTAAATTTTTTTAAAATCCCATTTTCCGGGGCCCAAAACCCCCAAAAAAAAGTTTTTAAACTTTGGGTTGAAGGTTTGTTTAAAGTTTTAAACATTTGTTAAAAAGATTTAAAAAAAGTTAAAAAAGATTTTTATTAACAAATTTTTTTTCCCTTTCAACTTTAAAAAGGGGTTTTTAAAAAAAGAAAAAAAAAGCACTTTTTAAAAATTTTGGCCCCTTTGTTTAGGGTTTTTAAAAGTGTTTAGGGGTTGAAAAAATGAAAATTTTCCAATTTAAAAAAGTTTTTGCATTTTTAAAAAATTTAAACAAAATTAAAAGGAAACCCTTTCCCTTAAAATTCAAAAAAAAAACCCAAAAAAGTTAAAAGGCCCCGGGCCTTTGTTTTCCCTAGTTTTTTTTAAAAGGGAATGTTAAAATTTTTTTATAAAAAACAAAACCTAAAATTCCCTTTTGGACCGTTAAAAAAAAGGGGTTGTTTTGGGAAAAAAAAAAACCAGCCCCTGGAAAACAATTTTTTTAAAAATTTTGTAAAAAAACAATTTTTCAAAAAAAAGCTTCTATTTTTTTTGATTAAAAATTTTTAAAAAAATTTTTTAAAAATTAAATGTAAATTTTCCCCTTTAAATTAAAAAACAAAAATATTTTTTTTTAAATTTTTTAAACCCTTTTAAAAAAAATGAAATTTTTGACATAAAAATCCCAAAAAAAATTTCCCTTTTTCCCCCCTCCCCCCAAAAGGTAATTTTGGGGTTAAAAAAACCCCCCCAAAATAGATAAAATTAAATCCCATTAGGGAATTAGGAAAAAAACCCCCAAAAATTTCTTTTGCTTTTTTCCTTTTTAAATTTTTTTTTCCACCCGTACCAAAAAAAAAAACCAGGATAAAAAAATTTCAACCCCTTTTAAAAATTTTCAAGGGGTTTTTTGGTTTCCCAGAACCCCCAATTTTAAACATTCCGTAAATTAAAGGGAAAATGGAAATTTAAAGGAAAATTTTACCCCAAATCAAAACCTTTTTAAAGGGTAAAAAAAAATCCCCCCTTAAAAAGGGAATTGTTTTTCAATTTTAAAATTTTAACCGGGAAAAAAAGTTTTAAAATTTTTTGTGGGAAATTTTTCTATTTACTTCAGTTTCCGGGGGTTTTTAAAATAAAAATCTTGAAACTAGAATAATTAGACTTTAGCCTCGGATTAAGATTTTTTTTAAAAAAGGTCCTTTGGGTCCTTTTCCCAAAAAACCCCAAAAAGTATTTCATTACTAATTCCGAAAGTTGGGTAAAAATGGATTAGGAAAAATTTAAATCTATATCTTTTGCCTTTTCTTTTGAAAAGGGAAATAAACGGGACTGAATTTCCTTTTTCTAAATAATAAATCCCCAGGATTTTAAAGTTGATTTGTTTGTACGGATTAAAGAATTTCACATAATCTGTTTGAATAAAAAGATTTAAATGTATGAGAAATTTTTCCAAAAAATTTTAAATTTTGAAATTAAAGGTAGCAATTAACCCTTTTAAAAACAAAATTTGATAAGCTTCCTACCCATTGTACATTATTTTCAAAGAAATTAAAAATTTTGTTAAGATTAAATTTTTTGGGAAAAAAGTATCTCGTTTTAAATTTCGTAAAATTTCCATTAAGATTAATAAAGAAAATTTTCCAGACTTGAAATTTAAAACCCCTTACCCCCAAAGAAACTTAAAATTGATCCTGTTTTAATAATCCAAAAAATGACTTATGATTCCGTCTAATTCTTCAATTCAGAAGTTTTGAATTAAATTAACCACCCAAAAAATTTTTAGTCTGATTTTTTTAACGTTGAATTTGGTGCCAAATCCCAATCCCCTAATAAAAAAAACCTAAATTTTTAATTAAATGATTTGATAATAGTAACTCCTTAAATCTTATATCGGAATCAAAAGGAACATTAATTTTTGAGTTCCGTTATCTAATAAAATGTTTTTGGGTGTAAAAATTATTAAAATGATGAATTTTATCGTTTTAAATTTATTAAAATTAAAATTTGTCAAATTTCAAAAACCATTTAATAAACTTAAAAGAGTACATAAACTTTAAGGTTAAAAGTTAAAAAAGAATACCAAATGTTCTTTTTAAAAAAGGGCTTTTATTAAAAAAATTTATGGTTTTAAATTCAAAAACCATGCCAAATTTTGAAAAAAATTTACTTTAAAGGCAGTGGATTTCTGGATTTCCCTAAAAAAAATTTTCCCATTTCATACCTTCGTTTAGGTCTTGAAATGTCGTTTTTCAAAAAAAGTTCAATAAGAGTCTTAGATTAAGTATGGAAAAAATTTTCTTAATCTCAAATTCCCCCAATTTAAAAAGGAACATGAAAAATACAAAAATGGCTTTGTTAATTTTTAAAGAAAGATTAATTGACCCTTTAAAGACTTAAACTTTTTAAAAAGAAAAACTTTAATCAGTAATTTTAATATGGGTAAAAAAATTAAAAAAAGGAGTTGAAATTCCCTCCAAAATAGAACTTTTTCAGAATAAGGGGCTGAAGTAAAACAAGCAAATATTTGAAAGATTTCCGAGGATTTCTGATTAAACCTATTGAAGAAAATTTTTTTAACAAATCTGCTTTTCTGGAAATCAAAACATTCTGGAATTCCAAAGCCAAATGCTTAATTTGGAGATTAAAAACAATATCCTTTCTTTCCCAATTGAAGTTGTCCCACAACTTACTTCAATAAGCCAGTTTTTATAATATAAAATGACTTTAAATGAAAAACATATTAGAAGCTTGAATGAATATATTAGAAAATCATAAATTCTTGATGATTATTCAAATAGTCCCAAATTTGTAGGCCATTAAAAACAATTAAAAAAGAAAAATTTTAAATTTTTTAAGAAAGCATGTTATAAACCAAAGATGAAATCTTGGGGGAAATTAAAAACAGATCAAACTTAAACTTTGTTACAATCATGAGAAACTTCAAATTAAGGAGTCTAAAAGCAAATACCCCAAAAAAAAGCATTTTTTTTTTCAAATAACCTGCCTGTTGTAAGCTAGGGAAAATATCTACATAAGCTAGTCCTGAAAATAATGGCTTAAAAGACTTGTGTTCTTTTTTAGAATATTGACTTCTTAATAAGCACTTGGACTTTTTCTGTGAAATTTCAAACCAAGAAATAAAGAAGTTTTGAAGAATAAATAAAAGTGCCTTTTGATTCAAGCAGTTGGAATTTAAAAAAAATTTAATTAATGAGTCTTTCGTCATTGAATTCCAAAAAAGCATTAATGATCAGCAATAACTACAAGAATAATACTTACTGTGAAGAAATTTAAATTGGTAATCTTTGAGGTTTGATTAACTAGAAAAAAATTTAAACCCCAAACATAAAATTTTCAGTGTAAGCTCGTTGTAATTTTAGGGGAATTTTATGCAATTCAAAAAAAGAACGTTAAACATATGGAAATTTTCCTATGGGGAGCTTGTTTTTACAGGGATTAAAAGAAAATTTCCTAACCGGCCCCCAATTAGAAGTGCAACAAGGTAAAGTATCTGATTAATTAAGAAAGAGTTGGATTTCAAAAAATTTCAAAACCTGCTTTTCTGCCTTTAAAATCCCGTGCATTTGAATACCAGCAAAACTGTAGGTTTTGGAAGTACAAAAAGGGACTTCCTTTTTTCCCCCCAAATTCTTAAAATTTAGGGGTCAAAGGGCCTTTCTGCTTCTATGAAAAAAATGAATATAACCCATTCCACTTTTTAAATTTTAAGGTATAATTTGGAATAATATTTTTTGGTTTCAAACCATACCTCGTATTCAAACCATAGGGAATTTGGAAATATTATCCAATAAATTTTCCATTTAAAATTTTACCATTCAATTGCCCTGTTATTTAAAAAAAAGAATGATTACTTAAAAGTTTACAATTTATAAATGTTTAAAATAAGTCAAAATTTCGTAGGTTTCAACAAAAGTTTCCAAATTTAAAAAAAGTTTCCTTTAAGTAATTTATGAAAAGGTTAATTAAGTCGGAAATTGAGCGCAAAAAAAAATTCTTCAGGTCGTTTGGGCCTTGTTAGCAACGTAAAAATTTGAATATTACCCAAAACAATGCTCGAAAAGAATTTTGGGCATTTTCTATTTTAAGTTTTGGTTTAATCAGCACTGTGGCTTTTTAGGGGAAAATTTCCAAACCCAAACCCAAAAACCCGAAACAGTAATGAGTGCCCCATAATTTCCAGTTTTTAAGAAAAATTTCATTTTTGTATTAATCCCCAAAAAGAATTACTATTCAAATGGTATTCCTTTAGGGTAATAAAAAGGGCAATAATTAAGAATTTTATTTCAAAACTTCAGTGTTTGGGATGAATTTTAAAAAGGGAAAAGAAGGAATAAAACAATACCTTACATTTTGTAAATTGGTTTCTGGGGAATTGTGAAGGTTTTAAAGTCAAATTAAAATTTTCATTAAATTTCCCAAATGTTAAAGAAATCAGTATCAGAGTGTTTTGCAAATTTCCCAAAAAGACACCCAGAAACCCTTAAAATGCTAGAATGTAATCAAATTCCAAAAGAAAATTTCCCAATAGGTTTTTTCTGTCAAATGCCTCTAATTATTCTAAAAAATCATGCTCAAAAAGGAGAAGATTAAAAACCTCATTTTATTGTTAAATCTCTATTTCTTTGGGAAAAATCCAGGCTTTCTTGCCTTGCCACCTAAAATAAAGAATAATTTCAATCCCCTTTTACAAATTTAAGGGTAATAATGTTAAGAATCCTTAAATTTAATAAATCAGAATTTCTATTTTGGCCATTATTAAGAAAAGATATTTTTTTTATGCATTTTTAAACATGGTGTTCAATTGGGGATAAAAAAAAAGAAAATGATGATATAAACAAATATAATTTATAAATGTTTAACAATATCGAAAAGTTCTTAGGGTCAAAAACTACCCCAAAAACAAACATTCCCTTTAATCTTATTAAAAATTCCCTTTGGGGATTGATGACATTACCCACAAATAGCCTAAATTTTCAAAGGTGCCTTTGTTCGTATTGAAAATTTGATTACTACACGTAAAAGGTGGAAAGTTTAAATTTAAGGGAAAAAATAGCCTTTTAAACATGTGGGTTTTTTGTGAATTCAACCGACCCCTTCAAAAAAGCCCATGAAATTGGGGCTCTGTTTGGTTACAGGTTGTTTAAAAAAATGCTTCAAGTGTTTTTTAAACAGAAATTCAAATTCGAATTCAACGTAAGTAATTGTTAATAAAAAACTTAATTAATAAATGAATATTCCCAGTACCCTTTTGGTAAAATAGAAAATGTTTATTTAAAATTGCTATTATGAAAGCTTGATTTAGAATTTATTTAAATTTTGTAATTTAAAAAAAAACCCTAAAACTTATTTAAAGGGTCAATCACGAATTTAGAATTTTTCAAAAAACCCCAATGGCCTTTTAAAGGTAAATGATGAATTTATCCGAAATTGCAGAAATTCTTTGGGGCCCTTTTTGTAAATTCCCTAATTTTTTAAGTTGTCGTTTAAAAAGGATTGGGGAAAAAAGACTTTATCAGAGGGTCTGTTTGTAGCGAGTATCCAATGTTCCCGATTTTTAAACCAAAACCCCAATACATTTAATTAGGGGTTCAATAAATTATAGTTTATAATTTAATTTCAAATCAGCTTTTTGGGAAACCCTTAAAATTTATTGCAAAACAATTGCTACTTGATTAAGTAAAAAAAGAATGTTAAAATTTTTAACTTGGGTAAAAAATTTAAAACCTTTTCTATGAAAAATATAAACACTTAATTTTTAAAAATTTCAAATTTGAAAGGGGAATAGATTTGACAGATAGACCTTTTCCCAAGAATAGACTTATTTAGAGAAGCTTCTGTTTCCCTATAAAATAAATTCTTTACGAACATTGCAAAATTTTCATGTAATTAAAAAAAGATTAAAACCTCATGCTTTTAAATTGTCCTAAAAATAAAAAGTAATTTTAAAATTTGTGTTTAATTTAAAATTTTTTTCAACAACTTACTAAAATCTTTTTTTCAATCAAATCTAAAAAGCACTTCTGTTCTTAATTATCAAGTCTGTAATATGATTAATAACATTTGAAGAGTGAATAAATCTTTAATTTTGACTGATTTGGGAATATGTTACCAATCAAAAATTTTGTCAAATTTCAACATGGTCCCCAAAGAAGCATTAAAGAAAATCAAGTTGGTTAATAAAGTTACCCAAATTAAATACCCCATCTTTGAATAAGATTTAATTGTTTAAAATTCCAAAATAACCAAAAATCCAACTTTTTTCAAATCAATAGGTTTATGGGTAATGCTATGAAAATGATGGTTTCAAAGTGCTTAAATAAGCGGTTTTTATGTTCTGAAAAAATACTTTACTATCACTTGCTTGTGAATTTAGAAAAACAAAACCTTATGATTTTATTGGTTCTTGAATTTGGTATCAAAAAATGCTTCCATGCCCTTGAAAATGTAATCAACTGTTTTTAGATTACAAAAAGTCAATGGGTAAATATTTCTAATTAAGAAAACATCAAGAGCCTTTTTGAAAGTTTTCAAAGAAATCACTAAAAAAGGAACCCTTTTTCCATGATTAACTGGAAGATAAAATTTCTTCCAATTTTAAGGTAAGGTTATGAATTTGATTTCAAAAATTTAAATCAGAATTCCCACCCTCCCTTTTTTTGGTTTATGAAAATTTCAAGAAGGGGGTCAGAATACATGCACAAAAAATTTAATTATGTTTTTCAAAAATGTTCCTGATTTGTCATTGAAATCCCCACTTAAACATCTTAAAAAATTTAAATCTGCTCCATTTTTTAAGATTAGTTAATCACATGTAAAAGTTTTTGTAAATTTCAAACCAAAACCCCAAAGAGAAAGCAATCTATGAAGAAGGTATTATAGGCCTTAAATTATTTTGAGTTGTTTAAAAGAAATGCTTCAATGGTCTGCTGTCTTAAAATTCCCCACAAAAAGAATCTTGGTTAATGAAAGATTGCTTCTAGATATGGACTTGAAATTAAAAAGCAAAATTTGGCAATTTCGAAGCGCATAATCTTTTAAGGGTAAGTAGTCAAAACCTCCAAAAATAGGCACTTACTTTTGAATGTGCGTTAGGATGTTGTAAAATTGATTCTTTAAGTTCGGTTAGTTTTTAACATATCTGAATTTCTCCTATAATTGGAAGCATTTCTTATCAGTTATTTGAAGTTTGAAATTTAAAACCAAACAACCCCAAGAAGCCCCTTATAAGGAAATAGTTTTTTAGTTATCAGATTGGGATTTTCCAAAAAAAAGATTCAAGTCTGTTTAACAGGGATAAACATTGATAAATAAATAATTTTGAATTAACATTCAACTTCCCTTGTTAAAATAGAAAGGCCATTAAATCTCATGTTTTACATTATAAGTCCAAAAACATCTTTTGCAATTCTTTGTAGGGCAAATTAACACTATCAAAAATTTGCTCTTCCTTTAGGAAAATGGTTCTTAAGTTAAACCCACTAAATGCTTTTTAAAATTAAAAAGTTTATAATTGAAAATTTCAATAGTGGTCAATATAACACAATAAAGAGAATTCCATTTTAAAAAGAGATTTAGTCCTTCTTACAATTGAAATTCTCTGTGAAAATTTCAAAAAGTCCAAAAGTCCCAAATTAGAAAAGGCCTTATCCTGGAAGTTTCAAATTCCCACCAAGAAAGCTAATGGATTTAACTCAGGAAAGTGATTTAAACAGGATTTACAAAAATATGACTACTTTTGTGTTGGTTTTATTAAATGTAATAAGTTAAATCAAGCCTTAAATGGTTTTCAAATTATGAAAGGCCTTATTCAGAATTTAAGACACCAAAATTTGGAAATTTCAGAAGAACCCCCCTTCTGGTTTTGGAATTAAAATATTTTTGCTAAAAAAAGCTTAATAAGGTGTTTCATAATTGTCAGAAACAGTATTATAATTCAACATTAGGAGTTTTTGTAAAAGTTAAACCAAACAATTCAAAAAGAAATTAGATAGCATATATGGAATTTTTTTATCAGGAATTTCCAAAAGAAAAATATTTTTAGTTTTGTTTATAAAATCTGTAAAAACGTTCCTTAACTAATTCAAAGTAAAACTCGTTAAGGGTTAATAGAGACACAAAACCCTATAATCTTTATGTCCTAAATTTCAAGGGGTGCCAGTAAGTGAGCCTTCTGATTGCCCATAAATTTAGTACTCCACCTCATCTTCAAAAAAGTTTCAAGGGCTTTATGTGAAGAAATCAAAAATTCTGGATTAAAATAAATCATTAAATAGAATAGCACTTAAGAATAGTTATCCCATTAATTTTTTAAATGATTTATTAAAATGATACCATTTGGGCCCCTCTGTATTGAAACATATAAAAAGAAGATAATTTACTTGCTTTTAAAAGGTATCAAAGATTAAAAAAATAAAATCTGAACTTGGAGGGTTAAATTTAAATATCATAACTTAAATCAGTTTCCCTTCAAAATCTTATTTAGAAAAGGCTTCATTTTAGATTAAATTGCAAAGGATTTTTAACAAATGCATTACTTTCAAGGGTTTCAATGTGCCTTTAGGGTTAATCTTGCAAATTGATTCAAATTATCCTAAAAAAACGAGAAAAAGTTGTCTTAAAAAATGTTTCTTTTTTAGAATAAGAGCTTTTTAAAAGGGAATGCGGGTGACTTTGTAAAATTCCTAAAAAAGCAAAAAAAGAGTTGCTTTTTTTTTTGAAGAAGGTTTTTATCCCTGGGGAAGTTTTCAGGTTGTTAACCAAGAAAAAAAAACTTCAAAAAAGGGTTCCTTTTTTGGGTTCGTTTTTTAAAAAAATGCTCCAAGGGGCACTTTCATTGAATTCCCAATAAGTACACCTAATTAAGTCAACAATGCCTTGGGGAATACATAGTGAAATGGAAGTCAAAATTCCAGTACCCTTTTCAGAATGGCTTTGGCACTGAATTCTTTGAAGGGCTAAAAGATCAGAACACTACTCCCACAAATAAATTACTTTTTTAGAAGTCAAGTCTGGCTTGTTTGGGGTATAAGTGAAAAGTTGATTTATGTAGCACTGGTGAAAAAAGAATGTTTAACCAATATCATGTGAAATTTTCCCATGATTGTAAACCCATAGTTAATCAGCACTGTGGAGATGTTTCTAAAATTCTCCAAACCAAGACAACCCCAAATAGAAGCAATTTATGAAGACAGGATCATGAGGGTCTTTTGAATTTTTTCCAAAAAAAAAACCCCAAGAGGTCCTTTGTTCTGTCCATTAAACCCCAACAAGAGACCGAATTCAACAGTCAAGTCAATGCCCAAGGTAAAAAATTTACAAAAAAAATTTCCTTTTTCCCGAAGTTTTTGAATTTTTAGGGCAGTCAATTTCCCCCTTTGCTTTTCCCCCACCAAAATTAAAAAAGAAACCCAACCTTTTTCCCCCCCTTTTTAAAAGCCGGGGTTCTTATAATTTTGAAAAATGTTTCGGAAAATTTTAAAATTAATTTAGAAAATTATTTTATAGAAAATTAGCCCCTTAAATTTTTCGATGTTTTTTTCAAAAAAGCCCATTTGAGGCCTTTGCCCCAAAAAAAAAAAAAGAAAAAAATTTTCCCTTTTTTTTAAAAGGGATTTGCAGTTAAAATAATAGACAAATTTTTTTTTTTCAAAAAATTCTAAACTTCTTTCCCCCTTTGTTTTTTTGGGAAAAGGCCCAAAATTAAAATTAAAACCCCCAAACAAATCCCCCTTTTTTTTTCAATGTCCTTTGGAGAATCGAGACAAATTATGAATACACCCAAAAAATAGCGCAAAAAATAGGGGATGTTTCCTTTTTTAAAAATTTTGGGTTTTAATAAGGGGGTTTTTTGTTTTCCCTTAAAAAACAACCCAAAAGAAGACAAATTTATCATCCCTTTTTAAGACAAGGGGTTTTAAAAAAAAGATTCCTGATCCTTTGTTCCCTTAAACCCCAAAAATTTTTACAAAAAAATTTAATTAAAATTTAAAATAAACAAATACGGGGGAAGTCAAAACCGCCCTTTTAAATGGCTTTGATGAATTTTGAATAAGAAAAAAACCTACCTAAAAATAATTATTTTTTAAATAATCGGCTTTTTTGGGAAAAAAAAAGGGAAAAAGCACTGGGGTAAAAAAAACTTTTTAAAAATTATCGGGGAAATTTTCCCAGATTGTAAAGCCCTTTCGGGTTAACAGCACTTGAATTTTTCGTAAAAAATTTTTTAAAAAAAGACAACCCCAAATAAAGCCAAAAGCAGGTATAAGGGGTTTTTAAGATCGGGTTATTTCCAAAAAAAAGATTTTTGAGGCCCTTTGTTTTTTTAAAAGAAAAAGTTTTTTACGAATTAACATCGTAATGTCAAGTAAATTAAAGGGACTTAAAAACCCAAAATTTCCATTTAAGATTTTGGATTTGTTGTCCAGTAAAGTGGATCCCCTCATTTTTGCCATGAAAAAAGGGAAAATAATTTTCCCCCCCCTTTTTTCCCAAAATTTTTAAGGGTTTTAAATTTAAAATCAACACGAATTCATGTAAAGATCTTCTGGTTAGTTTTGGAAAATAAAACCCTTTAAATTTTTTTTGATTTTTATTAAAAGAACTTTAAAGCGATTTTGAAAAAATCAAAAAAAAGAAAATCAAATAAAAATGGGCAAAATGATCCAAAGGATTAAATTTTGGGAGGGATTTCCCAGTTCTCCCCTTCAAACCCTTTTTCCCTTTAATCGAGAAAATGTTTCCAATTAAGAAAGGGGAAAAAACCACCAAAAAGTTTAGTTTTTTTCGGGGTGTTTTAAGGGTTTTAACAAATTATGAATAACCTGTTTCAAAAAAAGTAAAGTCTTGAGCCCTTTTTTTGGGAAGAATATTAGTTTTTTAATCGAAGGGAGTTTTTTGGAAAATTTAAACCAAAAAAAAGGAAACATTTATAAAAGGTAGGGGGGCCCTTTTTGAAATTTTAAAAAAAGAAAATACTCAAATTTTTTTTTTGGTATTAAGTTAAAAAGATCTTTAAAGTCAATTAATCCTTATTTTTTAAAAAACTTAAAAAATGTTTTTAAGTCAAAACCCCGCCCCCTTTCAAAAATGGCTTTCCCCGTTTTGGGGTAAAAAGCCCCCCCCAAAAATGCATTACTTTTTGAGTCAAGCGTTTTGAAAAGGGAAAAGATTTATTTTAATTGTAAAAAAAATTTTTAAAAACATGAAAAATTTTTCATGATTTCCCAAAAGAACCAGGATTTTTTCTGGGAAAATTTAAAAAAAAAACCCCTTTGAAGACAAAAGTTTTTTAAAAAATGTTTTTATCTTGTTTCCCCAAAAAATGCCCAAAAAGGTCCTTTGTTCGCCCTTAATCCCCCATAAGTGTTTAAAATTAAAGTAAGAAGTCAAAATTAAAATTTAAAAAAAAATGGTTTCCTTTTTTTTCCCTGAAGTTTTTTGTTGACCTGGGTTAAAAAATAAAGTACTGTTTTCCTTGATTTCCCCCCTTTAAATAAGTAAAAATTTATTGTCTTTTTAAAAGTTTAACTTATAGGT
This sequence comes from Toxotes chatareus, assembly GCA_016801885.1. Lineage (NCBI taxonomy): Eukaryota > Metazoa > Chordata > Actinopteri > Toxotidae > Toxotes > Toxotes chatareus. The sequence goes on from JAFBJY010000077.1 coordinate 86,646, forward strand.
TGAAAATGTTTTCCCCAAAAAATAAAGCATGAATTATCAGCCCTTAGTTTTATGGAAATTTCCCCCAAATTTTTTTCCTTTTGAGCATTTAACAACATGGTGCCCTTTTAGGACTGTTTATAAAAAAAAAGGGAAAAAATGAATTTTTACCCAAAATGCATTTTAAACAGGGGGTATCAAAGCATGTGTATAAAACAAATCTGAAATTTTTTAGGGATTCAAAAAATATCATCCCAACTTCAAACAGTTTCCCCCGTTTAAATCTTAAGAAAAAAATGGCTCCAAAGGGGAGTTAAAAGGCACTACCCCCAACAAATAGCCTTACTGTTTTAAAGTCAACCCTTCCCTTTGGTTAGGGTAAGGATGACAAATTGATGTAATAGTTAGTCCTGAAAATAATGCTGCAGAAAAAGTAGTCTTGATGTTTCCTATTTTGTGAAAAATTTTTTAATCAGCACTGTGAGCTTTTTCTGTGAAAATTTCCAAAACCAAGAAAACCCCCAAAGAGAAGCATTATGAAGACAGGATCATGAGTGGCTCTGTTTGGTTACGAGTTGTTTTCCCAAAAAGAAAATGACTTCCAATGAGGTCCTTGTTCGTCCATTGAAACTGCCCCAACAAGAGACTACAATTCAACAGTCAAGCAGTCGTTGGGGTAATAAAAAGACTTGAATACATGTGAAATGGAATAAAATTTAGACCCTTTCAGAAGGGCTTTAAATGAATTTTTGAAGGGAAAAGAGATGTAACATCCCCCAACAAATAATTATGTTTTCGGTCAAGTCTGTGTTTGTGTTAGGGAATGTTAGTAAAAAGTTGTTTTATGTAGCTACTGGGTAAAAAAGAACTGTTTAACCAATATCATGTAAAATTTTTTCCCATGATTGAAAAGCCATGTTCGTTAATCACCTGTGGAGATGTTTCTGTGGAAAAATTTCCCCAAAACCAAAAACCCCAAATAGAAGCAATTTGAAGACAGGTATCATGAGTGGCTCTGTTTAAGTTATCAGAGTTGATTTCCAAAGAAAATGACTTCCAATGGGGTTTTTTGTTCTGTCCATTGAAACTGCCCCAACAAGAGATTACGAATTCAACAGCGTCAATGCCGTTAAGGTAATTAGGAAGGATTTAAAAACCCAGATTTTCCTTATTGTCCTGAAGATTTCTGTTGCTTTTTGTGGTGTGCCAGCACAGGGGACGCCTCTTGCATTTGCCCACCGAAAAAAAAATGAAGTAACCCCACCCTACTCCGCCCTTCTTGCAAAGTTTCAAGGGTCTTGAAAATGGTTGAAGAATCAAAATTCTAATTTCATGAATAAAGCATGAATTATGCAGAAAAATTAGATTTGATGAGAAAAGATCCCATTAAATTTTCTTGATGTTTTTATTACAACATGGTACCCCATTTGTAGCGCCATCTGTTGAAAAAATACAAAAAAAAGGGAAAATATTTACTCCATGCTTTTTAAACAGTGGGTATAAAAGCATGTATAAAATCAAGACGAAATCTTGTGTGGGGATTCAAAAAAAGATCATCCCAACTTCAAACATTTTCCCTCCGTTTCAAACAATCTTAAGAAAAATGGTTTCAATTGGGAGTCAGAATAAAGGGACCCCCCAACAAAAGCACTTATGTTTTCGAAGTCGCCTGTCCCTTGTTGGGGTAACATGACAAATTGAGCATAGTTGTCCTGAAAATAATGCTGCAAAAAGTATGTCTTGATGTTTCCATTTTGTGGAAGAAATATTGAGTTTTTTAATCAGCACTGGGGAGTTTTTTTCTGTGAAAATTTTCCCAAACCAAGACAACCCCAAAAGAAGCATTATGAAGACAGGTATCATGAGGGTTTTTGGTTATCGGGTTGGGATTTCCGAAATGACTTCCAATGAGGTCCTTGTTTGTCCATTGAAACCCCCAAGGCATTTTACTGAATTCAACAGTCAATTTAAGCCGTTGGGGTTAAATGGATTGAATACATGTGAAATGGAAGTAAAAATTTCCCCAGCCCCTTTTCAGAATGGCTTGGCACTGAATTTAAAGGGGAAAGAAATTAATACCCCCCAAAAAGACTTACTTTTTTCAGTCGTTTGGCGTTTAGGAAAGTTAGTGAAAAGTTGTTTTATGAGCTACGGGTTTAAAAAGAACTTTTAACCAATATCAGGGAAATTTTTCCCATGATTGTGAAGCTACAGTTAATCCATGGAGATTTTTCTGGGAAAACCCAAAACCAAAAAAATTTCCCAAATAGAAGCACTTAGAAGACAGGATCATGAGGGAACTTTTGAAGTTATCAGATTTGGGTTTTCCCAAAAAGAAAATCCAATGAGGTCCTTGCTTCTGTCCATTAAAACTGCCCCAACAAGAGCATTTTTATGAATTCAACAGTCGTCAATGCCGTTAAGGAAATTGGAAGGACTTAAAAACCCATGATTTTCCCCTTATTGTCCTGAAGATTCTCTGTTGATTTTTTTTGGGCGTCAAGGGGACTCCCTTTCCCTTATTTGCCCACCTGAAATATAAAATGAAGTAACCCCCACCCTCCCCCCTTTTTTAAAAGTTTAAAGGGTCTGATAAGGGTTTGGGAAAACGATTTCTGAATTATGAATAAAGATCAACTGAAATTAGCATTGATGAGAAATTAGCCCATTAAATTTTCTTGATGATTTATTACAAATGGTAGCCACCATTTTGGGCCCATCTGTATGTAAACAAAAAAAAGAAAATGAATTTTTACCCAAATGCATTTTAAACAGTGGTATCAAAGCATGTATAAACCAATAGATCTGAAATTTTGTGGGGTTAATAAAAGTATCTCCCAACTTCAAACCATTTTCCCCCGTTTCAAATCTTAGGAAAATGGTTTCCAATTGGGAGTTAAAAATCCAGCACTACCCAAAAAAATAATTTTACTGTTTTCAGGTCAAGCCTGTCCTGTGTTGGGGTAATGCTGATGACAAATTGATGTACATAGTACCTGAAAAATGCTGCAGAAAAAGTATGTTTTGAGTTTATTTTGTGGAAGAATATTGAGCTTTTAATCACACTGTGGAGCTTTTTTTAAAAAAACCAAAAACCAAGAAACCCCAAAGAGAAGCCCCCTATGAAGACAGGATCATGAGTGGTCTGTTTAAGTTACGATTTGGGATTTCCAAAAGAAAAACTCCAATGAGGTCCTTTGCTTCCCATTGAAACTGCCCCAACAAGAGCACTTACTAATTAACAGTCAATTTAATGCTCGTTAGTAATAAAAAGGACTTGAATACATGTGAAAGGGAAGTAAAAATTCCCCGTACCCTTTCCAGAATGGTTTTTGGCACTAAATTTCCTTTTGGGGGTAAAAAATTAAAAACCCCACCCCAACAAAAGAATTTTTTTTTTTTGGGTCGTTTTTGGCTTGTGTTAGGGTAATGTTGGGAAAAAGTTAAAGAACGGTAAAAAAGAATTTGAAACCCAAATCATGAAATTTTTCCCCATGATTGTAAAATGTTAGAATCAGCACTGTGGATGTTTTAAACCCAAAAAACCAAGAAACCCAAAGAAGCACTAGAAAAAGGATCGGACCTTTTGGTTTCAGAGTTGTTTTCCAAAAAAAAATGATTTCCCAATGAGGTCCTTTGTTCGTCCATTAAACTCCCCAAAAGAGCATTTATGTTCAACAGTCAAGTCAATGCCGTTAAGGAAATTGGAAGGATTAAAAAACCCTGATTTTCCCTTTTAGTCCAAGTTTCTCCTTGTTTTCTGTGGTCCAGGGACCCCTTTCCCTTTAATTTCCCACCTGAAATATAAAAAAGAAACCCATTACCCCCCCTTTTCCCACAAAGTTTAAAGGGTCTGATAATGGTTAAAGAATCAAATTCGGAAATTTTGAAAACATCATCGAATTATGCAGACCTTTTGGATTGATGAAAAAATAGTTATCCCTATTAAATTTTCTTGATTTTTTATTAAAAATGGAGCCACCATTTGAGGCCATCTGTATGAAAAAACAATACAAAAAAAAGGGAAATGAAAACCCCCAAGTATTTTAAAAGGGGATAAAGCAGGGGAAAAAACAATAGATCGAAACTTTGTAGGACAAAAACAGTATCACCCCAATTCAAACTTTTTCCCTCCGTTTTCCAACTATGAGAAAATGGCCAATTGGGAAGAATAAAGACTCCCCCCAAAAATAGATTTTATGTTTTTGTGCCGTTTTTTAAAGAATCAGAAAAATTGATGTACAAGTGGGTCCTGAAAATGCGAGAAAAAAATTTTGCTTTTCTTTTTTTGGGAAGAATTTGAGCTTTAATCAGATGTGGAGTTTTTCGGGAAAATTTCCCCCAAAACCAAGACAACCCCAAAGAGAAGATTTAGAAACAGGTATCGGAGTGGTTTGTTTAAGTTATCAGATTTGGGATTTAAAAAGAAAATGATTCCAATGAGTCCTTTTTGTTTCTGTCCATTGAACCCCCCAAAAAAAAAATTTTACTAATTTCAACAGTCGTCAATGCTCAAGTTAGGGTAATAAAATTGAATACAGGGAATGGAAGTAAAAATTCCCCCAGACCCTTTTCAAAAGGGTTTTTGAAATTTTAAGGGGTAAAGAATCAGAAACACTATCCCAACAAATAGCATTTTATGTTTCGAAGTCAAGTCTGTGCTTGTGTTAGGAAGTTAGAAAAGTTGATTTATGTAGTACTGGGGAAAAAAAGAATTTTTTAACCAAATCATGTAAAATTTTTCCCAAGATTGTAAAGTTGCCCGTTAATCAGCACGTGGAGATGTTTCGTGGAAAAATTTCCCCAAACCAAGACAACCCCAAAAGAAGCACTTAGAAGACAGGTACAGAGTGGCCTTTTTGAAGTTATCAGATTTGGGATTTAAAAAAGAAAATGACTTCCAATGAGGTCCTTTTTCTTTCCATTAAAACTGCCCAACAAGTCTTACTGAATTAAACAGTCAAGTCAATGCCGTTAGTAATTAGGAAGGACTTACAAAAATCATGATTTCCTTATTGTCCTAAGATTCTCTGTTGAATTTCGAAAAGAAAAACAGGGACTCCCTTTCCTTGCATTTCCCCACCTGAAATATAAAAAGAACTCCCAATTCCCCCTCTTTTTCAAAATTTTTAAGGGTCTTATAATGGTTGAAGTAAAATTTGGGAATTCAAGGGGAAAAAATTTATCGAATTCATGAACCATTACATTGATGAGAGAATAGTTACCCCTTTTAAATTTTTTTGATGCATTTCATTACAACATGGCACCATTTAGCGCCATCTGTAAAAACAATAAAAAAAGAAGAAATGAATATTTACTCCAAGTGCATTTAAACAGTGGGTATCAAAGCATTTTATAAAATCAATAGATCTGAAATCTTTGTGTGGGGATTCAATAAACAGTATCATCCCAACTTCAAACCAGTTTCTCCGTTTCAATCTTATGAGAAATGGCTTCCAATTAGAGTTCAGAATCAGCAGCACTACCCCAACAAATAGACTTACTGTTTTGGTCAGTGCCTGTGTTAGGGTAATGTGATGAAAAATTGAGCATACTAGTCCTGAAAAACTCCCAAAAAAGTAGTCTTGATGTTCCTATTTTGTGGAAGAAATATTGTTTTTAATCAGCACTGTGAGCTTTTTTCTGTGAAAATTTCCTAAACCAAGACAACCCAAAGAGAAGCATTAGAAGACAGGTATTGAGTGGCTCTGTTGAAGTTATCAGAGTTGATTTAAAAAAAAATGATCCAATGAGGTCCTTGTTCTGTCCATTAAAACTGCCCAAAAGTAATTACTGTTAAACAGTCGTTAATGCCGTAGGGTAATAATAGGACTTGAATACGTGAATGGAAGTCAAATTCTCCCTTAGAATGGTTTCATGAATTTTAGTAAAGAAATCAGAACACTACCCCAAAAATACACTTACTGTTTTGGGTCAAGTTGTGTTGTGTTGGGTAATGTTAGAAAAGTTGTTTTATGAGACGGTGTAAAAAGAACTGTTTCAATATCATGTGAAATTTTCCCATGATTGTAGAACCATGTCAAGAATCAGCACTGTGAGATGTTTCGGAAAATTCCCCAAACCAAGACAACCCAAAGAAGCACTTATGAAGACAGGTATCATGAGGGATTTGTTTGTTACAGAGTTGGATTTCCAAAAGAAAATGACTTCCAATGAGGCCCTTTTTGCTTCGTCCATTGAAACTGCCCCAACAAGTAGCCCCCTACTGAATTCAATAGTCAAGTCAATGCTCTTAAGGTATTGGGAAAGGGATTCAAAACCCATGGACTTTCCTTATTGTCCTGAAGATTCTCTTTTAATTCGGTGTGCTTACAGGGGACGCCTTCCTTGCATTTGCCACCTGAAATATAATGAAGAACTCCCACCCTATCCGCCTCTTTTCACAAAGTTCAGGGTTTTGTAAGGGTAAGAATCAGAATTCGGGAAACATGAATATATCGAATAAAGACCATTAGCACTTAGAGAGAATAGTTAGTCCCATTAAATTTTGATGATTTATTCAAATAGAGCCACCATTTGTAGCGCATCTGTATGTAAAACAATACAAAAAAAGGGAAATAATATTTACCAAATGCATTTTAAACAGTGGTATCAAAGCATGTGTATAAAACAATAGATTTTGAATCTTGTGTAGGATTCAATAAACAGATATCCCATTCAAACCAGTTTTCCCAACATTTAATTTAATCATGGATAATTTATTGTTTCAAAGTCGTTGCCTGTTAGGTAATGCTGAGACAAATTGATGTAAAAGCTGTCCTGAAAATAATGCCAGAAAAAGATGTCTTATGTTTCATTTTGTGGAAGTATTGAGCTTTTAATCAGCACTGTGGAGCTTTTTCGGGAAAATTTCCCAAACCAAGACAACCCCAAAGAGAAGAAATTTATGAAGACAGGTATCATGAGGGCTCTGTTTGAAGTTATCAGATTTGGGTTTTCCCAAAAAGAAAATTTTCCCAATGAGGCCCCTTTTCTGTCCATTGAACTGCCCCAACAAGTCACTTATAATTAAAGCGTTATGCTAAATTTGGGGTAAAAGGACTTGAATACATGTGAAATGGAAGTCAACCCAGTACCCTTTTCAGAATGGTTTTGGGCACTGAATTCTTTGAAGGGCTAAGAGATCAAACACACCCCCAACAAATACACTTACTGTTTTCAGAAGTCAAGTCTGTGCTTGTGTTAGGTAATGTTAGTGAAAAGTTGATTTATGTAGTTACGGGTTTAAAAAAGAACTTTTTAAACCCAAATTTATCATGTAAAATTTTCCCCCAAAGGATTGTAGAGCCATGTTCAGTTAATCAGCACTGTGGAGATGTTTCTGTGGCAAAATTTCCCTAAAACCAAGAAACCCAAATAGAAGCACTTATGAAGACAGGTATCATGAGGGCTCTGTTTAGTTATCAGAGTTGATTCCCAAAAAAAAAATGACTTCCAATGAGGTCCTTTGCTTCTGTCCATTGAACTGCCCCAACAAGAGCACTTACTGAATTCAACAGTCAAGTCAATGCTCGTTAAGGTAATTAGAAGGATTCTAAAAACCTCATGACTTCTCTCTTATTGTCCTGAAGATTCTCTGTTGCAATTTCTGTGGTGTGCCAGTCACAGTGACTGCCTTCCTTGCATTTTGCCCACCTGGAAATATAAATAGAGTAACTCCCACCCCTACTTCGCCCTCTTTTCACAAAGACTCAAGGGGTCTTGATAATGGTTGAAGAAATCAGGACATTCTGGAATTCATGAATAACAGTCATCAATGTAATTCATGCAGACCATTAACATGATATGAGAAGAATAGTTAGTCCCCATTAAATTTTCTTGATGCATTTCATTTACAACATAGTATACACCATTTGTGGTGCCTATCCTGTATGTAAAAACAATACAAAAAGAAGAAATGAATATTTAGTCCAAGTGCATTTTAAAACAGTGGGTATCAAAAAGCATGTGTATAAAATCAATAGATCTGAAATTTTGTGTAGAGATTAATTAAACAGTATCATCCCAACTTCAAACCAGTTTCCTCCGTTCTTATAATCTTAAGGAGAAAATGGCTTCCACTGGGGAGTCTAGAAATTCAGCAACCTTTTCTCAACAAATACACACCCTGTTTTTCAGAAGTCAAGCCTGCGCCTGTGTTAGGGTAATGCTGATGACAAGTCAATGTACATAGGTAGTCCTGAAAATAATGCTGCAGAAAAAAGTATGTCTTGTATGTTTCCTATTTTGTGGAAGTAATATATTGCTTCTTTAATCAGCACTGTGGAGCTGTTTTCAGTAAATTTCAAAAACCAAGATAACCCTAAAGAGGAAGTAATTTATGAAGACAGTATCAAGAGTGCTTGTTTAAGTTATCAGAGTTGGATTTCCAAAGAAATGACTCCAAGAGGTCCTTGCTTGTCCATTGAAGTGCCCAACAAGTAGCACTTACTGAATTCAAAGTCAAGTATCCGTAGGTAAATAAGGACTTAATACATGTGAAATGGAAGTCAAATTCAGTACCCTTTTCAGAATCTTTGATGAATTCTTTGAAGTAAGAATAGACACTCCAAAAATGCACTACTGTTTTCAAGAAGCTGTGCTTGTGTTAGGGTAATGTTAGTAAAGTTGATTTATGTACACGGTGAAAAAGAATTTAACCAATATCATGTGAAATGTTTCATGATAGTGAACATGTTCAGTTAATCAGCACTGTGAGATTTCAAAATTTCCCAAAACCAAGACAACCCCAAAGAAACACTAGGGCAAATTATCGCAGGTGGCTCTATTTGGAAGTTATCAGGGAGTTGGATTTCCAAAAGAAAATGACTTCCAATGAGGTCCTTTAGCTACTGTCCATTAGAACTGCCCCAACAAGTAGCACTTACAGAATTCAACAGTCAAGTCAATGCTCAAGCTAAGGTAATTAGGAAGGACTTACAAAACCCTCTATGACTTCCTTTATTGTCCTGAAGATTCTCTGTTGCAATTTCTGGTAGGTGCTGTCACAGTAGACTGCCTTCCTTGCATTTGCCCACCTGAAATATAAATGAAGTAACTCCCACCTCTACTCCGCCTCTTTTTCCACAAAGTTTCAAGGGTCTTGATAATAGTTTGAAGAATCAGATACTCTAGAATTCATGAACAACAGTCATGCGTAATTCCTTGCAGACCATTAGCACTTGATGAGAGAATAGTTAGTCCCCATTAAATTTTCTTGATGCATTTCATTACAACATGGTGCGCCTACCATTTGTAGCGCCCATCTGTATGTAAACAACAAGCTGAAGAAGAAATGAATATTTACTCCATTTTATTTCAGCAGTGGGTACTTCAAAGCATGTGTATAAAAACCAATGAATCTGAAATCTTGTGTAGGGATTCAATAAACAGTATCATCCCAACTTCAAACCAGTTTCCTCCGTTTCTGCTACAATCTTATGAGAAAATGGCTTCCAATTAGGAGTCTAGAAATCAATAACTACTCCAACAAATAGCACTTACTGTTTTCTGTAAAGTCAAGTTTTTCTGTGCCTGTGTTAGGGTAATGCTGATGACAAAATGATATGTACTTAGGTAGTCCTGAAAATAATGCTGCAGAAAAAAAGTATGTCTTGCATGTTTCCTCATTTGTGGAAGTAATATTGAGCTTCTTTAATCAGCACTGTGGAGCTGTTTCTGTGGAAAATTTCCCAAAACCAAGACAACCCCCAAAGAGAAGCACTTATGAAGTTATTGGTGGTATCAAGTGAGTGGCTCTGTTTGAAGTTATCAGAGTTGGATTTCCAAAGAAAATGATGACTTCCAATGCAGGGTCCTTTGCTTCTGGTCTTATTGAAACTTCCCAACAAGTAGCATGCCCCTGAATTCAATGGTGTCAAGTCATCACCAAGTTAAGGTAATTAGGGAAGGGATCACAAAAAACTCCTCATGACTTTCCCTTATTGTCCTGAAGATTCTCTGTTGCAATTTCTGTAGTGTGCCAGTCACAGTGGACTGCCTTCCTTTGCATTTGCCCACCTGAAATATAAATGGAAGTAACTCCCACCCTACTCCGCCCCTTTTTCCACAAAGTTTCAAGGGTCTTGATAATGGTTAAAGAATCAGATATTCTGGAATTCAAGAATCTTCAGTCATCGTGAATTCATGCAGACCATTAGCACTTGATGAGAGAATAGTTAGTCCCCATTAAATTTTCTTGATGCATTTAATATTGACAACATGGTAGCCACCATTTGTAGCGCCATCTGTATGTAAAACAATACAAAAGAAGAAATGAATATTTACTCCAAGCGCATTTTAAACAGTGGGTATCAAAGCATGTAAAACCAATAGATCTGAAATCTTTGTGCTTAGGGATTCAATAAATCTTGTATCATCAACTTCAAACCAGTATCATCCCAACTTCAAACCAGTTTCCTCCGTTTCTTACAATCTCATGAGAAATGGCTTCCAATTAGGGAGTCTAGAAATCAGCAGCCTTAATTCAACAAATAGCACTTACTGTTTTTTCCAGAAGTCGCTTCTGTGCCTAAAGTAGAGGGTAATGTGATGACAAATTGATGTACATAGCTATCCTGAAAATAATGCCTTGCAGAAAAAGTATGTCTTGTATGTTTCCTATTTTGTGGAAGTAACATTGATTTCTCTTTAATCAGCACTGTGGAGCTTTTTCTGTGGAAAATTTCCCAAAACCAAGACAACTCCAAGAGAAGCACTTGGGAAGACAGGTATCGCAGGTGGCTCTGTTTGAGAATATCAGAGGTGGAGTTCAAAAGAAAATGACTTCCAATGAGGTCCTTTACTTCTGTCCATTAGAAACTGCCCCAACAAGTAGTGCACTCACTGAATTCAACAGTCAAGTCAATGCTCAAGTTAAGGTAATTAGGAAGGACTCACAAACCTCAAGGACTTCTCTTTCCTTATTGTCCTGAAGATTCTCTGTTGCAATTTCTTGTGGTGTGCTAAACAAGCAGTGGACTGCCTTCCTTGTACTTTACCACCTGAAATATAAATGCGAAGTAACCCCACCCCATCTTCCGCCCTACTTTTTTCCATTAAAGTTTCAAAGAGGTCTTTGATACTGTTTGAAGAATTAGACATTCTGGAATTCATGAATAACAATCATCGTAATTCTACATACAGACCATTAGCACTTGATGAGAGAATAGTTAGTCCCATTAAAATTTTCTTGATGCATTTCATTTAACATAGTAGCACATTTGTAGCGCCATCTATTATGTAAAACAATACAAGAAGAAATGCATATTTACTCCAAGTGCATTTTAAACGATGGGTAGCTAAGCATTTGTAAATCTATAGATCTGTAATCTTTGTAAGGATTCAACAAACAATATATCAACTTCAAACCAATTTCCTCCGTTCTTACAATCTTATGAAAGTGGCTTCCAATTAGGAGTCTAGAAATCAGCAGCACTACCCAACAAATAGCACTTTACTGTTTTGTGTCAGGCCTGTGCCTGCCTTAGGTAATGCTGATGACAAATTGATGTACATAGCTAGTCCTGAAAAATAATGCTGAAGAAAAAGTATGTCTTGCATGTTTCCTATTTTGTGGAAGTAATATTGATTTTTTAATCAGCACTGTGGAGATGTTTCCGTGGCAAAATTTCCTAAACCAAGACAACCCCAAATAGAAGCATCTATGAAGCATAGTAAATGAGTGGCTCTGCTTGAAGTTATCAGAGTTGATTTCCAAAAGAAAATGACTTCCAATGAGGTCAACACAGCTTCTGTCCATTGAAACTGCCCCAACAAAGAAGCAATTTCATTGAGATTCAAATTGTCAAGTCAATGCTCAAATTAAGGTAATTAGGAAGGACTTACAAAACCTCATGACTTTCTCCTTATTGTCCTGAAAGATTCTCTGTGTACTTTCTGTGGTGTGCCAGTCACAGTGGACTACCTTCCTTACATTTGCCCACCTGAAATATAAATGAAATGGCTCCCCACCCTACTCCGCCCTCTTTTTCACAAAGTTTCAAGGGTCTTGATAATGGTTGAGAAATCAGACATTCTGGAATTCATGAATAACAGTCATCGTAATTCATGCAGACCATTGAAGCACTTGATGAGAGAATAGTTAGTCCCCGGCTAAATTTTCTTGATGTATTTCTATTACAACATAGTAAGCCACCATTTGTGGCGCCATCTGTATGTAAAACAATACAAAAAAGAAGAAATGAATATTTACTCCAAGTATGCGGCACAAAACAGTGGGGTATCAAAGCATGTGTGTATAAAACCAATAGATTCAGAAATCTTTGTGCAGGGATTCAATAAACAGATATCATCCCAACTTCAAATCAGCTTCCTCCGCTTTTTTCTTACAATCTTATGAGAAAAATGGCTTCCGTTTAGGAGTCTAGAATCAGCAGCACTACTCCCAACAAATAGCACCTGCTGTTTTCTGGTGTCAAGCCTGTGCCTGTGTTGGGGTATTGTTGAACAGAATGATATTCTGTACATAGCTAGTCCTGAAAATAATGCTGCAGAAAAAGTATGTCTTGCATGTTTCCCTATTTTGTGGAATAAATATTGAGCTTTATGTTTTAATCAGCACTGTGGAGAATCTTTCTGTGGCAAAATTTCCCAAAACCAAGACAACCCCAAATAGAAGCACTTATGAAGACAGGTATCATGAGCTCTGTGTTTGCAGAGTTATCAGGAGTTGGATTTCCAAAAGAAAATGACTTCCAATAAGGTCCTTTGCTTTGTCCATGAAAACTGCCTCAACAAGAAGCACTTACTAGATTCAACAGTCAGTAATGCTGTTAGTAATAATAAGGATTGAATAGTGAATGTCAAAATTCGTACCCTTTTCAGAATGGCTTGGCCTGAATTTTAGGGCTAAGAATAACACTACAAAAATGCACTACTGTTTTGGTCAAGCTGCTTGGGGTAGTTATGAAAAGTTGATTTATGTATACTAAGAACTTTTACCATATCATGAAATTTCATGATTGTAGAAGCCATTTCAGTTAATCAGCACTGTGGATGTTTCGTGGCAAAATTTCCAAACCAGACAACCCAAATAGAAGCACTTTAGCAGGTATCGAGTGGCTGTTATATCAAGTTGGATTTCAAAAGAAAATGATTCCAGAGGTCCTTTGTTCGTCCATTGAAACTGCCCAAGTAGCACTTCTGAATTCAAAAAAAAAAAAAAAAAAAAAAAAAAAAAAAAAAAAAAAAAAAAAAAAAAAAAAAAAAAAAAAAAAAAAAAAAAAAAAAAAAAAAAAAAAAAAAAAAAAAAAAAAAAAAAAAAAAAAAAAAAAAAAAAAAAAAAAAAAAAAAAAAAAAAAAAAAAAAAAAAAAAAAAAAAAAAAAAAAAAAAAAAAAAAAAAAAAAAAAAAAAAAAAAAAAAAAAAAAAAAAAAAAAAAAAAAAAAAAAAAAAAAAAAAAAAAAAAAAAAAAAAAAAAAAAAAAAAAAAAAAAAAAAAAAAAAAAAAAAAAAAAAAAAAAAAAAAAAAAAAAAAAAAAAAAAAAAAAAAAAAAAAAAAAAAAAAAAAAAAAAAAAAAAAAAAAAAAAAAAAAAAAAAAAAAAAAAAAAAAAAAAAAAAAAAAAAAAAAAAAAAAAAAAAAAAAAAAAAAAAAAAAAAAAAAAAAAAAAAAAAAAAAAAAAAAAAAAAAAAAAAAAAAAAAAAAAAAAAAAAAAAAAAAAAAAAAAAAAAAAAAAAAAAAAAAAAAAAAAAAAAAAAAAAAAAAAAAAAAAAAAAAAAAAAAAAAAAAAAAAAAAAAAAAAAAAAAAAAAAAAAAAAAAAAAAAAAAAAAAAAAAAAAAAAAAAAAAAAAAAAAAAAAAAAAAAAAAAAAAAAAAAAAAAAAAAAAAAAAAAAAAAAAAAAAAGATTGGGTCAACCTTATTTAAGTTGAATTTTAAAAGGCAAATTTCCTTCCAAAATCCAAATTTTGTTAAAAGCATTAAAATTAGATTATTTAAAAAAATTTTTAAATTTAAATTTTAATGAATTTGAAAAATCAAAATTTTTCCCATATTAAAAATTTTAAAGTTTTGGAGGTTTTTTTTAAAGACAAAAAACAAAAATATTTGGTCTTGTTTGGTTTTCAAAAGACTTAAATTTCCAAATCCTAAAAAAATAAGATTAAAATATTCTCTTGTTAGAGGTTCCTTTGCTCGGTCCTTTTCTTGACAATTTAAATCCCATACCCTCCTTTTCAATTAAATTAAATTTAAACCCTTTTAATTTCCCAAATTCTGTTTCACTTGTTTAAAAGTATTTCCCTAATTTCCCTTGAAATTATGCCCTTTATTTTTCCCTTTTAAAATTACGGGAAATTTAAAAAAAAGGGAAAGATTTAAATAATTTAAATGTTAATTAATTCAAATTAATCTTTTGCCTTTTGGGAAACCTTAATGTTTCCCAAAAAAAATCTTCTTTAGGTTAAAAATTAAAAAATTTTAAATTCAAAAACCCCCAAAAATTCTTTTAAATTTAAAAATTCTTATCGATTTTTTTAAAATCTTAAAGGAGCCCGGGTTTAAGGAAAACCCAAAAAGTTATAAGGGAAAAATTTTTAAAGTTTGTTTTCCAAAAGCCCAAGTCTTATCCCAAATCCAAAACCAAAGAAAAAAAATTTAAAAGGATAAACGGTTTTAATAATTTAAAAAATTAAATTTCCCCAAAAGAAAGTAAACCTCCAAAAGGTTTTAAATAATTGCTTGTGGGAATTAAAATTTTAATGTTCCGTTGAACCCAAATTTACCCAAATTGATTTTCGAATTTTTGGGGGGAAAAAATTAAAAGAACCAAAAAATTAAAAAAATTTCCGATTTGGGGAATTAAAATAAAGGTTTGTTCCCAATAACCCAACAAGAAAAAAGATTAAACATTTAAAGGGGTTTTAATTTAATGATTTCCAAAGAAAATGACTTCCAATGAGGTCCTTTGCTTCTGTCCATTGAAACTGCCCCAACAAGTAGCACTTACTGAATTCAACAGTCAAGTCAATGCTCAAGTTAAGGTAATTAGGAAGGACTTAAAAAAACCTCATGACTTTCCTTATTGTCCTGAAGATTCTCTGTTGCAATTTCTGTGGTGTGCCAGTCACAGTGGACTGCCTTCCTTGCATTTGCCCACCTGAAATATAAATGAAGTAACTCCCACCCTACTCCGCCCTCTTTTTCACAAAGTTTCAAGGGTCTTGATAATGGTTGAAGAATCAGACATTCTGGAATTCATGAATAACAGTCATCGTAATTCATGCAGACCATTAGCACTTGATGAGAGAATAGTTAGTCCCCATTAAATTTTATGGATGCATTTCATTACAACATGGTAGCCACCATTTGTAGCGCCATCTGTATCTAAAACAATACAAAATTGAAACTCCCCAACAAGTAAAATAAACTGTCAAGTGCTCAAGAGGGTAATAATAAGTACTTGAATACATTGAAATGGAAGTCAAAATTCCTACCCTTTTCAGAATGGAAGAAATCTTTGAAGGCTAAAAGAAATCAACACTTAATCAGCACTGTGGAGATGTTTCCTGTGGCAAAATTTCCCAAAACCAAGACAACCCCAAAGAGAAGCACTTATGAAGACAGGTATCATGAGTGGCTCTGTTTGAAGTTATCAGAGTTGGATTTCCAAAAGAAAATGACTTCCAATGAGGTCCTTTGCTTCTGTCCATTGAAACTGCCCCAACAAGTAGCACTTACTGAATTCAACAGTCAAGTCAATGCTCAAGTTAAGGTAATTAGGAAGGACTTACAAAAACCTCATGACTTTCCTTATTGTCCTGAAGATTCTCTGTTGCAATTTCTGTGGTGTGCCAGTCACAGTGGACTGCCTTCCTTGCATTTGCCCACCTGAAATATAAATGAAGTAACTCCCACCCTACTCCGCCCTCTTTTTCACAAAAGTTTCAAGGGTCTTGATAATGGTTGAAGAATCAGACATTCTGGAATTCATGAATAACAGTCATCGTAATTCATGCAGACCATTAGCACTTGATGAGAGAATAGTTAGTCCCCATTAAATTTTCTTGATGCATTTCATTACAACATGGTAGCCACCATTTGTAGCGCCATCTGTATCTAAAACAATACAAAAGAAGAAATGAATATTTACTCCAAATGCATTTTAAACAGTGGATATCAAAGCATGTATATAAAACCAATAGATCTGAAATCTTTGTGTAGGGATTCAATAAACAGTATCATCCCAACTTCAAACCAGTTTCCTCCGTTTCTTACAATCTTATGAGAAAATGGCTTCCAATTAGGAGTCTAGAAATCAGCAGCACTACCCCAACAAATAGCACTTACTGTTTTCAGAAGTCAAGCCTGTGCCTGTGTTAGGGTAATGCTGATGACAAATTGATGTACATAGCTAGTCCTGAAAATAATGCTGCAGAAAAAAGTATGTCTTGCATGTTTCCTATTTTGTGGAAGAAATATTGAGCTTCTTTAATCAGCACTGTGGAGCTTTTTCTGTGGAAAATTTCCCAAAACCAAGACAACCCCAAAGAGAAGCACTTATGAAGACAGGTATCATGAGTGGCTCTGTTTGAAGTTATCAGAGTTGGATTTTCAAAAGAAAATGACTTCCAATGAGGTCCTTTGCTTCTGTCCATTGAAACTGCCCCAACAAGTAGCACTTACTGAATTCAACAGTCAAGTCAATGCTCAAGTTAGGGTAATAATAAGGACTTGAATACATGTGAAATGGAAGTCAAAATTCCCAGTACCCTTTTCAGAATGGCTTTGGCACTGAATTCTTTGAAGGGCTAAAGAAATCAGCAACACTACCCCAACAAATAGCACTTACTGTTTTCAGAAGTCAAGTCTGTGCTTGTGTTAGGGTAATGTTAGTGAAAAGTTGATTTATGTAGCTACTGGTGTAAAAAAAGAACTGTTTAACCAATATCATGTGAAATGTTTCCCATGATTGTAGAAGCCATGTTCAGTTAATCAGCACTGTGGAGATGTTTCCGTGGCAAAATTTCCCAAAACCAAGACAACCCCAAAGAGAAGCACTTATGAAGACAGGTATCATGAGTGGCTCTGTTTGAAGTTATCAGAGTTGGATTTCCAAAAGAAAATGACTTCCAATGAGGTCCTTTGCTTCTGTCCATTGAAACTGCCCCAACAAGAAGCACTTACTGAATTCAACAGTCAAGTCAATGCTCAAGTTAAGGTAATTAGGAAGGACTTACAAAAACCTCATGACTTTACTTATTGTCCTGAAGATTCTCTGTTGCAATTTCTGTGGTGTGCCAGTCACAGTGGACTGCCTTCCTTGCATTTGCCCACCTGAAATATAAATGAAGTAACTCCCACCCTACTCCGCCCTCTTTTTCACAAAGTTTCAAGGGTCTTGATAATGGTTGAAGAATCAGACATTCTGGAATTCATGAATAACAGTCATCGTAATTCATGCAGACCATTAGCACTTGATGAGAGAATAGTTAGTCCCCATTAAATTTTATGGATGCATTTCATTACAACATGGTAGCCACCATTTGTAGCGCCATCTGTATCTAAAACAATACAAAAGAAGAAATGAATATTTACTCCAAATGCATTTTAAACAGTGGGTATCAAAGCATGTGTATAAAACCAATAGATCTGAAATCTTTGTGTAGGGATTCAATAAACAGTATCATCCCAACTTCAAACCAGTTTCCTCCGTTTCTTACAATCTTATGAGAAAATGGCTTCCAATTAGGAGTCTAGAAATCAGCAGCACTACTCCAACAAATAGCACTTACTGTTTTCAGAAGTCAAGCCTGTGCCTGTGTTAGGGTAATGCTGATGACAAATTGATGTACATAGCTAGTCCTGAAAATAATGCTGCAGAAAAAAGTATGTCTTGCATGTTTCCTATTTTGTGGAAGAAATATTGAGCTTCTTTAATCAGCACTGTGGAGCTTTTTCTGTGAAAATTTCCCAAAACCAAGACAACCCCAAAGAGAAGCACTTATGAAGACAGGTATCATGAGTGGCTCTGTTTGAAGTTATCAGAGTTGGATTTCCAAAAGAAAATGACTTCCAATGAGGTCCCAATGAGGTCTTTGCTTCTGTCCATTGAAACTGCCCCAACAAGTAGCACTTACTGAATTCAACAGTCAAGTCAATGCTCAAGTTAAGGTAATGCTCAAAAAAATTAGGGTTCCTAATAAGGACTCTGAATACATGTGAAATGGAAGTCACCTGAAATTCCCAGTAAGTCCTTTTCAGAAATGTTTGAAGGCTTTGGCACTGAATTCTTTGAATATCATGAATAACAGAAATGTTCAGACCATCAGCACTGTGAGAGATAGTTTCCCCATTAAATTTTATGGATACATTTCATTACAACATGGTACCACCATTTGTAGAGAAGCATCTGTATGTAAAACAATACAAAAAGAAGAAATGAATATTTTTGAAATGCATTTTAAACAGTGGATATCAAAGCATGACTTCAAATAGCACTTACTGTTTTCAATACATGAAGTAGTCAAAATTCAAGTACCAGTTTCTGTGCTTGTGTTAGGGCTAATGTTAGTGAAACCCCAACAAATGCACTTACTGTTTCAGCTCAAGTCTGTGCTTGTGTAATGTTAGTGACTGATTTATGTAGCTACCAATATCATGTGAAATGTTTCCCATGTTTCCTATGATTGTGGAAGACCATGTTCAGTTAATCAGCACTGTGGAGATGTTTCTGTGGCAAAATTTCCCAAAA
This sequence comes from Toxotes chatareus, assembly GCA_016801885.1. NCBI lineage: Eukaryota > Metazoa > Chordata > Actinopteri > Toxotidae > Toxotes > Toxotes chatareus. Next base: position 105,335 of record JAFBJY010000077.1, read on the forward strand.
CCAAGACAACCCCAAATAGAAGCACTTATGAAGACAGGTATCATGAGTGGCTCTGTTTGAAGTTATCAGAGTTGGATTTCCAAAAGAAAATGACTTCCAATGAGGTCCTTTGCTTCTGTCCATTGAAACTGCCCCAACAAGTAGCACTTACTGAATTCAACAGTCAAGTCAATGCTCAAGTTAAGGTAATTAGGAAGGACTTAAAAAAACCTCATGACTTTACTTATTGTCCTGAAGATTCTCTGTTGCAATTTCTGTGGTGTGCCAGTCACAGTGGACTGCCTTCCTTGCATTTGCCCACCTGAAATATAAATGAAGTAACTCCCACCCTACTCCGCCCTCTTTTTCACAAAGTTTCAAGGGTCTTGATAATGGTTGAAGAATCAGACATTCTGGAATTCATGAATAACAGTCATCGTAATTCATGCAGACCATTAGCACTTGATGAGAGAATAGTTAGTCCCCATTAAATTTTCTTGATGCATTTCATTACAACATGGTAGCCACCATTTGTAGCGCCATCTGTATCTAAACCAATACAAAAAAAAGAAATGAATATTTACTCCAAGTGCATTTTAAACAGTGGGTATCAAAGCATGTGTATAAAATCAATAGATCTGAAATCTTTGTGTAGGGATTCAATAAACAGTATCATCCCAACTTCAAATCAGTTTCCTCCGTTTCTTACAATCTTATGAGAAAATGGCTTCCAATTAGGAGTCTAGAAATCAGCAGCACTACCCCAACAAATAGCACTTACTGTTTTCAGAAGTCAAGCCTGTGCCTGTGTTAGGGTAATGCTGATGACAAATTGATGTACATAGCTAGTCCTGAAAATAATGCTGCAGAAAAAGTATGTCTTGCATGTTTCCTATTTTGTGGAAGAAATATTGAGCTTCTTTAATCAGCACTGTGGAGCTTTTTCTGTGGAAAATTTCCCAAAACCAAGACAACCCCAAAGAGAAGCACTTATGAAGACAGGTATCATGAGTGGCTCTGTTTGAAGTTATCAGAGTTGGATTTCAAAAGAAAATGACTTCCAATGAGGTCCTTTGCTTCTGTCCATTGAAACTGCCCCAACAAGTAGCACTTACTGAATTCAACAGTCAAGTCAATGCTCAAGTTAGGGTAATAATAAGGACTTGAATACATGTGAAATGGAAGTCAAAATTCCCAGTACCCTTTTCAGAATGGCTTTGGCACTGAATTCTTTGAAGGGCTAAAGAGATCAGCAACACTACCCCAACAAATAGCACTTACTGTTTTCAGAAGTCAAGTCTGTGCTTGTGTTAGGGTAATGTTAGTGAAAAGTTGATTTATGTAGCTACTGGTGTAAAAAGAACTCTTTCAACCAATATCATGTGAAATGTTTCCCATGATTGTAGAAGACCATGTTCAGTTAATCAGCACTGTGGAGATGTTTCCGTGGCAAAATTTCCCAAAACCAAGACAACCCCAAAGAGAAGCACTTATGAAGACAGGTATCATGAGTGGCTCTGTTTGAAGTTATCAGAGTTGGATTTCCAAAAGAAAATGACTTCCAATGAGGTCCTTTGCTTCTGTCCATTGAAACTGCCCCAACAAGTAGCACTTACTGAATTCAACAGTCAAGTCAATGCTCACATGTTGAATACATGTGAAATGGAAGTCAAAATTCCCAGTACCCTTTTCAGAATGGCTTTGGCACTGAATTCTTTGAAGGGCTAAAGAGATCAGCAACACTACCCCAACAAATAGCACTTACTGTTTTCAGAAGTCAAGTCTGTGCTTGTGTTAGGGTAATGTTAGTGAAAAGTTGATTTATGTAGCTACTGGTGTAAAAAAGAACTCTTTGACCAATATCATGTGAAATGTTTCCCATGATTGTAGAAGACCATGTTCAGTTAATCAGCACTGTGGAGATGTTTCAGTGGCAAAATTTCCCAAAACCAAGACAACCCCAAATAGAAGCACTTATGAAGACAGGTATCATGAGTGGCTCTGTTTGAAGTTATCAGAGTTGGATTTCCAAAAGAAAATGACTTCCAATGAGGTCCTTTGCTTCTGTCCATTGAAACTGCCCCAACAAGTAGCACTTACTGAATTCAACAGTCAAGTCAATGCTCAAGTTAAGGTAATTAGGAAGGACTTAAAAAACCTCATGACTTTCCTTATTGTCCTGAAGATTCTCTGTTGCAATTTCTGTGGTGTGCCAGTCACAGTGGACTGCCTTCCTTGCATTTGCCCACCTGAAATATAAATGAAGTAACTCCCACCCTACTCCGCCCTCTTTTTCACAAAGTTTCAAGGGTCTTGATAATGGTTGAAGAATCAGACATTCTGGAATTCATGAATAACAGTCATCGTAATTCATGCAGACCATTAGCACTTGATGAGAGAATAGTTAGTCCCCATTAAATTTTATGGATACATTTCATTACAACATGGTAGCCACCATTTGTAGCGCCATCTGTATGTAAAACAATACAAAAAGAAGAAATGAATATTTACTCCAAATGCATTTTAAACAGTGGATATCAAAGCATGTATATAAAACCAATAGATCTGAAATCTTTGTGTAGGGATTCAATAAACAGTATCATCCCAACTTCAAACCAGTTTCCTCCGTTTCTTACAATCTTATGAGAAAATGGCTTCCAATTAGGAGTCTAGAAATCAGCAGCACTACCCCAACAAATAGCACTTACTGTTTTCAGAAGTCAAGCCTGTGCCTGTGTTAGGGTAATGCTGATGACAAATTGATGTACATAGCTAGTCCTGAAAATAATGCTGCAGAAAAAAGTATGTCTTGCATGTTTCCTATTTTGTGGAAGAAATATTGAGCTTCTTTAATCAGCACTGTGGAGCTTTTTCTGTGGAAAATTTCCCAAAACCAAGACAACCCCAAAGAGAAGCACTTATGAAGACAGGTATCATGAGTGGCTCTGTTTGAAGTTATCAGAGTTGGATTTTCAAAAGAAAATGACTTCCAATGAGGTCCTTTGCTTCTGTCCATTGAAACTGCCCCAACAAGTAGCACTTACTGAATTCAACAGTCAAGTCAATGCTCAAGTTAGGGTAATAATAAGGACTTGAATACATGTGAAATGGAAGTCAAAATTCCCAGTACCCTTTTCAGAATGGCTTTGGCACTGAATTCTTTGAAGGGCTAAAGAAATCAGCAACACTACCCCAACAAATAGCACTTACTGTTTTCAGAAGTCAAGTCTGTGCTTGTGTTAGGGTAATGTTAGTGAAAAGTTGATTTATGTAGCTACTGGTGTAAAAAAGAACTGTTTAACCAATATCATGTGAAATGTTTCCCATGATTGTAGAAGACCATGTTCAGTTAATCAGCACTGTGGAGATGTTTCCGTGGCAAAATTTCCCAAAACCAAGACAACCCCAAATAGAAGCACTTATGAAGACAGGTATCATGAGTGGCTCTGTTTGAAGTTATCAGAGTTGGATTTCCAAAAGAAAATGACTTCCAATGAGGTCCTTTGCTTCTGTCCATTGAAACTGCCCCAACAAGTAGCACTTACTGAATTCAACAGTCAAGTCAATGCTCAAGTTAGGGTAATAATAAGGACTTGAATACATGTGAAATGGAAGTCAAAATTCCCAGTACCCTTTTCAGAATGGCTTTGGCACTGAATTCTTTGAAGGGCTAAAGAGATCAAACAACACTACCCCAACAAATAGCACTTACTGTTTTCAGAAGTCAAGTCTGTGCTTGTGTTAGGGTAATGTTAGTGAAAAGTTGATTTATGTAGCTACTGGTGTAAAAAGAACTCTTTAACCAATATCATGTGAAATGTTTCCCATGATTGTAGAAGACCATGTTCAGTTAATCAGCACTGTGGAGATGTTTCAGTGGCAAAATTTCCCAAAACCAAGACAACCCCAAATAGAAGCACTTATGAAGACAGGTATCATGAGTGGCTCTGTTTGAAGTTATCAGAGTTGGATTTCCAAAAGAAAATGACTTCCAATGAGGTCCTTTGCTTCTGTCCATTGAAACTGCCCCAACAAGAAGCACTTACTGAATTCAACAGTCAAGTCAATGCTCAAGTTAAGGTAATTAGGAAGGACTTAAAAAAACCTCATGACTTTACTTATTGTCCTGAAGATTCTCTGTTGCAATTTCTGTGGTGTGCCAGTCACAGTGGACTGCCTTCCTTGCATTTGCCCACCTGAAATATAAATGAAGTAACTCCCACCCTACTCCGCCCTCTTTTTCACAAAGTTTCAAGGGTCTTGATAATGGTTGAAGAATCAGACATTCTGGAATTCATGAATAACAGTCATCGTAATTCATGCAGACCATTAGCACTTGATGAGAGAATAGTTAGTCCCCATTAAATTTTATGGATACATTTCATTACAACATGGTAGCCACCATTTGTAGCGCCATCTGTATGTAAAACAATACAAAAAGAAGAAATGAATATTTACTCCAAATGCATTTTAAACAGTGGATATCAAAGCATGTATATAAAACCAATAGATCTGAAATCTTTGTGTAGGGATTCAATAAACAGTATCATCCCAACTTCAAACCAGTTTCCTCCGTTTCTTACAATCTTATGAGAAAATGGCTTCCAATTAGGAGTCTAGAAATCAGCAGCACTACCCCAACAAATAGCACTTACTGTTTTCAGAAGTCAAGCCTGTGCCTGTGTTAGGGTAATGCTGATGACAAATTGATGTACATAGCTAGTCCTGAAAATAATGCTGCAGAAAAAGTATGTCTTGCATGTTTCCTATTTTGTGGAAGAAATATTGAGCTTCTTTAATCAGCACTGTGGAGCTTTTTCTGTGGAAAATTTCCCAAAACCAAGACAACCCCAAAGAGAAGCACTTATGAAGACAGGTATCATGAGTGGCTCTGTTTGAAGTTATCAGAGTTGGATTTTCAAAAGAAAATGACTTCCAATGAGGTCCTTTGCTTCTGTCCATTGAAACTGCCCCAACAAGTAGCACTTACTGAATTCAACAGTCAAGTCAATGCTCAAGTTAGGGTAATAATAAGGACTTGAATACATGTGAAATGGAAGTCAAAATTCCCAGTACCCTTTTCAGAATGGCTTTGGCACTGAATTCTTTGAAGGGCTAAAGAAATCAGCAACACTACCCCAACAAATAGCACTTACTGTTTTCAGAAGTCAAGTCTGTGCTTGTGTTAGGGTAATGTTAGTGAAAAGTTGATTTATGTAGCTACTGGTGTAAAAAAAGAACTGTTTAACCAATATCATGTGAAATGTTTCCCATGATTGTAGAAGCCATGTTCAGTTAATCAGCACTGTGGAGATGTTTCCGTGGCAAAATTTCCCAAAACCAAGACAACCCCAAATAGAAGCACTTATGAAGACAGGTATCATGAGTGGCTCTGTTTGAAGTTATCAGAGTTGGATTTCCAAAAGAAAATGACTTCCAATGAGGTCCTTTGCTTCTGTCCATTGAAACTGCCCCAACAAGTAGCACTTACTGAATTCAACAGTCAAGTCAATGCTCAAGTTAGGGTAATAATAAGGACTTGAATACATGTGAAATGGAAGTCAAAATTCCCAGTACCCTTTTCAGAATGGCTTTGGCACTGAATTCTTTGAAGGGCTAAAGAGATCAGCAACACTACCCCAACAAATAGCACTTACTGTTTTCAGAAGTCAAGTCTGTGCTTGTGTTAGGGTAATGTTAGTGAAAAGTTGATTTATGTAGCTACTGGTGTAAAAAGAACTCTTTAACCAATATCATGTGAAATGTTTCCCATGATTGTAGAAGACCATGTTCAGTTAATCAGCACTGTGGAGATGTTTCCGTGGCAAAATTTCCCAAAACCAAGACAACCCCAAAGAGAAGCACTTATGAAGACAGGTATCATGAGTGGCTCTGTTTGAAGTTATCAGAGTTGGATTTCCAAAAGAAAATGACTTCCAATGAGGTCCTTTGCTTCTGTCCATTGAAACTGCCCCAACAAGTAGCACTTACTGAATTCAACAGTCAAGTCAATGCTCAAGTTAAGGTAATTAGGAAGGACTTACAAAACCTCATGACTTTCCTTATTGTCCTGAAGATTCTCTGTTGCAATTTCTGTGGTGTGCCAGTCACAGTGGACTGCCTTCCTTGCATTTGCCCACCTGAAATATAAATGAAGTAACTCCCACCCTACTCCGCCCTCTTTTCACAAAGTTTCAAGGGTCTTGATAATGGTTGAAGAATCAGACATTCTGGAATTCATGAATAACAGTCATCGTAATTCATGCAGACCATTAGCACTTGATGAGAGAATAGTTAGTCCCCATTAAATTTTATGGATACATTTCATTACAACATGGTAGCCACCATTTGTAGCGCCATCTGTATGTAAAACAATACAAAAAGAAGAAATGAATATTTACTCCAAATGCATTTTAAACAGTGGATATCAAAGCATGTATATAAAACCAATAGATCTGAAATCTTTGTGTAGGGATTCAATAAACAGTATCATCCCAACTTCAAACCAGTTTCCTCCGTTTCTTACAATCTTATGAGAAAATGGCTTCCAATTAGGAGTCTAGAAATCAGCAGCACTACCCCAACAAATAGCACTTACTGTTTTCAGAAGTCAAGCCTGTGCCTGTGTTAGGGTAATGCTGATGACAAATTGATGTACATAGCTAGTCCTGAAAATAATGCTGCAGAAAAAGTATGTCTTGCATGTTTCCTATTTTGTGGAAGAAATATTGAGCTTCTTTAATCAGCACTGTGGAGCTTTTTCTGTGGAAAATTTCCCAAAACCAAGACAACCCCAAAGAGAAGCACTTATGAAGACAGGTATCATGAGTGGCTCTGTTTGAAGTTATCAGAGTTGGATTTTCAAAAGAAAATGACTTCCAATGAGGTCCTTTGCTTCTGTCCATTGAAACTGCCCCAACAAGTAGCACTTACTGAATTCAACAGTCAAGTCAATGCTCAAGTTAGGGTAATAATAAGGACTTGAATACATGTGAAATGGAAGTCAAAATTCCCAGTACCCTTTTCAGAATGGCTTTGGCACTGAATTCTTTGAAGGGCTAAAGAGATCATCAACACTACCCCAACAAATAAATAGCACTTACTGTTTTCAGAAGTCAAGTCTGTGCTTGTGTTAGGGTAATGTTAGTGAAAAGTTGATTTATTTAGCTACTGGTGTAAAAAAGAACTCTTTAACCAATATCATGTGAAATGTTTCCCATGATTGTAGAAGACCATGTTCAGTTAATCAGCACTGTGGAGATGTTTCCGTGGCAAAATTTCCCAAAACCAAGACAACCCCAAAGAGAAGCACTTATGAAGACAGGTATCATGAGTGGCTCTGTTTGAAGTTATCAGAGTTGGATTTCCAAAAGAAAATGACTTCCAATGAGGTCCTTTGCTTCTGTCCATTGAAACTGCCCCAACAAGTAGCACTTACTGAATTCAACAGTCAAGTCAATGCTCAAGTTAGGGTAATAATAAGGACTTGAATACATGTGAAATGGAAGTCAAAATTCCCAGTACCCTTTTCAGAATGGCTTTGGCACTGAATTCTTTGAAGGGCTAAAGAGATCAGCAACACTACCCCAACAAATAGCACTTACTGTTTTCAGAAGTCAAGTCTGTGCTTGTGTTAAGGTAATGTTAGTGAAAAGTTGATTTATGTAGCTACTGGTGTAAAAAAGAACTCTTTCACCAATATCATGTGAAATGTTTCCCATGATTGTAGAAGACCATGTTCAGTTAATCAGCACTGTGGAGATGTTTCCGTGGCAAAATTTCCCAAAACCAAGACAACCCCAAAGAGACGCACTTATGAAGACAGGTATCATGAGTGGCTCTGTTTGAAGTTATCAGAGTTGGATTTTCAAAAGAAAATGACTTCCAATGAGGTCCTTTGCTTCTGTCCATTGAAACTGCCCCAACAAGTAGCACTTACTGAATTCAACAGTCAAGTCAATGCTCAAGTTAAGGTAATTAGGAAGGACTTACAAAAACCTCATGACTTTACTTATTGTCCTGAAGATTCTCTGTTGCAATTTCTGTGGTGTGCCAGTCACAGTGGACTGCCTTCCTTGCATTTGCCCACCTGAAATATAAATGAAGTAACTCCCACCCTGCTCCGCCCTCTTTTTCACAAAGTTTCAAGGGTCTTGATAATGGTTGAAGAATCAGACATTCTGGAATTCATGAATAACAGTCATCGTAATTCATACAGACCATTAGCACTTGATGAGAGAATAGTTAGTCCCCATTAAATTTTCTTGATGCATTTCATTACAACATGGTAGCCACCATTTGTAGCGCCATCTGTATGTAAAACAATACAAAAAGAAGAAATGAATATTTACTCCAAGTGCATTTTAAACAGTGGGTATCAAAGCATGTGTATAAAATCAATAGATCTGAAATCTTTGTGTAGGGATTCAATAAACAGTATCATCCCAACTTCAAATCAGTTTCCTCCGTTTCTTACAATCTTATGAGAAAATGGCTTCCAATTAGGAGTCTAGAAATCAGCAGCACTACCCCAACAAATAGCACTTACTGTTTTCAGAAGTCAAGCCTGTGCCTGTGTTAGGGTAATGCTGATGACAAATTGATGTACATAGCTAGTCCTGAAAATAATGCTGCAGAAAAAAGTATGTCTTGCATGTTTCCTATTTTGTGGAAGAAATATTGAGCTTCTTTAATCAGCACTGTGGAGCTTTTTCTGTGGAAAATTTCCCAAAACCAAGACAACCCCAAAGAGAAGCACTTATGAAGACAGGTATCATGAGTGGCTCTGTTTGAAGTTATCAGAGTTGGATTTCCAAAAGAAAATGACTTCCAATGAGGTCCTTTGCTTCTGTCCATTGAAACTGCCCCAACAAGTAGCACTCACTGAATTCAACAGTCAAGTCAATGCTCAAGTTAGGGTAATAATAAGGACTTGAATACACGTGAAATGGAAGTCAAAATTCCCAGTACCCTTTTCAGAATGGCTCTGGCACTGAATTCTTTGAAGGGCTAAAGAGATCAGCAACACTACCCCAACAAATAGCACTTACTGTTTTCAGAAGTCAAGTCTGTGCTTGTGTTAGGGTAATGTTAGTGAAAAGTTGATTTATGTAGCTACTGGTGTAAAAAAGAACTCTTTCACCAATATCATGTGAAATGTTTCCCATGATTGTAGAAGACCATGTTCAGTTAATCAGCACTGTGGAGATGTTTCCGTGGCAAAATTTCCCAAAACCAAGACAACCCCAAAGAGAAGCACTTATGAAGACAGGTATCATGAGTGGCTCTGTTTGAAGTTATCAGAGTTGGATTTCCAAAAGAACATGACTTCCAATGAGGTCCTTTGCTTCTGTCCATTGAAGGACTTGAATACATGTGAAATGGAAGTCAAAATTCCCAGTACCCTTTTCAGAATGGCTTTGGCACTGAATTCTTTGAAGGGCTAAAGAGATCAGCAACACTACCCCAACAAATAGCACTTACTGTTTTCAGAAGTCAAGTCTGTGCTTGTGTTAGGGTAATGTTAGTGAAAAGTTGATTTATGTAGCTACTGGTGTAAAAAAGAACTCTTTAACCAATATCATGTGAAATGTTTCCCATGATTGTAGAAGACCATGTTCAGTTAATCAGCACTGTGGAGATGTTTCAGTGGCAAAATTTCCCAAAACCAAGACAACCCCAAATAGAAGCACTTATGAAGACAGGTATCATGAGTGGCTCTGTTTGAAGTTATCAGAGTTGGATTTCCAAAAGAAAATGACTTCCAATGAGGTCCTTTGCTTCTGTCCATTGAAACTGCCCCAACAAGAAGCACTTACTGAATTCAACAGTCAAGTCAATGCTCAAGTTAAGGTAATTAGGAAGGACTTAAAAAAAACCTCATGACTTTACTTATTGTCCTGAAGATTCTCTGTTGCAATTTCTGTGGTGTGCCAGTCACAGTGGACTGCCTTCCTTGCATTTGTCCACCTGAAATATAAATGAAGTAACTCCCACCCTACTCCGCCCTCTTTTTCACAAAGTTTCAAGGGTCTTGATAATGGTTGAAGAATCAGACATTCTGGAATTCATGAATAACAGTCATCGTAATTCATGCAGACCATTAGCACTTGATGAGAGAATAGTTAGTCCCCATTAAATTTTATGGATACATTTCATTACAACATGGTAGCCACCATTTGTAGCGCCATCTGTATGTAAAACAATACAAAAAGAAGAAATGAATATTTACTCCAAATGCATTTTAAACAGTGGATATCAAAGCATGTATATAAAACCAATAGATCTGAAATCTTTGTGTAGGGATTCAATAAACAGTATCATCCCAACTTCAAACCAGTTTCCTCCGTTTCTTACAATCTTATGAGAAAATGGCTTCCAATTAGGAGTCTAGAAATCAGCAGCACTACCCCAACAAATAGCACTCACTGTTTTCAGAAGTCAAGCCTGTGCCTGTGTTAGGGTAATGCTGATGACAAATTGATGTACATAGCTAGTCCTGAAAATAATGCTGCAGAAAAAAGTATGTCTTGCATGTTTCCTATTTTGTGGAAGAAATATTGAGCTTCTTTAATCAGCACTGTGGAGCTTTTTCTGTGGAAAATTTCCCAAAACCAAGACAACCCCAAAGAGAAGCACTTATGAAGACAGGTATCATGAGTGGCTCTGTTTGAAGTTATCAGAGTTGGATTTTCAAAAGAAAATGACTTCCAATGAGGTCCTTTGCTTCTGTCCATTGAAACTGCCCCAACAAGTAGCACTCACTGAATTCAACAGTCAAGTCAATGCTCAAGTTAGGGTAATAATAAGGACTTGAATACACGTGAAATGGAAGTCAAAATTCCCAGTACCCTTTTCAGAATGGCTTTGGCACTGAATTCTTTGAAGGGCTAAAGAGATCAGCAACACTACCCCAACAAATAGCACTTACTGTTTTCAGAAGTCAAGTCTGTGCTTGTGTTAGGGTAATGTTAATGAAAAGTTGATTTATGTAGCTACTGGTGTAAAAAAGAACTCTTTAACCAATATCATGTGAAATGTTTCCCATGATTGTAGAAGACCATGTTCAGTTAATCAGCACTGTGGAGATGTTTCCGTGGCAAAATTTCCCAAAACCAAGACAACCCCAAATAGAAGCACTTATGAAGACAGGCATCATGAGTGGCTCTGTTTGAAGTTATCAGAGTTGGATTTCCAAAAGAAAATGACTTCCAATGAGGTCCTTTGCTTCTGTCCATTGAAACTGCCCCAACAAGTAGCACTTACTGAATTCAACAGTCAAGTCAATGCTCAAGTTAGGATAATAATAAGGACTTGAATACATGTGAAATGGAAGTCAAAATTCCCAGTACCCTTTTCAGAATGGCTTTGGCACTGAATTCTTTGAAGGGCTAAAGAGATCAGCAACACTACCCCAACAAATAGCACTTACTGTCTTCAGAAGTCAAGTCTGTGCTTGTGTTAGGGTAATGTTAGTGAAAAGTTGATTTATGTAGCTACTGGTGTAAAAAAGAACTCTTTAACCAATATCATGTGAAATGTTTCCCATGATTGTAGAAGACCATGTTCAGTTAATCAGCACTGTGGAGATGTTTCCGTGGCAAAATTTCCCAAAACCAAGACAACCCCAAAGAGACGCACTTATGAAGACAGGTATCATGAGTGGCTCTGTTTGAAGTTATCAGAGTTGGATTTCCAAAAGAAAATGACTTCCAATGAGGTCCTTTGCTTCTGTCCATTGAAACTGCCCCAACAAGTAGCACTTACTGAATTCAACAGTCAAGTCAATGCTCAAGTTAAGGTAATTAGGAAGGACTTACAAAACCTCATGACTTTCCTTATTGTCCTGAAGATTCTCTGTTGCAATTTCTGTGGTGTGCCAGTCACAGTGGACTGCCTTCCTTGCATTTGCCCACCTGAAATATAAATGAAGTAACTCCCACCCTACTCCGCCCTCTTTTTCACAAAGTTTCAAGGGTCTTGATAATGGTTGAAGAATCAGACATTCTGGAATTCATGAATAACAGTCATCGTAATTCATGCAGACCATTAGCACTTGATGAGAGAATAGTTAGTCCCCATTAAATTTTCTTGATGCATTTCATTACAACATGGTAGCCACCATTTGTAGCGCCATCTGTATCTAAAACAATACAAAAAGAAGAAATGAATATTTACTCCAAGTGCATTTTAAACAGTGGGTATCAAAGCATGTGTATAAAATCAATAGATCTGAAATCTTTGTGTAGGGATTCAATAAACAGTATCATCCCAACTTCAAATCAGTTTCCTCCGTTTCTTACAATCTTATGAGAAAATGGCTTCCAATTAGGAGTCTAGAAATCAGCAGCACTACCCCAACAAATAGCACTTACTGTTTTCAGAAGTCAAGCCTGTGCCTGTGTTAGGGTAATGCTGATGACAAATTGATGTACATAGCTAGTCCTGAAAATAATGCTGCAGAAAAAAGTATGTCTTGCATGTTTCCTATTTTGTGGAAGAAATATTGAGCTTCTTTAATCAGCACTGTGGAGCTTTTTCTGTGGAAAATTTCCCAAAACCAAGACAACCCCAAAGAGAAGCACTTATGAAGACAGGTATCATGAGTGGCTCTGTTTGAAGTTATCAGAGTTGGATTTTCAAAAGAAAATGACTTCCAATGAGGTCCTTTGCTTCTGTCCATTGAAACTGCCCCAACAAGTAGCACTTACTGAATTCAACAGTCAAGTCAATGCTCAAGTTAGGGTAATAATAAGGACTTGAATACATGTGAAATGGAAGTCAAAATTCCCAGTACCCTTTTTTTGAATGGCTTTGGCATTGAATTCTTTGAAGGGCTAAAGAAATCAGCAACACTACCCAACAAATAGCACTTACTGTTTTCAGAAGCATCCCCATAATCAAAATTAAGCCAACATTAACGGTTTAAATCTCCTCTGGTTAAACTATGTCGCTAGCAAATATAATTTGTGCCGTTATAGCATAATATGTTACATTAACGTTTTATTATGTGGCAACAACGAATAAAACAAACTTTAACACGTCATGTTACATTAGTTAAATGAATAATTATATTTGTAGGAGAGGTTAACAAGCTTCCATTCACATTCTTTTCGCCAGTCTGCTATTTATCTTCCACACAATGTTAATTGCAAATGTTGAAACAATTGCTTGATTCTACATTACTTTTTATGATGTATTGTCGTGTGTACATTGAGGGCACAATATAGTCTTAAAAATCTCACTACATATTTGGACAGCCCTACAAAATGATGAAGACACTATAGAGGGCCATATACAGTGAGTTGGAGGTGAATTTGGGCACCTCCATACAAGTAATCAGGTAATTAATAAATAAGGCTTCTGTGTTCTTTTGCAGATTTTGCTGGAAGTCAGTTTTGTTTAATATTGCCAATTTCTTCTCATTTTCCTGCATCCGGAGAAAAGTAAGTTTAAATGCTGATTAAAATAATGTCCTATACTGAAAATGTTATATATTAAATGTTATATATGTATTAGCATATATTGTGTATATTTGCATGTGTTGAAAACTCTCAAGTATTCACTTGTCACTACGGAATGTTGCAATCTTTGTGTTATTTTTCTGCAATATTTTTTTTAGGTAATATGAATAGGAAGACTGCACCTGTCTCCAGCACAACTTTAAAACGGCGGACCCGTGTAGATGTAGATGTAGACGACTAAAACAAATTAGGGATGACTGCTCAAATGTGACAGACTTTCAGATGACAGCAGGGCTTGGAGATAAGTTTTTTGAAGAAAGCTTAAATTGTACTGAGAGTCAAATTTCTTCAGACATTACAACTGCAGCTGTCTTTAGTGATGAGGAAAGGGACATTGAAGTAGATACAGACTTATTAATCTTCCAAATGTGACCCAAAATATTCAATTCAGGAAAGGGCTGGGGGACAGTACCACTATTTTGGTATTCTTCCATCACTTAAAAACACCCTCTGTAAATGGGTACACACACTGGCAGACAATTTCACTTTAAAGTTGCAAATAAACATAGACGGACTTCCTTTGTTCAAGAGCTCTAGTCTGCAACTATGGCCCATCCTTGGTCTGCTCCTGAGTGTTCCAATGAAAGAACCAGTAGTGATAGTGGACCAAAGAAACCCAGCTCAGCCAAAGATTTCCTTCAAGATTTTGTTACTGAGTTACAACAGCTTGAACAATTTTTGATTTTGAAGACAAGAAATTAACGCTTAAGCTGGACACATCTGTGACACACCAGCAAGGGCCTTTGTCAAACACACAAAGGCCCACAATGCCTACCATGGTTGTGACAAATGTATGCAACCTGGTAAATACATAAGCAGGCGCAAGTCATCATCAGGAGGGGCCGCATTCATTTCAAGGCAGCAGTGTTGGCATGGTCTCACAGTTCCCATTAGATTATATGCATTTAGTTTGCTTAGGCGTTGTTAGGCGAATATCACACATCTGGCTCAGGGGTCCTCTAAATTTTAGAATACCTGCAAACATAGTTGAAAGAATGTCTGCAAAACTGCTGGAAATGCGTTCTCACGTTCCTGTGGAGTTTGCTCGAAAGCCCAGATCCCTGAGGGAATTAGACCGTTGGAAGGCCACTGAATTTAGGCAGTTTTTGCTTTATACAGGACCTGTAATGTTAGGCACCTATCTGGATGTAAATATGTACAACAATTTCATGCTACTCTTCTCTGGTATTGCTATTTTAATAAGTACTACACTATCTTGCCATACACAGTAAGCTCACACTTTACTTCGATCTTTTGTTTGTCACTTTGGTGAAATATATGGGAAAGATCAGATTGTTTATAATGTACATTCTTTGGTCCATCTGGCAGGTGAAGTGCAACTGCATGGTTGCCTTGACTCATTTTCAGCCTTTCCCTATGAAAGTTATCTGCACAATCTAAAAAAAACTAGTCAGAAAACCAGACTTTCCCCTTGCCCAAATTGTCCATTGAATGTCAGAGATGAGGATGACTGATGCACCTTTTAATCATACCTCTTTAAAAAAGCAACACTATGTTGTGCCAGTTGTAAGTGGATTGTTTGTGAAAGCTCAGTATGGTGAGATGGCCTGTGACAAATGGAAAGTTAAACTTTCAACAGGGGACAATATTTTTGTTATTGGAAATGACATTTGTCGCATACATAACATTGTGGAATGCAGTGATGGAGTGTATGTAGTATACAAGGAATTTTCAGGGAAGTCTTTGTTCCTTACTTACCCATTTAACTCTGATTATCTGAACATATATACAATTTCACAGACATCAGACATACTGTAATGTGTTAAAGTTTCACAGCTTGGTCAAAAATGTGCTGTTTTGCCCCACAGAGATGGTTTTGTAGCCATACCCCTATTTCATACCATTTAGGGCTGTCTTGCATGTTTGCAAAGAGTTGCTGGGTAGCGCAAAATTGAGCGATACAAATTTTGGTCCGTCTTATTTCTTCTGGCTAGCTTACAGGCATATTCATTTAGTAGTCAAGCCTTTAGTCTTTTTTAAAATGGTAATTAAGGGATAAGTGATGAAACAATTTTAACCTGTTGTCGTATTGGTGTTTTCCAGCGGGAATGATGGTAGTAGTGTTCGTGGTAGTATTAGTTAAAGTTCTTGGTTGCACACTTGTTTTGACTGATGATATGTGTTGTTATGTGATGGTGATCACAGACTGTGACAAAGACTGACACTGATTGCATAACTATAAACACTTCATTCTATGTGACACTGGATAACAATTGATTGTAAGTACTTTAAGTTGTCTTCAATGTTTATACCTGACTATGTCATGAGGCAGCTCTGCTGCCTCTGGGGTTTTCTTTCTGTTTTGTCCTTTCTGTCTTCCTGTGGGCATGTTGGTGTGTGTGTGTTCTGTGTGGGTGTGCGGATTCCAGGGCGGCTTCTCCCTCACCCTCATCAGGATGATTCCTCTCACCTGTGTGCAGTCTGGCGGCAATCTACTTCCCCAACTAGAGTATAAGAGGCTCGGCTTTTCTGTCAACCCTCGCCAGATCGTTCCGTCATCTCACGTGGTGACTAGTACTCTGTGCTCCTAGTGATTTGCTCTTGTATAGCCTTAACCTGATTTTCTAGAGGATTATTATTACCTGAACCTACTAACCACTGTGCTCTCATCTCCTGCAGACTCCACCGGTTTCCCCATCCAGCGTCTCAACCCCTCTGCTCCATCCGTCTCCGCCACGCCGCCCTGACATTCCTCCTGTTCTCTGTCTCCTCTTTGATTTAGTTTGAACTTTGAGAATAAACTGTTAACACCGCTAAGTCTCTCTTCATCTGCTTTTGGGTCCAGGCCTAGACAACTTGACTAATCATAAAAGACTATTATTTTTGTTCAGTAATTACATATTACATTGTATATGTGGTGTTTTATTATATTGACATTAAATGTTTACAGTTGTGTCAGACAAGAGCAGAAATTTTGAACTAACAATCTTAATGTAATTAATGGTTTGTTTGTTTGTGTCTTTCCTCAGTTAAAGATGTTCCATTTAGTGGAGTTCCAAGAAAACAAAACAGTAGCGGTGGTGCCACAAAACTGGTGCAGTGATGGTGTCACATATTGGCCAAACTACAAAAATGATTAAAGAGTTGAGAGGGCACTGAAAAACATGGAGGAACCTGGACCCGAGTGGAAAACTTATGATGTTAGAGTTGTTAAATCATGTGGTATGCCAAGTTTTCTATTTAGAAAGTTTTATGTAAAAAAAAAAAATTACAAACTTTATACTGTCGTCTATAATTCTGTTCTGTTTTCTAGTGTTAACTATGTGTTAAAAGTTTTGACATTTAATTTTTAGAGGACTACCTTGAGGCAAGACATCTACTGAGAAAATCACTGACCTGCAACACATCAGATCTGCAGTCTGATAAAGAAGAGGAGGATGTCCGGCCAAAAAGAAGGCCAAAGCCTGTGTTGGTATATACATACATACATTTTTCTGTTATCCATATGAACTCTCAACCGATGTGTCTGAAAATTTTCATTTAATATGGTATGACAAACTTGACAACTTAACACACAACTAGCTGTCTCTACTGCTGTCTGTCAGGAACACATTCAGCAGTAGAGACTACCGAAGAGCACCACAGAACGCCACAGGAGGTCCTTCCTGCCTGTGGCCTTCAGACTGTACAACTCCACTTTCTGTAGGGAGGAGAGATGGAAGAACAAATAATGAACATACTCTCCACTGTTTTACATTTCGGTCCCTGATCATCACTACCTTACACTACAGCTAAACAATATATACACTGTGTATAGGCATTCTGCTGACCGCTGTTACTTTGATTTTTTATATTTCATTTATAATCTGTCGTCTGTAGACTATAGTATATATTTTAACATCTGACCTGTAACTTCTGGCAAAAGAACTTCCCTCCAGGATTAGTAAAGTTTTATCTTGTCTTATCTCTTTATTCTTTTTATGTTAACAGCTGAATGTTTATGTTTCCGATCCACTTCCTAGACATTTCTTTAGCGATTCAGATGAAGAGAGTGAGGAGGATTGTCCACCAAAAAAAGAGAGCCAATAGGGGTCCAGTCCAGGGGTCACCAACACGTTGCCCGCGGGCACCCAGTCGCCTGTAAGAACCACATGAGTCGCCCGCCGGCCTGTTCTAAAAATAGCTCAAATAGCACCACTTACTAATGAGCTGCATCTAATTTATTTTGTTTGCGCTTCTTGTTTAAATCAAACTTACACATAAACTGGAAATAACAATATATTTAAAAAAAAAAAACTTAAAAAAATATAAATGAACTATGACCTAGTTTCGTTCAAAGGTCAGTATGATGCGCATGACCAAAATGTAGCGTCTGCGCAGATTGCTACGACCAAACAACCTAGCGGGCGCAGCGAAAATGAGGAGATGACTGACCCATAAAAAGATGGCAGAAAAAAGAAAGAAGACATATCATTTTCACGACGAATGGGAGGTCGAGTTTTTTTTTACAACTGTGAAAGGAGCATGTGTTTGTCTTATTTGCGGGGCGACTGTGGCGACGGCAAAGCGGCACAATGTTGAGAGACATTTCACAACGTGTCACACAAGCTACCATGCTAACTATCCACAGGGCAGTGCACTGCGAGCAGAAAAAGCCTGCGAGTTAAAGGCAGCTTTGTGCAAACAGCAAGCTTTTTTCACAAGGCCAGTTAAAGCCTCCCAAAAAGCAACCAAAGCCTCATTTAGAGCTACGCAATTCTTGATTAAAAAGAAGAAGGCATTTTCAGACGGGGAGGTAGTTAAAGAAGCAATGATGTTAATTGCTAAAACTGTACTTGAAGACGAGAAATGCAGAACCGACGTGATCTCCCATCTTTCCGATGTTCAACTGGGGGCAGCTACGATGGTAAGAAGAGTATCTGCGATGTCCGGGAACTTGGCCGACCAGCTGGACCGTGATCTGGCGAGGTGCAGGTGGTTTAGCATCCAGTGTGACGAGTCGGTGGACAGCAGCAGTACGGCGCAGCAGATGATCTTCATCAGGATGGTGTTTGATGATTTCTCCACAAAAGAAGAACTTCTCACACTACTGCCCCTAAAGACAACTACGAGGGGAGTTGACATATATAACGCGGTGAAGGAGTTTTTGGTGGAGAAAAAAGTGCCCCTGGAAAAGCTGGTGTCAGTGACTACAGACGGGGCTCCTGCTATGATCGGCCGACACACAGGATTCATTGCTCATTGTAAAGGTGACACAGAGTTCCCAAACTTTCTGCATTACCACTGCATCATTCACCAGCAGGCCTTATGTGCAAAAGTGATCAGCTTTGAGCACATGATGACTCCTGTTGTGAAGATCATAAACAGCATCCGCTCCAGAGCTAAACAGCACAGAACATTTAAGGTACTGTTGGAGGAGCTGTCAACTGAATATGGTGACCTGCTACTACACACAGAAATACGATGGCTCAGCAGGGGACGGATTTTGCTTCGTTTTTTGTCACTTTGGAGTGAAATCAAAAAGTTCATGCAGTCCAGAGGGGAAGACACCACGCTGCTGGAGGACACTTGACCTTGCGTTTTTAACGGACATTACTGGGAAACTGAACAGTTTGAACTGCGAGCTGCAAGGCAAAGGTAAGACTGTTGCTGATATGATAAGTGCTTTAAATGCATTTAAAGCCAAGATGAACATGTTCTCTATGCATTTACAGACAAAAAAGGTGCTGCACTTTCCCTCTGTGCAGATGGTGCTGAAAGACAATGCTTCTGCATGTGAGGCTTTTGACAAAAGCAGAGAAAAGTACACTCAGGTCATAAAAAGACTTGGGCAAGAGTTTGAGAACAGGTTTTGTGACCTGGATCAGCTTGAGCCATGTGTGTCATTCATTTCCAATCCTTTCATGAACGTGGACATATCATGCATTGCTGAGCAGTTAAGTGCAACGTTCAGCCTGGATGCTGGACAGATGGAAATTGAAATTGTAACATTGCAAAATGACCTGCACCTCAAAGCCTATCAGGCTGCACCAAACTTTTGGTGCCTTGTTGACACAGAAAAGTACAGTGGTGTATGTACAGCAGCTATGAAGGTTGCAAGCCTGTTTGGTTCAACCTATCTTTGTGAATCAGCCTTTTCTGACATGAACTTCATCAAGAACAAACACAGAACACGCCTCACTGATGCACATCTGCAAGACTCACTCAGAGTTGCACTGTCAAGTTACACACCAGAGTACAACATACTGGTAAACAACCTGCAATGCCAGGCTTCCCACTAACTGACAAAGAAACGGATACCAGATTTGGTGTCTAGTTCATAATTTGTTAAATGTGTTTGTAAAATGTAACAATTGTTTATGTTAAAATGTTAATGTAAAAAAATCTGCAGACTTAAGTGTGAAGTTCACAACGTAATCAGATTTATTGTAAAATCTGAAAGTTTATTTTTGTATTTTACATGATTTATTTGTACAAACGTGGTGCAAAGTAATTCATGATTTGTTAAAAAATGTTAGTGGCTAGTAAAATGGGACATTGTGATTTCCTAGGACTGTTGTAGAAGTGATCATTTTAAAATGTTTTTGAACATTTTTTTTTTCAATTTGAAAAACACTTGTACTAAGCCAAAATATAGAAATAAAGTGTTGCATATTGATATTTATCTGTTCCCAATCTTGTTAAATCATTAACATCATTAACATGATCAGTGTCTTTGCAGAGATGAATATCATTAACTATTAATAATGACAGTTAGTTAAAGGTAAATTGAGCAAATTGGCTATTTCAGAAGTGTTATCAAACTGGTAGCCCTTCACATTATTCAGTACCCAGGAAGTAGCTCTCGGTTTCAAAAAGGTTGGTGACCCGTGGTCCAGTCCATCCATCACTACAACCTCCAGCTCCTTTTAGCCCGCTACCACCTTGCCATGTGCCAGGCAGCATGGTTGCCCCTCCACCACCCGCTCCACCTGCTCCTTTTCAGCAGAAGGAATGCAGAAAACAAGTGGAGACCCAAGGCCTTCTACTAGCCTGAACTACAGACCTACATGGAGAGGGGGGAAGATCTGGAGCTGACACAACTGCCTGCACTGGTGAGCAAGGCTACAGTTGCTTATGACAATAACATTTAAATTTTTAGTCATTTAAATATTAGTTATTGAACTGAATTCAAGTGAATATAAAGAGGGTTGGCTGTTGTAATTGAGTATTATTGTTGCCATGTATCATCACTGCCTGAATCGTATTTTTTGTAGGAAATGAATATTAACATTAATTTCCAACTGTAAAGAATTACAACACTGCAACAGTTCTACTAGTTGCAATGGACTGTACGTGCAATAAAATAGTATATATGTTACACGTAATTGACAATTTCCAAATCAAGATTGCTTTGCAAACAGTTAAATAATTGTCCAGAGCATACTGAATTTATTTATGTATCTATGTTTGCTTTCTTTTGTAACAGCTGCAGAAGTCCAGATCATTGGCTTATTAGAGTATATAAAACACCAACAAGAACAATTAATTGCAAAGGTCAACTATCTCACCAGCAAGATGAATCTGCCAGGCCAAGAAATGGAAGCATCTCATTATGTGCAGTTTCCACTAGGAACAGGAACAGGAGGAAGTGGAGGATTTTGAGGACTTGATAAAGGACCCTGGCAATTCTCAGTTGAAGCAGAGTTTTTTCCTGCTACATTTTAGCTCCATTCAGAGGCTTGAAGCGAGGCATCTGGACTTCCAAACCAAACTGGACTCACCTGTGTCCACAACTGTTGCCAAACTTTACATGGAAGAAGTGGTGAGAAGAGCCCTGATTTCTTTTTCTGGGTAACAGAGCACAAACCATACCCACTAGCGCAGAGGGAAAGAAGAAGGAACAACAGCACAGTCCAGTGAGAGAAAAGTTCCTCAAGCTAAGGTCCGGAATATCATAATGTCAAACATTATGAATTAGTGTGAGATATATATATATATATATATATATATATATATATATATATATATATATATATATATATTGTGATGATCCCTCCTACTCTGTGGTCCTGGGTTTGTATTTGGTGTTTATTTTTCCCTTTCCCTCAGGAGATATACAGAGAGAGAGAGAGAGAGAGAGAGAGAGAGAGAGAGAGAGAAATAGCCTCATTGTTGTATCATCTGCAACTGACTATTAAATTAAACAAAGTACAATTCAAAAATATTTATTGTCACTTAACATTGAAGTATACATGTGTATGTTGAACTATACATATGATAATCATAATCATAATCATAACAACAATAATAATGTTTTTCTCTCATTGGCTTAAGGCTGCATTTAAAAATAAAATAGAGAAAATAAATAAAATAACATTGGAAAAATTGTGCAAAAAAATTTTAGAAAAATAAAATACCAGCAGCTTGAGTTTCGCTTTTTCTTTGTTAACTGTCTCAACAAATTTTTACAATAAATGAATATAAACACATCTTAACAACTGAACAGTTTTACTCTTACTCTTTCTGACCCTCTTATATTTTATGCCCCCACTTTCTGTTGTTCAGTGAGAGAACTGAGCTCTAACTTCTCCTGCCAGGACTTTAAATCTGGGCTGGAATGGTGTCAGGGCCATCGTCTTTCCCTGTCTCCGGCTCACTCGCCCCTCTGTCTTTCTTGCTGTCTCCCGCTCACTCGTCTGTCTTCTCTCGCTGTCTCCCGCTCACTTGTTTCTCTGTCTTCTCTCCCTGTCTCCGGCTCACTCGTCTCTCTGTCTTCTCTCCCTGTCTCCCGCTCACTCGTCTCTCTGTCTTCTCTCGCTGTCTCCCGCTCACTCGCCTCTCTGTCCCCTCTTCTCTCTCCTGTCTCCAGCTCACTTGTCTATAAATGTCATCTCCTTGTATCGCTAACTTCCCTTTCCACCTGTCACCTCTCATCTCTCTTATCTCTGTATTCAGAGTCGCGCTTTCACTCTCAAATTTGATTGGCTGAGCAGCATCACATGGGATGGCTTAACTCGCATGCAATTGGTCTGTAAGGTCCGCTAAAGAGATACTGTAAAGACTAGAAAAGCTGTGCTGGTTAAAATATTTGCGCCCCGTCATAATGTAGAATCTCTCAATAATTTATTGATTGTATACAGTAAAATCGGCAGTGTATATTTAACACTTAAAGAGTCAATTTCAACACTGAGTCAGTGAACATATGGTCCTTATCTACAGAGTGTAAAAGTTACACTGAAGGTAGAGTTGAAATTTCAGTGTCAATTTAACTCTAGTTAGAGTTAATATTTTGCACTTAATTACACTTGAAAGTGTTAAATAAGTTTTACTCTACAAAGAAAATAACACTGTGGGTGTTGCTTGCATTTAACACTAATTGGTTTTAAGTGTTAATCAGAAATTACTCTTATTTATTAACTCTTTCCAAGTGTTAAACTTACTTCACTACAAGTGTTGATTGAGAAATAACTCTATATAGTGTTCTTATATAACCTTTTCCTACTAGTGTTAAATAATTCCCCTCTATATATTTACTCTGAAGTGTTTTTCTTACTAACACCTTAAATATCAATTAAATTATTTTCAGTAGAATTACAGTAGTCAATTGTGATTTCCTCCTTAACCATCCACATTTAAATACTTTTTAAAAGGCAGAAAACAAACACCATAACATACATTCTTTATAACAATTTATTAAACATAAAACTTAAATCTCAGGGTTTTAAGTTTTCAACCAGCAATACCTTCCAGAGGAAATGCGTGCAATCTGCAAATCTTAAAATTTTGACAAGAAACAGAAATACATCAGTCTCCATAAAACATTAACAATGCTTTTGATTTAAAAACACTCATCTGAACCTTCATTAGATGGCAGTACGGAACTATGAAAAGGGAGGATTCTGTTGGTCCATATGCCATCTGAACATCCACTGGTTTAAAGTAGAACAACTCCTGAACATCAAACACCCGAAGTGCCTGGAATGGCTTCAACAAGACTTCAAATGCATGGTAATGTTCTTCAAAACAAATGGTTTCCACACCTGAGCCAGTGAGTACAACTTGTTCATCTTTTACAATAATATTATGAATCTTACAAAAACTGGCATCTCATCAGCTACCTCAACGCACACTAGTAAGCCAGATCGGTATTCTGTGCCAAAGTGCTTTACCCAGTTCACCAACAGCACATTTATAGATTGTGCAGCATTTAGTTTTGCAGCAATTTCAGGACAATTTTCTAATTCTCCAAGTTGCATCATCTTTCCAGGACCAGTTGTTAACCTACACTGGCTGAAAGACTCCCAATGCAGAGCCATGTATCCTTGGTGCTTTTTAGCCAATGTCTTTGTGATATTTTTGAAACTCTTTCGTTGTGTCTTGAAAAAGTTGTGCTTTGCCTCATAGCGCATGCACCACATATGCAAAATAGGTCCAATGTTTTGTATGCATTGAGGATAATGCATCATGCAATGATGCTTGGGCTTTAGATGCTTTAGATGGAAACAGATGTTTAAAAAGATGATGATGCTCAACAATAATTTTTTTCAGAAAGATTGTCATACCCTCTGTTAGAGCTGGGGAAAACACTATATTTACTATGTGCAGAAGTAACATTAAAAGATGCCAGTACTCATTGTCTCGCTGCACTAGATCTCTAAATATCAATGGCATGTTGCGCAATAAACAACAGGTCTGAATTGCATTCAGTCCCAGATCATTACTTCCATCAGATAACTTTACTGCTGGAGGACGGTTTCTCCTCTCTGTGTAGCCATAGTTGAGTGACTCTATTCTAGAAGCCAGTTCTTTAGCAGTCAAGTAGTTGTCCAGTATGTACTCCAAAATAAGTTTTACCTCAAATTGTGCTACTCCTTCTAAAATGTCATGCATGATATCTACAGCATGATTATCAGATGTGTGAAAATACTGTAAAGAGTTTAATAAACATGTACGCTTTACACCGTATACATGAGGGAGCTGTGGCTTTTTTTGTATAGCACTGCAATGATCAGTATGCATGTCCTTTGTGATCATGCTCACAGAATATAGTTTGAATATAGTTTGAAAATCACTTTTCTCCATGATACAAAACCGACAACAATTTCGAGCACTGAACAATTCCACAAACCCAAACATTCCATGTATAACAAGATTATCTCCTGTGACTTGCACAATGCTGCCGCGAACAGGATTTTTAAACATCGAAACTTTAATTCCATCTGTTTCGAGTACTCTCAAGTCTTTGATGATTGGCTCAAATATGACATCAAACCCATAAGTTTTTATGTCCTGAGCATGAAACAATGCACACAAATGTATGTCGTTGTATAGGTCTGGGTCCACATAGGACGGCGTCTGGGTCCAGACCCGGACCGCGGTCCGCCTGTTAGTGACCTCTGTGCTAAACTGTCTAATCTGCTAAATCAAGCAAGCTAAGCTAAACAACCACTAACACTAATCGGTTTTTAGCTAGTTAGATCTATTAGCTATATCGTCTAGTCTAGCTAACTTTATCGACATGACATGTCAGTGTGGTTTGGATAGTTTTGCTAATCCCACATGGTGAATGCAGATTGATGCAAGAAGATAAGCTATCGTAACATGAAACATTGTAAACATAGTAGTAATTGTTTTAGCTGGCGTGATAACTAGAGATGGGAATCAGTTCAGGTTGAGAATCAGTAGTAAACCGCTCTAGCGAGCTAGCTGCTACATTTTCTATCAATAACCCTGTTTTCATGGACAACTTTTTTTTTTTTTTTTTTTTTTATTAAAATGGTTAAAATTGTGTTGAAAAAAAAGATGTCCTGATTTTTGGAGATTTTTCTCACATAAATCAGGAATCGATAAGTGAGTCATTAAAGAATCAGATCAATAAGCAGAACTAATAATAGCTTTGACATCCATAACATTTTACCAATTCCCATCCCAAGTTATAACACAATGTCACTGAACCACTGTCCCCCACAGCTGTGCTGTCGGCCAAGAAATTGCGCACACAGGCCAAGAAAAAAGATGATGCACAATCCAAAAAATTAGGAGTTGACCTAAGCGAAGGAGGCCCTGTTAGCAGAACAAACAAACAATTTTTAATCTGTATTAACAGTATTTTGAATGTGAGGGCTATTGAAAAGCACTTCATTGTTATATGTTGTTTCGTAGCACATTGGTTGCTGTGTTTGTTTTAATAAAATGTCTTCATCTGCCGCTTATCTCGGTCCAGGCCCAGGTTGCAGGGGCGACTGCTGCCCAGTCCACAATGCACCAAAGTCCTACGGCACCTCCCACCGGTGGTGAGCCCATGGGAGGTGTTATGGGAGGTAATAAAATGTTTTATACTCTTAAACTCTGTACTCCTAATTCTGTCACTTATGTCACAAAGAAGAATGGATCCCAAAGTTGTCTATAACATTTATTACATGTGATGAGAAAGTATACAAATCTTTAGCAAACATTATTAGATATTTGTTAATGATGAGTATGGTTCACTTTAGACAAAGGTACATAAGAACATCTCTAAATGATTTATAGATGTTTTATGAATGTCTAACAAATCATTTGTTTCAAAATGAAAGGACAAGTTAGTAATTGCTTCCTATCTATTTATTAAAGCCAGATCCTTCATAAGAGGTGAGTAAAAAAAGGTCCACAAATTATTTATAAACATTAACACACATTTGTAAATAATGAATAGTCTTCACTTTAGATTAAGGGACATAATAACATCTGCAATGATTTATAGAATTTTTTTATGAATGCCTAACAAATCATCTGTTAAACATAAATAAACAAATGGTGGTACACATCTACACTATAGAAAAACTGATTTTCTTGACTCCATGTTTCCAAAGGAACAACTCTCTGAAACACTAAATCATTTCCTGAAGTACATGACACCATAGATGATCTGATACACAGAGAAGACTGTGAGATCCTCTGGTTAATGCACCTGTGCACATTTTTATCTCCCTTCTCAATAAAACCTCTGCCTGAGATCATCTCTCCTCCATATGTCAGACCTGCTGCTGTCAGTCAGGAGAGATTCTGATATTTTTTTGTGCCAAACCTCATTCAACCTCTGATATTTTCTCCTTTTCATTGGAGATGACATATCAAATACAATTTATTCTTTTAATGATTATCACTACATTTTAAAACATATCATGTGCTTTAACCTCCAAATGGCATTGAACTGCTTTATTCTCAAATGCAACCCTTTTAGTTTATCAGACTCAGCACTGAACCACATAACCCTCATTGTTTTCTGGTTTCTATGAACAAGTGAAGAGTCATCAGATGTGACAAATTCAATGTGACTCCTGCTGCAGGAGGTTGTTAAAAGGACGAGAAAGAGAGAGAAAAACCAAAGCTAACATCAGCGTGTGAAAGTACAAACATGGTGTGAAACTGTTTGGAGCTGCTCGTGTTTTCTTCTCTGACATGTCAGTTTTTTAGAACAGCCTGCTCCAGACAGACATACATCATTCACCATGTCACACTCCTTCCATTTCATAGTGATTGGTTTAACTGTTCTTCAAGGGAAGTTCAGTGACTTGGAAATTCTCTTGTAACCAGCCACTGATTTCTGCTTTTTAATCCCATTTTCTCAGAGACACTCAGAGTTGTTCTGTCTTCATGGTGGAGAGTTTCTCTGCTCACTCACCAAAAGCTGGATCCTCCAGATGCAGGTGTATTTATACTGCAATCACCTGAAAGCCCTTGGCTGCACACAGGTGATCTCCATTTATCTAATTATGTGACTTTTCAAACCAACTGGCTTCACCACTGATGATTTAGATGTGTCCTGAGTGTTTTGTGTTTTAAATTAATAATGAATTCAGATCACATTATTGAGATCTGTGTAACTTTGTCATTAAAATGACTTTTTTCTGTTTGAGTGTCAAAATAAATTAAATTAAATTAAATTAAATTAAATTCCCTTTGATTCAATGTTATGTTGTTGTACAACACTGAATGTAAAGAGGAAGCAGCAGATAAAACACTGCTCTGAAGGCGAGTGACATACAGTGGCTACAGGAAGTATTCAGACCCCTTCAGTTTTTGCAGACTTCACGGTTGTAGATTTAATTTTAAATAGATGAAATCAGCATTTTGTTAATCAGTCAGAATAGATTGAAAATGGGCCTGATTCACATTTGCTTAATTATCCATTTGAAATTTAAAACTTCTCTCTTCACCATCTTTTAGTGGAGAGCGTGGTACAAAGTCATGTTAGGAGCCAACAGTCTCTCCCTCCTTCCTTGTGTTTCTGGGAGAACCTCCCTAGTGTTTCTTGTTTGTCCCCTGTTTGTCTGTGTTCTTGTCTGTGTGTGTGTGTAGGCCTGGGTGTGGCTGACTTACTTTGGGTTTCCTCCAGAGCTCCTGCTCACCTGTCTGCAATCACCTCATCAGCCACACCCTCAGCCTGCAGTGTATTAACACCACTTTTTCTCTCCACACCATGTTGTCAGTTCACAGTAGTGTTAATACTCCTGTTAATGATAATGTTTGATGTGTGCAGGTGGATAAAGCTCAGTGTTGATTAAATGGAGAAGCTGAATTCTCCCTCCACCTGTGTCTGTGACACAGAGTCTGACACTAGAGCTGTCACCCACCCATGATTCTCATGATTCTTATTATTCCTACCATTCTAACGATTCCCTTTATCCTATAGAGACTGTGTCTGCTCCCCGTCAACAAAAAGTGCATAAATTAAAAAATGCAAGAGGTGTTACTCATAAAAACCTCAAAAAAATTTATACTACAAAAGCATCTGAACCTAAAAACACCACAATCAGATGTGGGCTATTAAACATTAGATCTCTCTTGTCTAAATCTCTGTTAGTGAATGATTTGATAATGGATCAGCAGATTGATTTATTCTGTCTGAGCGAGACCTGGCTGCAGGAGGAAGAGTATGTCAGTCTAAATGAGTCAACCCCTGCTAGTCATATTAATTATCACATTCCTCGAGGCACAGGCCGAGGAGGAGGAGTGGCAGCAATCTACCACTCAAGTTTATTAATTAATCCTAGACCTAAGCCGAAATATAGTACATTTGAAAGCCTTATCCTCAGCCTCTCACATCCAAATTGGAAGACAGAAAAACCAGTACTATTTGCTGTGGTGTATCGTCCACCTGCTGCTTACTCAGAGTTTTTGTCTGAATTCACTGAATTTTTATCTGATTTAGTGCTTAGTACGGATAGAGTAATTATAGTGGGCGACTTTTAATATTCATGTCGATACCCACAATGACAGCCTTAAGACTGCTTTCTATTCAGTATTAGACTCAATTGGCTTTTTACAAAATGTTAACAAACCAACTCACTGTTTTAATCACACCCTTGATCTTGTACTAACCTATGGCATAGAAGCTGAATATTTGACAGTATTCCCTCAGAACCCTGTTTTATCTGATCATTCTTTAGTAACATTTGAATTTACAATAATGAACTGCACAGCATCTGAGAAAAAAAATTAACTACTGTAGATTTCTGTCTGATAATGCTGTTATCAAATATAAGGAAGCTATTCCATCTTTATTATCTCCGCTGCCATGTGCCAGTCTTACAGAGAGCAATGGCCTAAACGTTACTCCAGCAGATAAAGACTATCTAGTTGATAATACTGCTGCTTCATTGCGTTCAACCCTTGACTCTGTTGCCCCTTTGAAAAAGAAGGTCAGTAATCAGAGGAAGCTAGCTCCATGGTACAATTCACAAATACGTACTTTAAAGCAGATATCACGAAAAGCTGGAAAGGAAATGGTTATCCACTAATTTAGAGGAATTCCGCCTAGCCTGGAAAGACAGCTTTATAACGTATAAAAAGCCCTTCGTAAGGCAAGAACTGCCTATTACTCATCATTAATAGAGGAAAACAAGAACAACCCTAGGTTTCTTTTCAGCACTGTAGCCAGGCTGACAAAGAGCCATAGCTCTGTTGTACCATCCATCCCTCTAGCTCTCACTAGTAATGACTTTATGAGCTTCTTTAGCAACAAAATAGTAGACATTAGAGACAGAATCCATCTCATCCTGCCTACAACTGTTAATGATGTAGGTATGTCTAGAACAGCATCTTTAGAAATGTCTGCCAGTCCTGATTTGTCGTTAGACTGTTTCTCTCCCATAGATCTAGCTGAATTGACTTCAATAGTTTCTAAATCTAAATCATCAACATGTCTTTTGGATCCTATCCCGACCAGACTTCTTAAAGATGTGTTGCCTTTGATTGGCACTCACATATTAGATCAGATAAATCTCTCGTTGGTTACAGGATATGTCCCACAGGCTTTTAAGGTTGCAGTTATCAAACCTTTACTTAAAAAGCCTTCTCTGGACTCTGACATTTTGGCAAACTATAGACCTATATCCAATCTCCCTTTAATTCTAAAATTCTTGAAAAGGCTGTTGCAACTCAGCTGTGCGACCATCTACATAGGAACGGTTTGTTTGAAGTTTTTCAGTCAGGATTTAGAGTTCATCATAGCACAGAGACAGCACTGGTGAAAGTTACCAACGACCTTCTTATAGCATCAGATAATGGACTCGTCTCTATACTTGTCCTGCTAGATCTTAGTGCTGCATTTGACACCATTGATCATAATATCCTATTGGATAGATTGGAACATGTTATTGGGATTAAAGGAACAGCACTAGGCTGGTTTAAATCATATCTATCAGATAGATACCAGTTTGTCCATGTTAATGATGATCCTCCATATATACCAGAGTAAGTCATGGAATAAATTTCCATTGCTATGCGGATGATACCCAGCTATATTTATCTATGAAACCAGACGAAACAGATCAGTTAACCATACTTCAGGCATGTCTTAAAGACATAAAGGCCTGGATGACCTGTAACTTTCTTCTTCTGAATTCAGACAAAACTGAGGTTATTTTGTTTGGTCCCAAACACCTCAGAAACAGTTTATCTAATCATATAGTTACTCTGGATGGCATTAATTTAGCCTCCAGTACGACTGTGAGGAACCTTGGAGTTATTTTTGATCAGGATCTGTCCTTTAACTCACATATAAAACAAGTCTCTAGGACCGCCTTCTTTCACCTCAAGCAATATCAGTAAGATTAGGAACATTCTGTCGCAGAGTGATGCTGAAAAATTAGTCCATGCTTTTGTTACTTCTAGGCTGGACTACTGTAATTCCCTATTATCAGGATGTCCAGTTAACTATCTAAAAAGCATCCAGCTGATCCAAAATGCTGCAGCGAGAGTACTGACTGGAATTAGCAAGAGAGATCACATTACTCCTGTACTAACTTCTCTTCATTGGCTTCCTGTAAAATCCAGAATTGATTTTAAAATCCTTCTCCTTACATATAAGGCCCTCAATGGCCAGGCTCCTTCATATCTCAAAGAGCTGATAGTACCATATCATCCTAACAGATTGCTTCGTTCCCAGAATGCAGGTTTGCTTATGGTTCCCAAAATCTCTAAAAGTAGAATGGGAGGCCGAGCCTTTAGCTATCAGGCCCCTCTCCTATGGAACCAACTGCCAGTTTGGGTTCGGGAAGCAGACACCCTCTCTAATTTTAAAACGAAGCTTAAAACCTTCTTGTTTGATAAAGCTTATAATTAGTTGTAGTTACAGTCCTAGTTATTTATTAAACTTATAGTTAGTCACAATTATCTCTATAGACACTGTTACAGTTAAGGATATAGCCCTTAGTAGGGCTGGCTCAGGCAACTGAATCATCCCCTAGTTATGCTGCTATAGGCCTAGGCTGCTGGGGACATCCCATGATTTACTCAAGCACTTCTTCTTCTTTCTCTTTCTCTCCTCAGACCCACTCTCAAATCTATTAGCCTTTATTACATGTCATTAACTCTGTGTCCTCTCTGTCCCGTAGTCCTGTGTTTGTTTCTCTCTGGTCTCTCTTTCTCTGTACCTTACTGCAGGTACCTCTGGCTCCGGAGCTGCATGTCCTATGGTCCTGGCTCCACCCACCTGCTGCTGTTTATTGTTTACAATGATCTATTTCTAACATGTTTAATGTTCCGTTCTGCTACAGATAAATATTTGATTAATATTCTTTGCAAACTGTAATGTAAATAATTACCAGTCATGACAGCTTTTTGCCTCTGTGCTCTGTTTCATAATTCTAATCTGCTGAGCACACATTATCCAATAACTGTTGACTAACTGTAATGTAAATACTGACCCACATTGTCTGTATTATGCTGCATGTCTTTCTCCCCCTCTCCTCCATTCCTAGCTGTCCTATCTTCCTCCTTTTCCTCCTTTCACCCAGCCCGGCCATCGGCAGGAGGGTCCCCCATCTGAGCCAGGTTCTGCTCAAGGTTTCTTCCTGTTAAAAGGGAGTTTTCCTTGCCACTGTCGCCTTAAGTGCTTGCTCTGGGGTCAGGCTCTGGGTCTCTGTAAAGCGCTTTGAGACAATTTTGATTGTGGAAGGCGCTATATAAATAAAATTGAATTGAAAATTGAATTGAACACTTCACATAAATTCTACTAGTGAAGACAAACAGTGTGTGTCCCACTGCTGATCACTGTAAACCTCCATATCTGTCAGGAGGACATATGAACTGGATTCTCTCATCCTGTCGTCCTTTGCTTTTTCCTTTACCTTCAGTGGCAACTTTCAAATACACTTTAACATTTGTTTAACATAGTTTAATTTGATGTAATGTTGTAAAAAAAAATGATGTAAACAAATATTTGATCAGTTCAGTTAGTCCTGTTCTATCCCACCACATTGTGTCCTCTCAGAGATAATGATGACGTCCATTAGTTTCCCTGATTCCCTGAGGTTAGTTTGGTTTCTAACGTCTCTTCAGGATGTGAAATAATGAATGAACTTGACTCCACTGAATGAGAAGCTCACTGTCGTTCAGTCCTTGTGTGGTCTGAGGTTTCCTCCTGATCCATATTCTATCACAGAGGTGAACCACTCACTAAAGCCTCATCACAGTTTCATAATGTCCACCATGAAATGTTCATGTTCATGCAGCAGGGAGGATCTCAGGGTCGCCTTGGTGTCAGTCACACGTTACAGTGAATGAAGGCTGTGGGATGTTTGATCCCTCTCTGCTGGTGGACAGAGGGGATCCTGCTCCTGAATCTTGTTTTCTTGTGAGTTTTAAAGAAAATCATCCAGACAAACAAAATCCCACATGATACAAACACAATCTATAGTTTGATTCCTCCTGTTTGAAGAGTCAGACGTCTGACTTCTATTCATTGCTAAAAAATCCACTCTGCTTGTTAACCACTGCAGTCCAGTGGGTTGTGTTGAAGCTGTAGATCAGTGCATAAATGAGAGAGATTGTTAAAAAGTGCAGTTGTTGAGTAAAGTTTGCTGTTTGTGAAAATGTGAAGCTGATCAATCACACTTCGGCTGCACCTGGTGTTGAAATGTTCTTCATCTGCATGTTCTCCTGCATTATGATAGATCAGTCATGCTCCTACATTTGTTATGTAGGAGCATTACATATGTGATAAAAACTGATAAGAAAACAGGTTTACTGGTGTGAGCGTAACAGCTGGATGGTCAGAGTTACCAACATGTGGGAGGGCAGCAGCTCTGTAAGAGTCTTTGTTGTTTGTAGACATTAGGTCTAGTTCAACACACTCACAAAATGTGTCGCTGCACTGAGACACCAGATGAATGTGATTTGATTTCATGGTTCTGCAGATCTCAAGGTTATTGACAGAGAGAGAGAGAGAGAGAGGGAGAGAGAGAGAGAGAGAGAGAGAGAGAGAGTGTGTGTGAGAAAGATGCAAAGACATCTTTCAATTGTTCTGCACAATCCTTTAAAAACGCGTTCAGGGATGTTGTCCGGTCCTGCCTCCTTACGTGGATTGATGCTGGCAAAGGCCTTTCTCACTTCAGCAGTCAACAGCTGGAGTGCCTGTTCTCTGGATGGTAGTGGGAGTGTCTGTGTCTGGATGATGCTTTTGACCTCAAACTGTGCATAAGAGGTGTTCAGTTCATCTGGTAGAGAGCGGTTGTTTTGGCATATCGTTCAGGGAGGGGCCTTGTAGTCAGTCATGTTCTGAAAACCCTTTCACAGTCGACGTAGATCTTTATCACACATGAAGTGGCTGTTCAGTTTTTGTGCGTACAGCCTCGTCCCCTCTCTGATCCCTGTGACAGGTTTTTCCTTGTCAGACTATTTGCTGCAGCATCCCCAGATTTACTGTATATGCAGAGTTCCAGGCTCTCAGCAGAGAGCAAACTTTTTTGTGTTTGTGGTTGGCTCGCCTCTTGATGGTTTTGACCACGGTCACATCATCTATACATTTATTAATGTAGTCAGTAACAGACACAGTATATTCCTGGACGTCAGAAATATTGTCATATGTTGCTGCCTCTTTGAAAATGTCCCACTGACTGGTCTCAAAGCAGTGGTCTCTGGCTTGACCTGTTTCACTCTGGGTTTGTAAGCTGGTGTGAGCGTAACAGCTGGATGGTCAGAGTTACCAACATGGGGGAGGGCAGCAGCTCTGTAAGAGTCCTTGTTGTTTGTAGACATTAAGTCTAGTGTGTCCTCTCCCCTGGTTGCAATGTCCACATAATTGTTTCCTTGTATTGAGTGAGACAGGTATTGACTGAACTGCATTAACTGTCATTGAGAGTGGTGCTGAATTATGTTCGAATTTAAAGAACTTTCCAGCATGTTGTCAGAATAATTATTGGATTTATTGGATTGGACTTCCTTAGTGTTAGGAAACAGCCTTTAAACCATTCAATTCAATTCACACAGGAAACAATACAGAAATTCAGAGGTTCATTAAAACTCAGGGACACACTGCTGCATTTAAATAACATTTAAACACAGAGTTCAGAGCTGCTAGAGTTATATGGTTTAGGAAAATCCAGATAAACAGAAAATAGAAGTTACAGGAAAAAAAAAAACGTTGTCTAAAGGAAGTTTGACCTCATGACCTCAGTATTTCTAAAATCCTGACTACAGCCTTAATGAGAAGAGAAAATCTTCTGTTCAGCTCCTGAATGCAAAGGTGAAACCCCAAATACACAGTCACAGTATTTCAGGAGTGGTGTTTGTAGTGCTTCATGTAGTACTGAGAATGGGTGTAAAAGATTTAGAACATTTTAAATAATTGTATTAATGAGACAGTGTAAAAGTAGATGTTAATAGTCTTTAACTGCCTCTAGTATAATATTTACATTTCTCAGGAACTATAAGATTAATAGGAATTAGGATTGGTGTGTTATTTTTAGAAGTAGTTTGTAGTGATTGTAGTGGCTGTTGTAGCAGTAGTAATATCTATACTACTTGCAGTAGTAGTAAAAGTAATTGCATCAGAGTAACTGATAGTGATTTAGCTTTGTTTATTGTGCATGTCGTTCTAATAACATGTTATACTATAATGCATTTTGTAGTATAATTTAATTGTTCTGCAAGACAGACCAAATGATGTGGAAATGAGCAGCAATTCTCCATCACACCACATGATGGAGATGATTACTCTGATTCATCACTTTGGGTTCAGCATCTGTGAATGAATAAAAAAAGACAAAGTCCAGGTGGAGGGTGGAGGAGTCTCAGTGTGTCTGCAGAGTTTGTGTAGAAGGACAGAGCAGCAGCAGAGCAGTCCAGATACACTGATGATTCTCTTTCAGATCCAGAGGAACACACAGGGATGATGGTGGACTTGACAGTGGAGCTGTTCTCAGAGCAGTTCAGACTGCAGCACTGAGAGTCTTCTCCACTTCTTCTGGTTCCTCTGTCAGTCACTGCTGGATGAAGCTCTCCTCTCCACTCTACCTCCCAGTAACATGGACCAATCAGAGCCTCTCTACACACAAGCTGCTGCTGCTTCAACCTCTCTGGATCATCAGGACACAGCTCGTCCTCTCTCAACACACACACCGTCCTCTTCACTCTCTCCTTTAGAAAGATCACAGCCACCATCTTTTGAGAGAAGAGGACAGACAACAGAGGTGATAAATCAGTGTTTACAGAGACTCACTTCATCAGCTGTCAGTCACTGATGCAGCACATCCAGTATAAAGAGCAGCAGGGACTTCAGTCCTGTTCAGAGCAGAAGTGGAGCAGCTGTGTAGTGTAGCAGCTTCCTCTCAGCTCTCATGTTAACGTATTGGAGTGAAGACACTGAGCTGGAAGCTCACACACCTGCAGAGACTTTTAGCATCAAGTCTGTTTACTCTGAACATTTCACTCAAGTCCACAGTGGAAATAAACTGCTGAGTCATGAAGCTTCATTACTGCACAAACTTCTGAAATATCAGCTGACAAATAAACATGGAGGCTGTCACTGAAAGTATCTGACAGATGGACAGATATACAGATGTGATCACTGGACTTCAGCAGAGGTTCTGCTCTGTATCAGACCACATGCTTCCAAAATGTCATGATGCTTCTCTGAAATCAGAGCCAGTGATTTGCAGGTTGCAGTCAGACTGATCTCAGAGCTGTGACAAAGATCAAACTCATCAATTCTTTAGTGTTGAAATGAGAGAACAGCTTCAGATCAGAATTGATGCTACAACACTTTGATGAATGAGGACCACTGTCTCTACACATCTTGTGAGGCTGTCAGCTGTAATCCAGCTCTGCTTCCTGTAGACATGAATACAACAACAACAGTCATCTTCACATCACCTAAAACACACAATCAGGCTTGTGACTGATCTGATTGGCTGACTGCTGTCTGTCTTTCTGTTTTTCTGTCCAATCCTGAAGCCTGTCCCCGTTCTCCTCTCACAGCTTCAATGAGGAAAACAGCCACTGAGAAGGTTGGAGGTTTACAAGAGACACTGGATTTTTGCTTTGATACAAACTGTGTTTAGGACAATACTGATGAAAGCATCATGGACTGACTCCAACCCTCTACTGACCTCAGAGTTTGCAGTCTACAGTTTGGACTCCTCACAAGATCAGACAGATCCTTCACTCCTGAATCCTTCAGCTTGTTTCCCCACATTTCCAGGTGTCTCAGATGGGAGGGGTTGGACTTCAGAGCTGAGGCCAGAGAAGCACAGCTGATCTCTGACAAACTGCAGGAACTCAATCTGAATAAAGAATAAATCATGTGGATAAAAATCATTTCTAATCCAATCAGATATGTCCTAATCAATGAGCTTTCACTAACATGAGTAGAGGGACTTTGTCCTTCTCTTATTGTGGATCATCATAATGTCAGCCTTCTACACATCATCATCCAAATGTCACCACATCATACAACTGACAGCGACAAATACGAGTGTGTGAGTTCAGAAGGTTTCACTGAAGTCAACAGACATAATTCATGACAACTGACTGAAATGAAGTGAAACTGAAGGAATAATTCTTAGTCTGAGATAAGAAAAAGTCACAATATGGAACAACAACTATTTCAAATCTCATTCATTCATTCAAGATGAATGGATTCAAGTTCTGGATGAAGATAAACCAGGTTTAGTTGTGGATTAAAGATATAAGATCTACAACAGTAACAGACAGTGAACTGACCTCAGAGTCTCCAGTCTACAGTGTGGACTCTCCAGAAAACCACACAGCAGCTTCACTCCTGAATCCTGCAGCTCATTGACACTCAGGTCCAGGTGTCTCAGATGGGAGGGGTTGGACTTCAGAGCTGAGGCCAGAGAAGCACAGCTGATCTCTGACAAACTGCAGCAACTCAATCTGAATAAAGAATAAATCATGTGGATACAAATCATTTCTAATCCAATCAGATATGTCCTAATCAATGAGCTTTCACTAACATGAGTAGAGGGACTTTGTCCTTCTCTTATTGTGGATCATCATAATGTCAGCCTTCTACACACATCATCCAAATGTCACCACAACATTCATACAACTTTATACAACTGTGACAAATAGGAGTGTGTGAGTTCAGAAGGTTTCAGTGAAGTCAACAGACATAATTCATGACAACTGACTGAAATGAAGTGAAACTGAAGGAATAATTCTTAGTCTGAGATAAGAAAAAGTCACAATATGGAACAACAACTATTTCAAATCTCATTCATTCATTCATTCAAGATGAATGGATTCAAGTTCTGGATGAAGATAAACCAGGTTCAGTTGTGGATTAAATATATAAGATCTACAACAGTATCAGACAGTGAACTGACCTCAGAGTCTCCAGTCTACAGTGTGGACTCTCCAGAAAACTACACAGCAGCTTCACTCCTGAATCCTTCAGCTTGTTGTCACTTGGATCCAGGTGTCTCAGATGGGAGGGGTTGGACTTCAGAGCTGAGGCCAGAGAAGCACAGCTGATCTCTGACAAACTGCAGTAACTCAATCTGAATAAAGAATAAATCATGTGGATACAAATCATTTCTAATCCAATCAGATATGTCCTAATCAATGAGCTTTCACTAACATGAGTAGAGGGACTTTGTCCTTCTCTTATTGTGGATCATCATAATGTCAGCCTTCTACACACATCATCCAAATGTCACCACAACATTCAAACAACTATTCATGGCAACACAGATTCATAACATGCTGCTGACCTCAGTCAAGTCTGTACTTAGAAGATAAAGATCAAATCAGACATGTTGGACTAAAACTGACTTTGATTCACCACTGAAATGGATCAAACTTCAAATGTTCAGTCCTGATCCAGGAAAAATGTCTTGCTTGGTCCTGGTCTCTATCCTGCAGTTCAGCTCAAGAAATCCAAAACGAAACACATATTCAACTGAACAACAAGTATTTGATCCCAAATTACAGATGGATTTAATTCAAAACTTTGGAAAATGGTCACATACATACAATTTAATACTACTACTGATAATAACAACAACAACAATAGTAATACATATTTTTCAATTGATCTTCTGTATATTGTTGTGATAAAAATTGACTTTTTCTACACTTCATTTAGAAAACATTAGTCTGCTGACTGTGACAAATACGAGTGTGTGAGTTCTGAAGGTTTCATTGAAGTCAACAGACATTATTCATGACAACTGGATCTGGTGGTTTTGAGTCTTTGGAAGGAGTTCTGCGACTCATCAATATTTTTATCCAGTTTTAAACCACTTTTTATTCCTCAGGTTTTAGACTCTGGTGGTTTTACAAATCTGTTTAAATTAGGTCAAAAGATTTTGGTCAGCTGCTTTTTCATTTTCAAACTTGCTTTACTGTATGAATTTTATTCATACAGTAAAGCCATTTCTTCCTTCCCATAACAAAGGCCACATTTTAGATCTATGTATTATCCACAGCCTGTCTGCTAATATTTCTTCAGTTGTGGATTCAGGCTTATCTGATCACTTCTGTGTCTTTTTTAATTCAATTCAATTCAATTCAATTTTATTTATATAGCGCCTTCCACAATCAAAATTGTCTCAAAGCGCTTTACAGAGACCCAGAGCCTGACCCCAGAGCAAGCACTTAAGGCGACAGTGGCAAGGAAAACTCCCTTTTAACAGGAAGAAACCTTGAGCAGAACCTGGCTCAGATGGGGACCCTCCTGCCGATGGCGGGCTGGGTGAAAGGAGGAAAAGGAGGAAGATAGGACAGCTAGGAATGGAGGAGAGGGGAGAAAGACATGCAGCATAATACAGACAATGTGGGTCAGTATTTACATTACAGTTAGTCAACAGTTATTGGATAATGTGTGCTCAGCAGATTAGAATTATGAAACAGAGCACGGAGGCAAAAAGCTGTCATGACTGGTAATTATTTACATTACAGTTTGCAAAGAATATTAATCAAATATTTATCTGTAGCAGAACGGAACATTAAACATGTTAGAAATAGATCATTATAAACAATAAACAGCAGCAGGTGGGTGGAGTCAGGACCATAGGACATGCAGCTCTGGAGCCAGAGGTACCTGCAGTAAGGTACAGAGAAAGAGAGACCAGAGAGAAACAAACACAGGACTACGGGACAGAGAGGACACAGAGTTAATGACATGTAATAAAGGCTAATAGATTTGAGAGTGGGTCTGAGGAGAGAAAGAGAAAGAAGAAGAAGTGCGCAGTAAATCATGGGATGTCCCCCAGCAGCCTAGGCCTATAGCAGCATAACTAGGGGATGATTCAGTTGCCTGAGCCAGCCCTACTAAGGGCTATATCCTTAACTGTAACAGTGTCTATAGAGATAATTGTGACTAACTATAAGTTTAATAAATAACTAGGACTGTAACTACAACTAATTATAAGCTTTATCAAACAAGAAGGTTTTAAGCTTCGTTTTAAAATTAGAGAGGGTGTCTGCTTCCCGAACCCAAACTGGCAGTTGGTTCCATAGGAGAGGGGCCTGATAGCTAAAGGCTCGGCCTCCCATTCTACTTTTAGAGATTTTGGGAACCATAAGCAAACCTGCATTCTGGGAACGAAGCAATCTGTTAGGATGATATGGTACTATCAGCTCTTTGAGATATGAAGGAGCCTGGCCATTGAGGGCCTTATATGTAAGGAGAAGGATTTTAAAATCAATTCTGGATTTTACAGGAAGCCAATGAAGAGAAGTTAGTACAGGAGTAATGTGATCTCTCTTGCTAATTCCAGTCAGTACTCTCGCTGCAGCATTTTGGATCAGCTGGATGCTTTTTAGATAGTTAACTGGACATCCTGATAATAGGGAATTACAGTAGTCCAGCCTAGAAGTAACAAAAGCATGGACTAATTTTTCAGCATCACTCTGCGACAGAATGTTCCTAATCTTACTGATATTGCGCAGGTGAAAGAAGGCGGTCCTAGAGACTTGTTTTATATGTGAGTTAAAGGACAGATCCTGATCAAAAATAACTCCAAGGTTCCTCACAGTCGTACTGGAGGCTAAATTAATGCCATCCAGAGTAACTATATGATTAGATAAACTGTTTCTGAGGTGTTTGGGACCAAACAAAATAACCTCAGTTTTGTCTGAATTCAGAAGAAGAAAGTTACAGGTCATCCAGGCCTTTATGTCTTTAAGACATGCCTGAAGTATGGTTAACTGATCTGTTTCGTCTGGTTTCATAGATAAATATAGCTGGGTATCATCCGCATAGCAATGGAAATTTATTCCATGCTTCCTGATAATATTGCCTAGGGAAGCATGTATAAGGTGAACAGTATCGGTCCAAGCACAGAACCCTGTGGAACTCCATGACTTACTCTGGTATATATGGAGGGATCATCATTAACATGGACAAACTGGTATCTATCTGATAGATATGATTTAAACCAGCCTAGTGCTGTTCCTTTAATCCCAATAACATGTTCCAATCTATCCAATAGGATATTATGATCAATGGTGTCAAATGCAGCACTAAGATCTAGCAGGACAAGTATAGAGACGAGTCCATTATCTGATGCTATAAGAAGGTCGTTGGTAACTTTCACCAGTGCTGTCTCTGTGCTATGATGAACTCTAAATCCTGACTGAAAAACTTCAAACAAACCGTTCCTGTGTAGATGGTCGCACAACTGAGTTGCAACAGCCTTTTCAAGAATTTTAGAATTAAAGGGAGATTGGATATAGGTCTATAGTTTGCCAAAATGTCAGAGTCCAGAGAAGGCTTTTTAAGTAAAGGTTTGATAACTGCAACCTTAAAAGCCTGTGGGACATATCCTGTAACCAACGAGATTTATCTGATCTAATATGTGAGTGCCAATCAAAGGCAACACATCTTTAAGAAGTCTGGTCGGGATAGGATCCAAAAGACATGTTGATGATTTAGATTTAGAAACTATTGAAGTCAATTCAGCTAGATCTATGGGAGAGAAACAGTCTAACGACAAATCAGGACTGGCAGACATTTCTAAAGATGCTGTTCTAGACATACCTACATCATTAACAGTTGTAGGCAGGATGAGATGGATTCTGTCTCTAATGTCTACTATTTTGTTGCTAAAGAAGCTCATAAAGTCATTACTAGTGAGAGCTAGAGGGATGGATGGTACAACAGAGCTATGGCTCTTTGTCAGCCTGGCTACAGTGCTGAAAAGAAACCTAGGGTTGTTCTTGTTTTCCTCTATTAATGATGAGTAATAGGCAGTTCTTGCCTTTACGAAGGGCTTTTTATACGTTATAAAGCTGTCTTTCCAGGCTAGGCGGAATTCCTCTAAATTAGTGGATAACCATTTCCTTTCCAGCTTTCGTGATATCTGCTTTAAAAATACGTATTTGTGAATTGTACCATGGAGCTAGCTTCCTCTGATTACTGACCTTCTTTTTCAAAGGGGCAACAGAGTCAAGGGGTTGAACGCAATGAAGCAGCAGTATTATCAACTAGATAGTCTATATCTGCTGGAGTAACGTTTAGGCCATTGCTCTCTGTAAGACTGGCACATGGCAGCGGAGATAATAAAGATGGAATAGCTTCCTTATATTTGATAACAGCATTATCAGACAGAAATCTACAGTAGTTAATTTTTTTCTCAGATGCTGTGCAGTTCATTATTGTAAATTCAAATGTTACTAAAGAATGATCAGATAAAACAGGGTTCTGAGGGAATACTGTCAAATATTCAGCTTCAATGCCATAGGTTAGTACAAGATCAAGGGTGTGATTAAAACAGTGAGTTGGTTTGTTAACATTTTGTAAAAAGCCAATTGAGTCTAATACTGAATAGAAAGCAGTCTTAAGGCTGTCATTGTGGGTATCGACATGAATATTAAATATTTTACTGTCCCTAATTGATAACTGACAACTGGATCAACCCCAAAATCCTCTTCTCAACCATGGATCATCTAATTAATCCTGCCTTTATGAAGGCTGGCAGTCTAACAGCTTCAAATGTGAAGACTTTAGAGTCCACTTCAAAAATAAAACAGACTCTATCAGATGAAAATGATCTCAGTGTAAGCATACAAATTCAATCACCACAGAACCTTTGTATGAGGAAACACTGGAAAAAATGGTCCTGGTTGATGCTGAGATGCTTGGTAAAGTCATTTCTCAATTAAAACCATCAACCTGCCCCTTAGATCCCATACCTACATCCCATTTTACAGCCTTTTATAGATTTTTTACCGAAGACTTACTTAACAAAGCAATTTATTCTCTTCAGATGGGTGTCTTCCCTGCTGCTCTTAAGACGGCCAGAGTCAAATTCCTTCTGAAGACAAACAATTTAGATTCCTCCATACTTAAAAACCACAGACCAGTATCCAATCTACCATTTTAAAGTAACATTTTAGAAAAGCTTGTTTTTAATCAGTTGAATGGTTTTTTAAACTCTCACAGTATTTTTGAAATATACCAATTTGTCTTTCGGACCAATCATAGTACTGAGACTACACTAGTCAAGATTGTAAATGACCTCAGGAGATATATGGATATGAAAAAAAAAAAAACTAAAACAAAACAAAAAACAAAAACAAACAAAAAAGCACCTGTATTAGTATCACATGACTTAAGAGCACCTTTTAACTTAAGGTCACACCATTCTTATAGATAGACTTCACATCCTGACTGGCCTCTCTGGTACTGTTTTTATTTGGTTCAAGTCTTATCTCACTGACAGAGAATTTTATGTTAGCATGGGTGAATGTTCTTCTAAAAGCTATAAATTAAATTGCGGTGTTCCCCAAGGTTCAATTTTAGGTCCTACACTTTTTAACCTTTCCATGCTGCCACTTGGAAATGTCATCAGGAGGCACTGCATCAGCTTCCATAGCTATGCTGATGATACACAGCTTTACATTGCTGTGTCTCCTGTTGACCCAGGGCCAATCCAGGCTCTTTTTCACTGTATTTTAGATATCAAGTTATGGATGGCAGAAAAATTTCTACAGCTCAATGAGGACAAAGCTGAAATATTGGTCATTGGTACTGATGCTGAGAGAGAGAAACTCAATGTGAAACTTCAAACTCAGTGAAAAACAAGTGAAAAACCAAGGAGTCTTCTTTGACTCAGATATTAGTTTTGAGCCCCACATTAAAAAGGTAACTAAAATTGCTTTTTTTCATCTGAAGAACATTGCCAGAGTGCAACCATTTCTCTCTCAAGCCAATGCAGAGACATTGCTGCAGGCTCTTTTCACCTGCAGAATTGATTACTGCACACTCTGCTTTCTGGTCTCCCTAAGAAGAACATATCTCAGCTACAGCTGCTTCAAAATTCAGCAGCACGTGTACTGACAAAGACCAGACAGAGAGAACACATTACACCAATTTTAAAGTCTCTGCACTGGCTTCCTGTC
This sequence comes from Toxotes chatareus, assembly GCA_016801885.1. Lineage (NCBI taxonomy): Eukaryota > Metazoa > Chordata > Actinopteri > Toxotidae > Toxotes > Toxotes chatareus. Next base: position 148,915 of record JAFBJY010000077.1, read on the forward strand.
TGCTTCAGAAGTGATTTTAAGATCCCTTTATTGGTTTATAAAGCTCTTAATGGTCTTGGTCCAACCTATTTATCAGATTTGCTTTTAACCTATGAGCCCTCTGGAACCCTCTGGTCTTCTGGTAGTGGCCTTTTAGTTAAACCTAAAGTCAGAACAAAAACCTATGGAGAAGCCTCCTTTTATAACTATGGTCCACGTCTCTGGAACAGCCTCCCTGAAGACCTGAGGGCAGCACAGAACTCTGATACTTTTAGAAGCAAACTTAAGACCTACCTCTTTAATCTGGCTTTTAATTTAAGTTTATTTGTTTATTTATTTGTCTGTTTAACAACACATTTTATTCCGTTTTATCACTCTTTTCATGTATTTGTTTGTGTTTTTGTTTGTTTTCCAGATTTCTGTATTGACTCTGTGAAATTTTCTCTTTTAACATTTTTCTGATAATTTTTTAAACTTCACTTTGATTTCTTTAAATTATTCACTTCATTCTATTATCATTTTGATTGTTCCTGTGTTTTATGCATTTATTTTATATTGTTCTGGTATTTTGATTATTTATCCTGCCTCCAGTGTTTTCTCATTGCAAAGCCTTGAGATTTATGATAGTATTTCCTGAGTTCCTGTTTTTTTTGGAAACTTTACTTAACTGTGGTTATTGATGATTTTGGCTATGTGTCTGTGTGGGGTGGAGGGACTAACACTGTGTACAACACTTTGTGCTACAATGTATTTGTATGAAAAGTGCTATAAAAATAACATCTGATTGATTGAACTGACTGAAATGAAGTGAAACTGAAGGAATAATTCTTAGTCTGAGATAAGAAAAAGTCACAATATGGAACAACAACTATTTCAAATCTCATTCATTAATTTATTCATTCATTCATTCAAGATGAATAGATTCAAGTTCTGGATGAAGATAAACCAGGTTCAGTTGTGGATTAAAGATCTAAGATCTACAACAGTAAAAGACAGTGAACTGACCTCAGAGTCTCCAGTCTACAGTGTGTACTCTCCAGAAAATCACACAGCAGCTTCACTCCTGAATCCTTCAGCTTGTTGAGGGTCAGGTCCAGGTGTCTCAGATGGGAGGGGTTGGACTTCAGAGCTGAGGCCAGAGAAGCACAGCTGATCTCTGACAAACTGCAGGAACTCAATCTGAAAAAAGAATAAATCATGTGGATACAAATCATTTCTAATCCAATCAGATATGTCCTAATCAATGAGCTTTCACTAACGAGTAGAGGAACTTTGTCCTTCTCTTATTGTGGATCATCATAATGTCAGCCTTCTACACACATCATCCAAATGTCACCACAACATTCAAACAACTATTCATGTCAACACAGATTCATAACATGCTGCTGACCTCAGTCAAGTCAAATCAGACATGTTGGACTAAAAACTGACTTTGTTTGGTGATCACATGACCCAAATAGAAAAGCTAGAAATAATTTACAATAATGTCAGACCAAGGATATAATGTAGAAAAGTACAATAATTATTTTTAAGTTTCTTACTTAATTAGCAACAAATTATTATGAGAGTGTGATGCATGTTAAAAAAGTAACAGTGAATTAACTCTTTCAGCTTCCAAAGCAGGAAGGAGCCGACCGACACCTGCTCCACATGTCCAGTCCGCACCTCGGCCAACACCTGCCCCCTGGCTTGCCTTTGCCGCCGTTGCCCTACTGGTTGGTCAACTGATCTGCTCTGCCTGTCTGGTCGGCCTCCCAAGTGCCATCGCCTGTCTGTCCAGCCTTCTGGTCGGCCTCCCAAGCGCCATCGCCTGTCTGTCCAGCCTTCTGGTTGGCCTCCCACGCACCTTCGCATGTCTGGTCGGTCTCCCAAGCGCCATCATCTGTCTGGCCAACCTCCTGGTTGGCCTCTCCAGCGTCTTCGCCCATCTGTCTGGCCTCCAGGTCATCCGCCTGAGGTCCCCTGTTCTGCCCTGGCTCAACCTTCAGGCCGTCCGCCTGTGGTCTCCTGTCCTGCCCTGATTCAACCTCAAGGCCGTCCGCCTGAGGTCTCTTGTCCTGCCCTGGTTTGACACCTAGGCCATCCACCTGAGGTCTCCTGCCTCTCTCACCAGCTCTCTGATTGCTGATCCCTGACTTGTTTCCCACCTTTGTGATTGTCTGCCCCGCCCTAACTGGTTTCACCTGTTGCCCATTGCCTTGTGTATTAAAGTCTTGTTGTTTCCCAGTGTTCTTGTCGGTTCGTCTGTTTCCATGTCTGTGTCTATGCTCGAGTCTGCACCACGGCAAGTCCCTAAGTTTATTCATGTTCCTGTGTTTTTTTTCTCCCTCATGGATTTACCTCGGTTTCCTTTGTTTTAAGTAAGGACTATTGTATTTTTGTTTAGTTTGGTTCCTTAGTGTTTTTTCTCCCATGCAGATGATTTTTGGTTGTTTGAGTTTTGTTCCCCTGCCCTGGACTCTACCAGGGGTTTTTGGTTTATTAAAAGAGTTTAAGTTCTCCCATTCTACCTGTCTTTGGGGTTTTTTTGCATTTGGGACCAAGTCCCAAATGCAACAAGGAAATCGAGAACTAAACCCAACTAAAAATCTAGAACTAAACCCATGTTAAAGTGAAGAGAAAGCATTTTAATCCCAAAGACACTGATTCAATTAAGTTTGTACTTAGATGATAAATATCAACTCAGATAAGAACAAATAAAATCCTCTTCATTGTTGAAGTTTTTACATGACCTTCTGCTTTATGAGCTTTGTAGCTGAATAGGTTTTTGTAATTAAATGTGAGGGCTGAGCTAGGCTTAGAGGCCATGTTGGTTTAGGTTTGTAACTCCACCCACTAATGGGTAGGAATAGATATGCCCATCTTTAAAAGCCCAGGTGAGGGTGCAGCACTTCCTCTTTGTCTGAGGCCTCCTGTGAGCAGTGCTTTGGTGTGTTTGATTTGGACAGAGAGACAAAGGGCAAAGGTTATTTGTTTAGATAATGGAGGTATTTTCTGATTCCACAGATCTGTGCAGTCCTGTGAGCCTGTAGGCTGTTGATGCCATGCTCAAGAGGTCGGCCGTGGTTGAATTAAACTCAGCAATAGCAATGTGTGTTTCCATCTGGCAGGAAGACTGAGGGTTGCACCTTGTTGAGTCTTATCCACTGTACCAGACCGAGTCAGGGGACTCTATAGTAGGCCCCCACATGTCCTTAAATATGAAACTTATTTAAAGGCAGTGTAGTGGGGCTGTCTCCCCTAAAGTATTAATACACATTTTTAATAGTTGTTGTCACCTCTTTTAGGCCCAGATCCAGACTGCTGCTTTGCCTGAGCGGTTCTTTTATTGGCTGGCTTTATTTACTTCACATGTTGTTTTTACAGAGACTGATGTAATGATTTTGCTGCACCAACATTAGTTCCTGTGAACTCATTATTGAGTTTTTAATTATCTGTCCTTTCTCTGTCCTCAAGTCCTTTCTTGTTCATTTTATCTGAACCAACTGATTTTAATTGTTTTTATTTTTAGGTAGAGGTCCAGTCTGTGGGGAGTAGTTTGCAGAGTACACACTCTGCATGCTGTGTGGTAATATAAATGGTGTGGGTCACATAGTTGTGTCTTGAATTTTCTCATGTGCAGTGCAGTGTTCGTAGACTTGCAGTGTTTGAAGTGTCTTCTCGTGGGACCAGCACCAGGTGAGCACATGGTGTGAGTATAAGCAGGTTGTGATAGAATCTCCCCGAAGTGAGGACTCTACCCTTATTTTAAACTTTTATTGTTGTATTCAGTTGGTGCTATCTAGGTTATTTCAATACTGTAGAATAAAGGCTATCATTTGTACTTACCTGAGTGCTTTTGTTCATTCAGGCCTGTTAGTTCTCAACACTTCCTGTCTTAATTGTCTAGGTTTAAATAAACGTAATATTTGTTTGAATGCATGTCTGCCACTCTTCCTTTTTGAACTTTTTTGTTATTTGTGTCACCACTCAGTATCAATAAGTTATATTGAGATTTATAATTTTAACTCCTCAGACCTCTCTACACTCTGAGTTGGGTCATATAAAGTCAAGTGAAATGAAGTGAAACTGAAGGAATAATTCTTAGTCTGAGATAAGACAGTCACAATATGGAACAACAACTATTTTCAAATCTGAATGAAGATAAACCAGGTTCAGTTGTGGATTAAAGATCTAAGATCTACAACAGTAACAGACAGTGAACTGACCTCAGAGTCTCCAGTCTACAGTGTGGACTCTCCAGAAAACCACACAGCAGCTTCACTCCTGAATCCTGCAGCTCGTTGACAGCCAGGTCCAGGTGTCTCAGATGGGAGGGGTTGGACTTCAGAGCTGAGGCCAGAGAAGCACAGCTGATCTCTGACAAACTGCAGGAACTCAACCTGAATAAAGAATAAATCATGTGGATAAAAATCATTTCTAATCCAATCAGATATGTCCTAATCAATGAGCTTTCACTAACATGAGTAGAGAGATTTTGTCCTTCTCTTATTGTGGATCATCATAATGTCAGCCTTCTACACACATCATCCAAATGTTACCACGACATTCATACAACTATTCATGTCAACACAGATTCATAACATACTGCTGACCTCAGTCAAGTCTGTAATTAGAAGATAAAGATCAAATCAGACATGTTGGACTAAAAACTGACTTTGATTCACCACTGAAATGGATCAAACTTCAAATGTTCTGTCCTGATCCAGGAAAATAATTTGACATTGATAATGTCAGACCAAGGATATAATGTAGATAAGTACAATAATTATTTTTAAGTTTCTTTCTTAATTAGCAACAAATTATTATGAGAGTTTGATGTATGTTAAAAAAAAAGTAACAGTGAAGGAGAAAAGCAGTTAACTTCTTATAGGCTCAGTCTGAGATGTTCATTTATAATCATATGAAATCTTTAAGTGTGTGGACAGTTTTTCTAACAGACATCAGAGGGTTTAGTTTTAATCAACAATTATCATCACAAAGTCTCCTCATGTTATTCTGAGCTGCAGTGATGCAATAAGAGTAAAAGCATCAAGTGTCAGGAATTCTGTCAGATTAAAGAATCTTTGTTCACTTCAAATGAAACTAGAATATTTATTATGTCGTTATTTAGTGATAAACTCTCTTGTTTGTTTTAAAACCAGAGTGAACTCATGGAAAACCTCCAACAGAAAAATTATTCAACTCACCCAGAAAAAAATATCTGTTGCTCTTAATTTTTTTGCCACTTTGTTATGAACACTTTTTCCCATTTGGGATCCTGTAGGAATGATGATTCAATTTTTCAGTGATCTGATTGGTCAATATTCAGGTTGTTGACAGGTTTTGATCTGATCCTCTGAAGTTTACCTGCTCCAGAGCAGGTTAGATGTGCAGCATGAGTTACCATGGCGACGTAACCTGTTCACAATTGAGCCACCTTCATAATTCTGAAAACCCAGAGTTAAACCTGAAGTTACCGGGCTAATCCCAAATTTAAAATCTCATTCATTCATTCAAGATGAATAGATTCAAGTTCTGGATGAAGATAAACCAGGTTCAGTTGTGGATTAAAGATCTAAGATCTACAACAGTAACAGACAGTGAACTGACCTCAGAGTCTCCAGTCTACAGTGTGGACTCTCCAGAAAAACACACAGCAGCTTCACTCCTGAATCCTGCAGCTCGTTGATGTTCAGGTCCAGGTGTCTCAGATGGGAGGGGTTGGACTTCAGAGCTGAGGCCAGAGAAGCACAGCTGATCTCTGACAAACTGCAGGAACTCAATCTGAATAAAGAATAAATCATGTGGATAAAAATCATTTCTAATCCAATCAGATATGTCCTAATCAATGAGCTTTTACTAACAATGTAACTGGTATAGAATGAACCCAGTTGCAGCACAAATCAGTATAAACAGTCTTTATTCAGCAAGTACACAATCAACCAGAGGATGCAGTGCAGGTGAGTACAACAGGATTCGAACCCGGGTCTCCTGTGTGCTAAGCAAGCACTTAACCACAGGACCAACGGGGAGTGGAGACGTGGAGAGCCACACTTGCTGTCCCACTCGGTAGGTAGGTGCAGTAGTACAGCGGCGGTTGGCAGTGGCAGCATAGCAACCCACAGAACGAAGGAGAGTGGAGCGAGCCTGGACCCATGTTCTGCGACAGCGACGGATGAAGGCTTGACAGACGGACAGGAAATCTCTTTCTCTTGAGCTGGGAACAGTGGTGGTTGATAGCCGTATGCACACTGAAATAGAGAGAGGCCTGTGGCGGAGCAGACAAGAGAGTTGTGAGCATATTGCACCGCAGGGCTGTTTCCAGTTCTTGGTTCATGCGCTCAGTCTGTCCATTGGTCTGGGGGTGGAATCCAGAGGACAGACTGGCGGTGGCACCCAACAGACTGCAGATAACCACATAAGTAATGATGATTGGAGTAAGATTTTATGTTAAGCCAACTACAGACATCAGGTGGGCGGGTGTTTGCAAACAAACCCAGCACATAGAAGCAGAACTCCCTCCAAAACACAGAAGAAAAGTGGGGACCATGGTCTGACACCACATCAACAGGGAGGCCGTGCTGGCGGAATACATGGAGCAGAACCAACTCAGCAGTCTCTTTAGCAGTGGGTAGCTTGGACAGAGGCACAAAGTGGACCATCTTACTGAAGCGGTCCATGATGATCAGGATGACAGTGTGGCCATCAGAGGTGGGAAGACCAGTAACAAAGTCCAGGGATATGTGAGACCATGGGTGGTGAGGAACAGGAAGAGGTTGAAGCAGTCCAGCAGGAGGCCGGTGGGAGGTCTTGTGTTGACTGCAAGTAGGACAGGCTTTGATGAATTCCCGGATGTCTTCCAGCACGGTGGGCCACCAGAAACGTTGGAGGAGGGCATGCCGTGTCCGTTGAACACCAGGGTGGCAGGAGAGTTTGGAAGAGTGGGCCCACAGGAGCACATCTGACCTCAAGGCTGGAGGGACGAAAAGGCAGTTCGATGGGCAGGAGCTGGGACCTGGCTGTCCTTCTGTGGCTGCTCTAACCCTCTCCTCATTGCCCCAGGTCAATGTGGCAACAAGGCAGGACGGAGGAGGATGGGTTCAGGTATGTCCACAGAATCCTCTGTCCTCTGGAACTGGCGGGAAAGGGCATCGGCCTTAGCATTGCGGGATCCCGGACGATAAGAAAGGGTGAAGTTGAACCGGGCAAAGAACAGGGAACAGGGAAGAGGCTGGTACAGGTGCAGGAGCAGAAGCCGATGCTTCAGAAGGAGGGGCAACTCCAGTGGATGAGGAGAGCTGGGAAAGTTGGGCTGCTAGTTGCATCTGTCCGGCAAATGCTGCTAGTGCTCGTCCCTGAGCCTCAGCAGCCTGTCTAGCTTCAGCAGCTGACTGTCTGGCTTCAGCAGCAGACACAGTCATCATGGCCTCATGTTGCTGCAGGACGCCCTCAATTGTCTCGAGGCGACTAAGTGGTGTAGGATTGTGTGCTGGGTCCATAGCTGGCCAGATTGTACTATAACAGGTATAGAATGAACCCAGTTGCAGCATGAATCAGTACAAACTCATTGTTGGTGAAGCCTTGCTTGAAGGTGGTTAGAATGAGGGCTTGGCGTGGATCCGGACCTTAGACAGAGTCGGAGGAGCTGACGACAGAGGGGGTGAGCCGGAGAGGTGAAGCTGAGTGCCGAGCAGCCACAGGCAGGTGAGGAATGGAGAACAGGCAGGCAGTGCTCGTAGTCAAGGACAGAAGGCTGGTGGATTACCGGGACAGGGACGTGAAGCAAGGTTGAGGGCAATACGGGTCAATACCAGGTAAGCAGTCCGGGAATAAGTGCTGGAGAGTCAGGCATGAGAGCGAAGACAATCTAGCAATGAGTGAGAGGAGTGAAGCTGCATATATACTGGCTTGATTGGAGATGGTGAGTAGGTGACAGCAGCAGGTGGAAGCAGTTGGGCTGATGAGGGGTGTGGCTGAGCAGCAGGGCAGGAGAGGGGCAGAGCAGAATGTAACAAACATGAGTAGAGGGACTTTGTCCTTCTCTTATTGTGGATCATCATAATGTCAGCCTTCTCCACACATCATCCAAATGTCACCACAACATTCATACAACTATTCATGTCAACACAGATTCATAACATGCTGCTGATCTCAGTCAAGTCTGTAATTAGAAGATAAAGATCAAATCAGACATGTTGGTCTAAAAACTGACTTTGATTCACCACTGAAATGGAGTTAAAATAAATGCTGTTACTAACGCCCTTGCTTTTTTTAGTAATGGGTAATCTAACTAACTACTTTTTCTATCGTTAGAACGCCGTTACCATTACCAACATGCCGTTACTACAAGTTACTGAAGCTACGAAGTGGTCATCCCACTTGGCTCACACAGACACAGGAGCTCCAAATGTGTGTGTTTTTTCCCCCTTTAGTGAGGGGGGGCGGGGGATAACCACATAAGTAATGATGATTGGAGTAAGATTTTATGTTAAGCCAACTACAGACATCAGGTGGGCGGGTGTTTGCAAACAAACCCAGCACATAGAAGCACGCACACAAACTATCAGAGATGGCGAGTCCGGAGTCACAGGGAAAGACGGCGTTTTCGAGGTGGAAATACAGGCACTACTTTAACTTTATCGAGGTAAAAGGTAAAAATGTACATGTTGAGTGTACATTGTGTCCCAGAGCAAAGGGTTTGTCCACGTCCTGTGTAAGCAACTCCAATTTAATGAAGCACTTCTCGACTGCACACGCTTCCACTAAACTTTTGGCCAAAAACGCTGTCGACACCAGTAATGATAGCAGGCCAGGTGTTGCTGATCCAGGAAAAATGTCTTGCTTGGTGATCACATGACCCAAATAGAAAAGGAAAACTAGAAATAATTTACAATTGATAATGTCAGACCAAGGATGTAATGTAGATAACTACAATAATTATTTTTAAGCTTCTTTCTCAATTTGCAACAAATTATTATGAGAGTGTGATGCATGTTAAAAAAGTAACAGTGAATTAACTCTTTCAGCTTCCAAAGCAGGAAGGAGAAAAGCAGTTAACTTCTTATAGGCTCAGTCTGACTGAGATGTTCATTTCTAATCATATGAAATCTTTAAGTGTGTGGACAGTTTTTCTAACAGACACCAGAGGGTTTAGTTTTAATCAACAATTCTCATCACAAAGTCTCCTCATGTTATTCTGAGCTGCAGTGATGCAATAAGAGTAAAAGCATCAACAGTGTCAGGAATTCTGTCAGATTAAAGAATCTTTGTTCACTTCAAATGAAACTAGAATATTTATTATGTTGTTATTTAGTGATAAACTCTCCTTCTGTGTGTTTAAAACCAGAGTGAACACATGGAAAACCTCCAACAGAAAAATTATTCAACTCATCTAGAAAAAAAATATCTGTTGCTCTTTACTTTGTTGCCACTTTGTTATAAACACTTTTTTTCCCATTTGGGATCCTGTAGGAATGATGATTCAATTTTTCCCAGTGTTCTGATTGGTCAATATTTGGGCTGTTGACAGGTTCTGATCTGATCCTCTGAAGTTTACCTGCTTCAGAGCAGGTTAGATGTGCAGCATAAGTTACCGTGGCGATGCAACCTGTTCACAAGTGAACCACCTTCATAATTCTGAAAACCCAGAGTTAAACCTGAAGTTACCGGGCTAATCCCAAATCCTGATTCACAGTACAGACAATGATTTAATAAAGTTTGTATTTGTAGATGATAAATATCAACTCAGATGAAGACGAATAAAATCCTCTTCACTGTTGAAGTTTTTACATGACCTTCTGCTTTATAAACTTTGTAGCTGAATAGGTTTTTGTAATTAAATGTGAGGGCTGAGTTAGGCTTAGATGCCATGTTGGTTTAGGTTTGTAACTCCACCCACTAATGGGTAGGAATAGATATGCCCGTCTTTAAAAGTCCAGGTGAGGGTGCAGCACTTCCTCTTTGTCTAAGGCCTCCTGTGAGCAGTGCTTTGGTGTGTGCAGGTGAGGGAAAGTTGGATTTGGAGAGAGAGAGAGACAAAGGGAAAACGTTCTTTGTTTTGTTAATAGAGGTATTTTCTGATTCCACAGATCTGTGCAGTCCTGTGAGCCTGTAGGCTGTTGATGCCATGCTCAAGAGGTCGGCTGTGGTTGAATTAAACTCAGCTCTTTCCCTGTGTTCTATAGCAATGTGTGTTTCCATCTGACAGGAAGACTGAGGGTTGCACCTTGTTGAGTCTTATCCAGTGAACCAGACAGAGCCAGGGGATTCTGTAGTAGCCCCCACATGTCTTTAAGTATGAAACTTATTTAAAGGCAGTGTAGTGGGGCTGTATCCCCTAAAGTATTAATACACATTTTTAATAGTTGCTGTCGCCGCTTTCAGGCCCAGATCCAGACTGCTGCTTTGCCTGAGCAGTTCTTTTATTGGCTGGCTTTATTTACTTCATGTCGTTTTTACAGGGACTGGTGTAATGATTCTGCTGCACCGACATTAATTCCTGTGAACTAATTATTGAGTTTTTAATTATCTGTCCATATAAGTCCTTTCTTGTTCATTTTATCTGAACCAACTGTTTTTATTGTTTTTACACTACTCACAATAAGTTAGGGATATTGTTATTTACATGAATGCTTTTCCTATTTGGTCTGAATTTTAATGAAATTAAAAGTTCCCTTTGATATCACTAATAATGAATGAGAAGAAACACCATTTTCATTAGTTTAATATTACCCCCAAAATTTAGACAATAACAAGGATAGCCCCAAATAACAAAAATTGACAATGTCAGTAGCGGGTGTTTCCACCATTTGCCACAATGACAGCATGACAGCGACATCTCATGCTCCTCACTAGCCTCATGATGTTGTTCTGAGGCAATGCGTTCCACTCTTCCACAAGTGCTACACACAGTTCTGCCAGATCACGTGGGGGGTGGGGGTACGATCATCCAGTCTCTGCTTTCAGTTGGTCCCAGACGTGCTCTATGGGGTTCAGGTCAGGGGACATTGATGGCCATACCATACGAGGCACTCCGACTTCCTGAAGTCGAGCTGTGACAATTCTGCCACGATGTGGTGGAGCATCATCATCCATGAACAGAAAGTTGGGGGGTGTGCTGGCAGAATTGGGGGATGATGATGGGCTCTATGATGTCTCTGAGGTAAGAACGTGCAGTGACTGAGCTATCTACAATAACCAAATCTGTTTTGCGCTGACTGGTGATGCCTGCCCAGACTGTTGCACCTCCTCCAACAAAGCAAACCCTGGGGACCATGCTGACCTCGGCGTATCGCTCACCTCGCCTTCTCCAGCAACGCTGACGACCATCATTTTGGGCAAGGTGACCTGACACTCATCAGTGAACAGGATGGTAGACCACTGCTGCATTGTCCAGGTCACATGGTCTTGTGCTCACTGCGGCAGTGTCTTGGTGTCAGTGGAGTCACCTGCAACGGTCGTCTGGCATTCAAGCCAAAGCGGTGGAGTCGGTTGCGAATGGTTTGTCTGGAAACCCTAGTACCTCTCACATCTCATAAACAGGCCTGCAGCTGTGTGGCAGTTGCATAACGATGTCTGAGTGCATAGGTCCTTAGGTACTGGTCATCGTTGCGGTCTGTCACTTGTGGGGCTCCACTCCTGTGTCTGTCACGAACTCTGCCAGTAGTTCTGTGTCTTGATGCAAGTCTGCTGATGACACTTTGAGACACACCAAGTTCACGAGCAACATCTGACTGCCTGCCACTGACCTGAAGGCGCTATGGCCAGGTGGCGCTGCTCGTCCATTAAGTGACGTTGTGTGTTCATGGCTGTTTGAATGATGAACTTGGAATGACTTACTGACAATACCAGCTTTTTATACCCACAGAATGTTGAAATTGATGCCACATTGATAAGGGTTGTCTTCTAGTATTTTTTGGTATTGGCCCCAAAATGTAAGGCACACTGTACACAGTGAGACCATTACGTGGTATACAATTGCCTCCCTATCCCAAAAATCTCTGAAGTAAAACAAACACCGTATGTATGACATCCACTGAGTCTCTCACACTATCCCTAACTTATTGTGAGTAGTGTATTTTTAGGTAGAGGTCCAGCCAGTGGGGAGTAGTTTGCAGGGTACACACTCTGCATGCTGTGTGGTAATATAAATGGTGGCGGTCACATAGTCGTGTCTTGAATTTTCTCAAGTGCAGTGCAGTGTTTGTAGACTTGCAGTGTTTGAAGTGTCTTCTAGTGGGACCAGCACCAGGTGAGCACATGGTGTGAGTATAAGCAGGTTGTGATAGAATCTTCCCACAGTGAGTACTCTACCCTTGTTTTAAACTTTTATTGTATCCAGTTGGTGCTATCTAGGTCATTTCAATAATGTAGAATAAAGGCTATCATTTGTACTTACCTGAGTGCTTTTGTTCATTCAGGCCTGTTAGTTCTCAAGATTTCCTGTTTTAATTATCCAGGTTTAAATCAACTTAATATTTGTTTGAATGCATGTCTGCTGCTCTTCCTTTTTTGAACTTTTTAGTTATTTGTGTCACCACTCAGTATCAGTAAGTTATATTACTTTGAGGTTTATAATTTTAACTCCTCAGACCTCTCTACACTCTGAGCTGGGTCACATAAAGTAAAGTGAAATGAAATTAAACTGAAGGAATCATTTTTAGTCTGAGATGAGAAAAAGTCACAATATGAAACAACAACTATTTCAAATCTCATTCATTCAAGATGAATGGATTCAAGTTCTGGATGAAGATAAACCAGGTTCAGGTGTGGATTAAAGATATAAGATCTACAACAGTAACAGACAGTGAACTGACCTCAGAGTCTCCAGTCTACAGTGTGGACTCTCCAGAAAACCACACAGCAGCTTCACTCCTGAATCCTGCAGCTTGTTGTAGTTCAGGTCCAGGTGTCTCAGGTGGGAGGGGCTGGACTTCAGAGCTGAGGCCAGAGAAGCACAGCTGATCTCTGACAAACTGCAGGAACTCAATCTGAATAAAGAATAAATCATGTGGATAAAAATCATTTCTAATCCAATCAGATATGTCCTAATCAATGAGCTTTCACTAACATTGTAACTGGTATAGAATGAACCCAATTGCAGCACAAATCAGTATAAACAGTCATTATTCAGCAAGTACACAATCAACCAGAGGATGCAGTGCAGGTGAGTACAACAGGATTTAAACCCGGGTCTCTAGGGGTGTGCCAGATTCATCGATTCATAGATTAATCGTGACGCAACACTTTTCGATTCAGAATCGATTCATAAATGTTCAAAAATCGGTTATTTTAATAACGGAAGGAAAGTGCAGCGGTCGGAACGAAAAAAAAAGTTGCGCGTGCCCCCCGGACATATTATAGGGCCCTTTGATTTCCGCAATCACTGAATTGCGGAATTGGCCGATTAAAACGGAATCAACTTTTTAACGTGGAATATCGCGGAATTTGACATAATTTGAGTACAATGCTGTTTTCATGTGGAAGAGGAACGTGTGTCTAGGGAGAACTGCACGGAGGGAAGCAAATCTGGGTGGCACAACAAGCCCCTTCCACATACTAAGCCCCTCCCCCTTCAAAACAATGTAAGCATGGTGAAGCGGCTGCCTACGGCTCTGTGTTCGTCGGCAAAAAAACTGCGAAACCCGATGCGAACTGCTCGGCTCTGTACTGAGGGGTTAGCGTTGAGTGTTGCATATTCTGTCAACACTCCGTTGACTGGAAACGTAAGAATACGCGCAGTGACCATATAGTGTCCAAAATCCATATGAGAAACAATCTGGCTGACATGCACATACAGTAAGATTTAAAAGGATTACTTTCTGGACATGTAAATCAAGATATCAGATTGTAATAGAAGTGGAAATATTGTCAATTTCCTTTCCCTCTTTTTTTTCTTTTCTAACATTTTTTTTTAATTTACATGTTCATAATAAAATAATCAAATCAGAATCATGTACAGCCACACAATATATATTTTTTAGTATTATTATTATTGTTTTTAATCTACATCAATGACTCAGACATTAAGAACTACATGTGCAAGCTAATTTTTTTTCTTCTTTTATCAGGAGTTGAAAACTAATACTTTTTTGTGTACATTTTAGTCATTTACATTAAAATGGATGGATGAATGGATATTAAAGAATATACATTATTTTACAAGTAACTACAGAGTGAGAAAAGAATCATTCTATGTGTGGAAAAAAAAGATTAATCGATCGATCACCATCGATAATCGGTGAATCGTCGAATCGTAGCACTGTGAATCGTCGTAATCGAATCGAATCGTGAGGTGACTTAGATGGCACACCCCTATAATCCAATCAGAATTGTCCTAATCAATGAGCTTTCACTAACATGAGTAGAGGGACTTTGTCCTTCTCTTATTGTGGATCATCATAATGTCAGCCTTCTACACACATCATCCAAATGTCACCACAACATTCAAACAACTATTCATGTCAACACAGATTCATAACATGCTGCTGAGCTCAGTCAAATCTGGAATTAGAAGATAAAGATCAAAAAACATTAGTCTGCTGACTGTGACAAATACGAGTGTGTGAGTTCTGAAGGTTTCATTGAAGTCAACAGACATTATTCATGAATATGTCTGTTGATATGTCATAATATGGAACAACAACTATTTCAAATCTCATTCATTCAAGATGAATAGATTCAAATTCTGGATGAAGATAAACCAGGTTCAGTTGTGGATTAAAGATATAAGATCTACAACAGTATCAGACAGTGAACTGACCTCAGAGTCTCCAGTCTACAGTGTGGACTCTCCAGAGAACCACACAGCAGCTTCACTCCTGAATCCTGCAGCTTGTTATTGTCAGTCAGGTCCAGGTGTCTCAGACTAGAGGACTGGGAGCTGAGAACTGAGGACAGAGCTTCACAGCTTCTCTCTGAGAGGTTACAGCTGCTCAGTCTGAAGAGGAAACAATGAAGAAAAAGTCAAATAACATTTGTGTTGAAAGGACAATCAAAGGAACAAAACTCTCCGTTTGCTCTGCAGCTCACAGCAAACTAAAAGACCTGCATTTGAAAACTGAGCCAAACATCAAACACAGATTTGTTCAGTGTAGCTCTGACAGCTCAGAGATGATAAAGAATTAAAGAAGAGAGGACTTTATTTTCCCTCCTGCTGAATAAAATAGCAGAGTCTTTATATAATGATGAATAAATCCAACTATCTATATGTAATGTCAATTTATCATATAACCATATACTCTTTTATCAAGCATTCAGATATTCTCATGAACTCAGTATATTCAATTCTGGGTGAAGTACATATAACATGACCTGTAGTGGCCTAATGTATTTTGTTTACTGTACTTTGTGAAGACACCTGTTATGTCTCCGGTGCCTCCGAGCACAACTTATCTCTATTTTTTGACCTTCAGATTATTTTGTCTCCCTGCCATCCTGGTATGTGAGAAACAGGCATAAATACTCTTGTAACTTGTAACCTGGGATCAGACCTCTGTAGCACTTGATGCTGCGTGAGCTCTGTCCTTTCTGCAGAAATTGATTACTCTGTAAACCTTATTTTATAATAAAGCATCAAAAGACAATAACTGTCTAAAGAATTCTATTTCACTTCTCATCAGGAGGAAAGTATTTTTCCACCGCACTATACACTTACAGAGCTTTGTTAGAGGCTTTGACAACTGGCAGCAGCTTCAGAAGAGCCTCCTCTGAAGCAGAGTATTTCTTCAGGTCAAACACGTCCAAATCTTTTTCTGATGACAGTAAGATGAAGACCAGAGCTGACCACTGACCAGGAGACAGTTCACCTGTGGAGAGACGTCCTGAACTCAGGGACTGTTGGATCTGCTCCACTAGAGAACGATCATTCAGTTCATTCAGACAGTGGAACAGGTTGATGCTTTGCTCTGCAGAGGGAGTCTCTTCAATCTTCTTCTTGATGTACTTGACTGTTTGCTGATTGGTCTGTGAGCCACTTCCTGTCTGTGTCAGCAGACCTCGTAGGAGAGCCTGATTGGTCTGCAGTGAAAGACCCAGGAGGAAGCGGAGGAACAAGTCCAGGTGGCCATTTGGACTCTGTAAGGCCTTGTCCACAGCCCTCTGGTAGAGCTGTGTTGGATCAGGTTTGTCTCTGAACAGTTTAGACCAGTTGGAGGCTGATTGTTCTTCTGACAGCAGATTGACTCCAGAGTTGATGAAGGTCAGATGGACACGAAGAGCAGCCAGAAACTCCTGAAGACTCAGATGGACGAAGCAGAACACCTTGTCCTGGTACAGTCCTCTCTCCTCTTTAAAGACCTGTGTGAAAACTCCTGAGTACACTGAGGCTGCTCTGATATCGATGCCACACTCTGTCAGGTCTGATTCATAGAAGATCAGGTTTCCTTTCTGCAGCTGCTCAAAAGCCAGTTTTCCCAGAGACTTAACCATCTTCCTGGTCTCTGGACTCCAGTGTGGATCTGTCTCAGCTCCTCCATCATACTTAACGTTCTTCAGTTTGGACTGAACCACCAGGAAGTGGATGTACATCTCAGTCAGGGTCTTGGGCAGCCCTCCTCCTCTCTGGTTTCCAACACATCCTCCAGAACTGTAGCAGTGATCCAGCAGAAGACCGGGATGTGGCACATGATGTGGAGGCTTCGTGAAGTCTTGATGTGGGAGATGATCCTTCTGATCTGCTCCTCCTCTCTGAACCTCTTCCTGAAGTACTCCTCCTTCTGTGGGTCAGTGAACCCTCTGACCTCTGTCACCATGTCAACACACTCAGGAGGGATCTGATTGGCTACTGCAGGCCGTGTGTGTTATCCAGAGGCGAGCAGAGGGAAGCAGTTTCCCCTGATGAGGTTTGTCAGCAGCACATCCACTGAGGTGGACTCTGTAACATCAGTCAGGATCTCAGTGTTGTGGAAGTCCAGAGGAAGTCGACACTCATCCAGACCGTCAAAGATGAACAGAACCTGGACCTCTTCAAACCTGCAGAGTCCTGCTTCTTTGGTTTCAGGAAAGAACTGATGAACAAGTTCCACCAAGCTGAACTTTTTCTTTCAGCACATTCAGCTCTCTGAACGTGAATGGAAATGTGAAGTGTATGTCCTGGCTGGCTTTGTCTTCAGCCCAGTCCAGAGTCAACTTCTGTGTTAAGACTGTTTTCCCAATGCCAGCCACTCCCTTTGTCATCACTGTTCTGATTGGTCCATCTCTTCCAGGTGAGGCTTTAAAGATGTCTTCTTGTCTGATGCTTGTTTCTGGTCTGGCTGGTTTCCTGGATGCTGTTTCAATCTGTCTGACCTCATGTTCATCATTGACCTCTCCAGTCCCTCCCTCTGTGATGTAGAGCTCTGTGTAGATCTGATTCAGAAGGGTTGGGTTTCCTGCTTTAGAGATCCCCTCAAACACACACTGGAACTTCTTCTTCAGAGCAGATTTAAGTTTACGTTGACAAACTGGAGCAACATGTCCTGAATGAACAAACAAGAAACAACATCAATGACTGATTCATAAAGAAAACATGACATGTTCATCCCCCTAAAGAACACACATGAACATATGTCCCTCCACGTCTTGAGACGTTAGTAAATGTCCCATTTGTCCACCATGTTGAATCTTTAGAGAAACCTCTTACTGCTGTGCAGACAGTCAGCCAGCTCCTCCTGCTTCATTCTCCTCAGGAAGTTCACTGTGATCTTCCCAAAAGCCTCTCTGCTGTTCCTCCTCTGCTCTTCATCCTCACTGTCCAACACCTCCTCATCCTCCCTCTGACTCTCTGAGCATTCTGGGTAATCTGGACTCACAACCTTCTGGATCTTCTTCAGCTCCTTCTTCACAAAAGTGACAATGTTCTCCTCCAGCAGCTGGAACAGAAAACTATATGAATGACACAATCAAAGTAAAACCATGGAGCCAAACATCAGATCCATGTTGGACACACAGACAATCCACTGCTCTAAAAAGTGCAGCATGGAGATTATTATCAACACAACAGATGTCAAAGTAGTTGTTGTCCATGCACAGACCATAAATATGGAATCCAGGTGTGTTTGATGCTGCTGGGCAGACTGAGCACTGGGAACCTCTGAGCTCTCCTGGTCCACTCTGTGGAGGAATCATGAAGAATTAGCTCACATTATGTTTGCAGCATCTGTGAGCGTTTTATGCTTTGTACACAAACAACAGCTGCTTTTATGTTCTGTGGTGACAGTCCTGATTAAAGCAAACACTACTGTGCTGTGACATTCTCAATGAGAGGAAACAAGCAATCAGTTCTGTACCTCATGACCTAGAGTCATCACAACAAGTCCACCTTTTAAATGATGAGTTTTAAGGACTCACACTGGGTTTGACAGAAGTCTCACCTCTGCTACAGGACACTAACACAAACACTGGAACTGGATAGGTGCTGAGTTACAGGGAGTTTTAGTTCTGATCTGAATGACACATATAAGAACATAAGAAGTGCTTTTCTTGAAAAGAGAAACATCAACTTTGCCACTAAAGCCTGTGTTTCAGCCTGATCATGTTCATATACTGTGTCATTCATGAAGCCTGGAGACAAAACACAATCACTTCATCTTTCATAGAAGACCAGTTATACAGGACAGCTGTCTGATACATTTTAAACTCAGCTGCAGCTCACTTCTTTGCAGCAGAGGGAGGCTGTCCTTTGAAATTAATGGGGACATCCTTTGACCTGTCACTCTTCATGGACACACAGCTGGGCTCAGGTCCAGGGAAGTCTGGTCTCTGATGGATCCTGGTGGACACAGGGATTAAGATCATCATGGACAGGGGGACAGGGACGACATATCTATTATTCATACAGTGTTCTCATAGTAAAGAAGAAAACATGTAGTCAGCTGCAGCTCACTTCTTTGCAGCAGAGGGAGGCTGTCCATTGAAATTAATGAGGCCACCCTTTGACCTGTCACTTCTTATGGACACACAGCTGGGCTCAGGTCCATGTTCAGGTCCAGGTCCAGCAGCAGAGTCTGGTGTGTGCTGCTGCTCTGGCCTTCAACACAACACACACAGAGCTTTGAGTGTGAATAATGATGGTGCAGTGATGTGAGTGCTGAGCTCTGACATGGAGAAGAGTCATGGACAGTTAGAGATCCTCATCTCACCTCTGAGCTTTGGTCTGGATCTCATGGTCACCACACAGACTGCTTTTAGGGGGAGGGGCTCCCTCCTCTCTGTCCTCACACTGATTCATGATGCTGAATTCACATCCACATCAGCTCACACACACTTTCTACCTTCATCTGGAGAGAAAACACAAATCATTCATCTGCACATCAACTGAAATCCTCCTCTCCATCATTTGTCCTGTAGAAATATCAACTGCTCCTCCACTGATTGGCTCTTCTTTCCTCTTTCATATCTTTCACACACGATTCAGAGACGACCATTTCCATTCACTGACACACAGATGGACTGAGATCCACTGATTTTATCTAGCAATCTGTTTGTCTACAGTGTTTCTGTAGAAAATGACTTGATGAAACAAGCTGCAAGTGATTATTCCACACAAAACAACTGAGACTGAGCCAGGGGCCCTTTTAGTTGGGGTCCTTGGCACTTTCCTGCCTTTTCTAAAAGTAAAGTCTGAACTATATGAAGGAGCAACAACAAACCAAAACCAAACCAAACAGCAGAGACACAGCTAGACATCAATAAAACAGCTGTCCTGACAGACAGTTTTTCTGTTTGTACTGTGACCAGCCACAGAGATATAATCACCTATCAGAGCTGCTGAGATGCTTTATTGTGAGAGTATTTATGGATTTGGGTCTTTATCATCTAATTCATCAGGTAGAGTTTGTCCTGATAGGACCAGGAGGCCTCTGACGCAGTGGATGGAGTGTTAACTGTCTCTCTGAAAATCACATAGAGCCTGAAAAACCCTGTCAGTCCCGTAGAGTTCATCTAATGACAGAGGAAGTCAGAGCTGTTCTCCAGCCGCTGTCCGGCCGAGCTCAGACCGCATTTAGCGGCTCAGACTGCGGGAGAGCAGCGGCTCAGGTCCGCCTCCTCCACAGGCTGATTCAGGCAGGAAAAGCTGCCTTCAGTCAGCAGTAAGTGGAGCCACAGACTAACAAAGGCTCCGTGTTCAGCTACTGACCATCAGCTCACTCTGCTTCTACTCTGACTCTACCGCTTCTACTGCAAATATCCACACAACATGGCGGATAATAACGGTCCTCCTCCTGCCTCACCCCGACTTTACAGTGACAACTCAGAGTCTACACAACTAAACAGCACAACGCAGTATAAAAAACACAATAAAACACAACAACATCCAAAAACTCGAACATCAGATCATTCAGGTAACTAGTGTTGACGAGTAAAACATTAAACGTGCGGACATTTACCTTCAGACAGAGAAAATCATCTGCGCCTCAAACTTCGGTCAAAGTGAAAGTAAACTTTCAGCAACCGTGGGACACAGTGTTGAGAATTCCGCAGGGGCGTAGCAAGCTCTTCAGAAGTGTGGGGGAGGTGTCCAGGTGTGGCAGTAGCAAACCTCAGTGAATACTGAAAAATAATACTATGAAATAGAATGTAAATGTAAATAAAATGTTTTTGAAAAAGGTGTCCATCTTCTTCTGTCTTTTTTTTCTTTCTGCATCTTATGATTCTGCGTGACAAAAAGACAGAGGTAAGCTTGATCATGACATGAGGGCCAGCATTCAGATTACAGAACAGTTAGTGGATACTGTGTGCTCAGCAGATTACAGTTATGATAGGAAACAGAGCACAGAAGCAAAAAGCTGTCATGATTGGTAATTATTTACATTACAGTCTGCATAGAATATTAATCCAACATGTATCTGTAGCAGAGTGGAACATTAAACATAGTAATGTGTTAGAAATGGATAATTGTAGACAATAAACAGCAGCAGGTGGGTGGAGCCAGGACCACAGACAGAGAACATGCAGCTCCAGAGCCAGAGATACCTGCAGAAAGGTACAGAGACAGAGAGACCAGAGAGAAACAAGCACAGGACTATGGGACAGAGAGGACACAGGGTTAATGACATGGAATAAAGGATGGTTCAGTTGCCTGAGCCAGCCCTACTATGGGCTTTATCCTTAACTGTGACAGTGTCTATAGAAATAATTGTGACAATAAGTTTAGTCATAATAACTCAAACTGTAACTACAACTAATTATAAGCTTTGTCAAACAAAAAGGTTTTAAGCCTGATTTTAAAATTACAGAGTGTGTCTGCTTCCTGAACCCTTATCTTCATATTTACTGCTTGTTAATTGTTTAGTTTGCTCAGCTGTTCATTTATTTATAACTAAGTAGTGTGGTCCAATATAAATAGTACAGGCATTGTAATGTTGTAGTTTCACCACAAGAGGGAGTTGGTGGTTTGGAGTCGCTCCTGGTCAGCAGACGTCGACACGTGATTGTGTTGCTCCAGTGACGCATAGACAGGAGCGCATCATTGATAATGCCGCTTTATGTCCATTTTACAGTTTGATTAAAGCAACATACAACTACCCAGCGCTCTGTGCTTTCTTCAAGAGTGCTACAAATATCTTAATGCATATATTAGTAATATATTGACCCAATGTAAACACTTTGTATTGACATATTCTTTATAAGCAAGACTATGAAATTATTTTAGGTCAATTTAAGCTTTGATAACGTTGCTGGAGCAGAACCTGACACATGAATGTGGTTAATATTATTAAAGTCAGTCAACAAATGAATTGTCATCTCTCACTGAGTTGAAAGGAGAGAGGACGAGTGAAAATCCCATTATAAACAGCATGAAAACTTAGTGAAGCAAGTTTCCAGACACAGTTCTTAACATGTGCTTTGGCGTTTTCTAATTAAATATGTTTCAGTCTCTTTACCTTGCTCTGACTGACAGGCATAATGTTGGACCTGTGTCACCTGTGTGATGAACAAATGTCATGTAAACCGCCTCTGACTGTTAGCTGATGTTACTTCAGTAAAAGTCTGTAGTATTGTCAGCAACATGTTCTTTAACTATCAAAGTAAAAGTAGGTAATGTGAAGGCAGCATTTAAATATTTTATTCAACTGCATAGAACTATTTTTAGATCCCAGTGCTTCCACTTTGACTTCCTAGTATCATGTTGTTGAACGTGACAGACATCACTCACCTATACCTCAGGATGAGGCCACTTGAAAGATGATCAGGGAGATGATCATTTTAATGTGACTCTTCTGTTTGTTTTATTTACTGCAATGTCAACATGATGTTTAGATGGTTATATAATAAATGTTTAAAGAACAGTAGTCAGTGATGGCTGACCACTGTTTCAGATCCCTGAAATAAGTAAACATACCAATGCAACAATGTAAAAATATCATTGGATATGACATGATCAGATGATTAATACTGAATCAAAGCTGTGGTCTTTAACTCACTGTGGTTAAAAAGAAATGGATTCCAACAGTGACAGGTTTTCAAACATGACAAAACAGGCAAGATTTCAGAATCCAAAGCTGACAGAGAAGATAGAGACATACAGGATCATTTGTAGGTTCACATACAACAAACATTCAGCCTACAGATGCAATTATTTAGATTCTTGTTGCATTTATTTTGTGCTCTTGTTTGTACTTTGGGATATCAGCCTTATGTCACTGTTTACTGATCAGTTACAGCCATATCAGAGCTGTGTTATGTTACTGATAATGCAAACCAAACTTTTCCTGCTTAACTGGGGAAAAGTTGTAGGAATCTGTGACCCTCTCTTGCTCCTGGCTCCGAGGCCCACTTCCTGGTCGCCCGCTTCCCTCCGCCTTGTCGTCGCTGGCGCAGACGCCGAACTGCCGATCCTCCACCGACGCGCGCGGCTCGTGGGTTGTTGCTAGCCTCCACTGTTGCTGAGTGGACACGTTTAGCTTCTCTCTCCCTCAGGTGATCACACGTAGCCTGATCGAGAATTATTTGCCAGCTGCTTTGTCCTGCACGGAGAAGAAATACTGCTGCTTTGCCTGCCGCGGTTCTCCGCTGCGGTTCTGCCAGCGCTCCGGTGTTGCTGCTGTCGGGCTGCGCAGGTGGACAACACAATCACCCCCTACCTACGCGAGTATTGAATGGGCAGTTTCGTTTGCCTTGGGCCTGGACTTTTAAAAATTGAATGAATGCACGGTGGGGTTGCTCTTTATTTAATGCCCCATTTCCTTTGTTGCATGTAGTTAGAATGAGTTTTGGGTTATTGTTTGGATTATTTTCTTTATAGCTGTGTTTCTATTAAGTTAGGTTATTTGGTTTATTCTGTTTAACTAGGTTCTGTGCTGGTTTACTGGTAATTTTTTTGACATTCTGTGATTCAATTAGCCCTGATGTTCAGTTGGATTTTTTTTTTTTTTTTTTTCTTGACTGTTTCTTTTGCTTGTGACAAGAATTTTGTTATGTTTAGTTACTGATATTCTTAGTGCTTTGATTAATTTGTAAACATTGATTTATTGTTTTCTTTTGTTAGTATTTGTATATTGGTCATTTGTTTTCTTGTGTTGGGAGTGACCCCACTAATTTTATTTCCTTGTCCCCTTTTCAGTGGCTGAGAGCCAAAGGTGGTGGCGGTTGTGGTGCCGGGTGGTGGTTTCCCCCTCTTTCCTGTGTCATGTGCCTCCCCTGGTCCTGGGTTCCTTTCACTACGTGTGTGTGGCTGTCACATGTGGCTGGGGTGATCATTTTTGTATATTATTTGGGATCCCTCACCCCTCTCCTCGAGCTGGCCCCCTGGTAAGCCTCACCCCTGATAGGGTCTCCCCCCTTTCCCCTCACGTCCCCTGTGTGTGAATGGTGTTTTATAGTATTTTAATACTCTGTGTGAATGGTGTTTTATAATGTTTAAAGACATACTAAAGTTATTTTGAAATAAAGTATATTGATTGACTGCCCGTTGTAAAACGAACCTGGGTGCCTTGGAGTTGGTACAGTTGACTAAAACTATTTCCTTGGGTAAAATTCCCAAGGTGGTGTTGTCTGGCTTCGTAGGTTGCTCTTAGTTGGGTGTTGAAGTGATCGACACCCTCCGCTATCTGCTACAACCCCCATTATCATCCATCTCATCTCCCTCGTTCGCCACACTCAGATCAACAACTTCATTTGCTGTGCAGTAAAGTGGAAAAACACTTTTTTCACTGTTCCAGCACAGTTTGAGTGTTAGTGACCATTCATATAATGACTTGATGTGACTACAACCAACACAATGGAAAATCCTGTTTCTGTCTCTAACACTGAAATATCACATTCAGTGTGCAGCTCACACCGTTGGTGGTTGGCGTCTTCAGACTCCCTGAAAGCTGACATACAGTATTAGTTGAAGAAGGTAGTATTTTATTTTTGGATGAAACACATCCAGGTGTATCACTGTCCCTGTATAATGTGCTGACTTCAAAAACTTAAATTCCTAAACCATCACTGAAGTTCATTGTGCAGAAGTGACTGTTACATGTCCAGGCTCCACAGTATACCATGGACCTTCTGCAGCCCCACACCATGAGCTGATCTCTTAGGTCAGGACTTTCTAAATGTACCTCAGACATGTTTTAAGACTCAGGAAGATTGTGCTTTCCAGTTTGCAGCCTCTAAACTTTGGAATAATCTCCCAGTAAGTCTGAGTGTGTGTGGCTCTGTGGACTCTTACACAAAGCAGATACAAATCCATCTGTTCAGACAGGTTTTTAGGTAACGTAGTATTTTCTGTTTACACTTGTGTTCTATATCTGCTCCTCTCTTGTATTTTATCTGCTGTTCTTATTGTTTGTTTCTCTCTCTTTGACTGTGAAGCAGTTTGTGACTAGATTAGAGCCTTTGTGGAGGCAGAGTGATGAGTCTGTGCTTTAAATGACAACTGGGATTGTAGCCAAAAACTTCTTACCTAAAAATACAAAATGCTGCTTCATCCTTGATAGACTTGATAATGAGCTCACGATGAAACTAATCTCTCTTAAGGTCTCAATCATTGTTCTCCTTCAAATCTTATACCAACAGCCTGTAAAAGAAACAGTGTTCTCCTGTTGGCTTTTTAATTAGCTGTTGAATTTAATGTTTTATTAGTGATATGATTGTCAGTTGTTAATGTGAATCACAGTATGTTGCCTCTTAAATACAGTCACAGCAGTGTTTGTCCTTCAGAGCTGTGCAGAGGCTGAACTGGGCTGTGTCTCTTTTGTCAGAGTGAGGTGTAAAGGTGCTCTCATGAGTGTTTGTCTGCTGACTGCTGGTAGAAATTAGTGTAAAGTGTCTTTCTGTCTCCTGTCAGTCCATAATAAGTCCTCCTTCAAGGACTCCAGGACTGGTTTCAGAGGGTTCTTCATCTCTCTCTGCTCTCTGTGCTTTGCACCACCTACATTCCAACTTTGAGAAGAGTTTTTGTCCATCAGATCTTTGTTTTTTCATCAATACAGTAATGTGCTCTTTCCTCACACTCTGGTTTTCCTGTGACTTTGCAGTAGACATTATTTTCTGTCTTCACCTCTTTATTGAAAGTGAGGAGTGATATTCACTATCTCTCCATTGCCACAGACAGTTTTAGTTGTTTCTGCAACAGATCAGCTGCTGCACAGAGAATCATTTTGACTCATGTTTCTTTTAGATCTCGTTCAACTTATCTTGTGCTGTTTGACCTTAAATCCACAGAGTCCTGCTGTATGTTGGTCTCTTCTCTGCATCACACTGAGATAACAGTTACACCTGTCACCTGAATCAAGTAGGAAGCTGATGGTGAAAGTTAAAGCTGACACTATATCATCATGTTCTGGGAGTAGAAGCTGTAAAATAACCAGGCTGGATGGAAGGAGGAAGCATTTTTTTCCTCCAACATTATTTCATCATTATTTTCAGTTACTGGTATTTTCTCAGTCTGGGTCCAGAAACAAAACTTTCTTTGTTACTACAATGACTTTAAGGTGATTCTTCATCTGTTTGTAAGTTTGTGTTTTCATTGTATTTCTTTTATTTCTCTCTCTTCTGTTGTGGGGCTCCTGTCTCCTGATCTCCTTCATCCTGGATCTTCTTCTTCAGATCCTAAAACAATGACTTATTTTTATGCTGGTGTGAGAGTTTACATGCAAGTGTGTTTGTTAACTGTGAATCACATTGTGGTTAAGTTTGTGTTTGGGAGATTTCCTCCATGTGTTTATGGATACAGATGAAGGTATCAGGTCATCCCATTATCTGATGATCTCTACCTGTTAAACCATTCAAAGCAGCTCTGCAGTGTTTCCATCTGTGTTCATGTTGCTGTTTGAGGGTTAAGACTTGGTTTCAGGGTTAGAATTGGGTTTTGGTTAGGGTTAGGGTAAGGGCTAGGGAATGCATTATGTCAGCAAGTGTCCTCACAAAGACATAAGCACCAGTATGTGTGCATGAGAGTGTGTGTGTTTATCCTTTGATGCCTTTGATGTTTCCATCTCTGCTCATGTTGATGGCGTGGCATGAATTGATGTAGTGTCAGTTAAACCTTGCTGAAAATCGTTGGTACATGTGCTGTGAGTTTGACATTGAGGAAACTTGAGCCCTGGTGGAACAACACTCTGCATTTTTAGCATTTTAGGTAACTCCTAATAATAATAAGCAGTATCTTTGTATATGTATATGTGTGTGTGTGAGTGTGTGTGTGCGTGTGTGTGTGAGAGTGTGTGTGTGTTTGTCCTTTGATGCCTTTGATGTATCAACATTCTACAGTCTGATGTCACAGGCACTGCAGTAAGTGGACACACAGCCAGAGACAAGTTCAGAAGTCAAACAGGAGCAGAAACAGTTGGACTGGACAGGACTTGCTCATGATTTAGGAAGAAAGAACCACTCAGATATTTCTGCACAATGATTGACAAGGAAGGGAGGAGCTACTGCTGTTACAAGGACAAGAGGAAACTACAGGAAAGTCCAGATCACCTCCAAGGTTTTCAGTAAGTCAGTACATGTTAGTAGTTCATGTCAGTGTTTAGTTTAGTTCATTTAGTGAAATATTTTGTTCAGATGATTTGTTTGTGAAATTGGGACGACAAGTAATCATACCCATAAGCCCAGCAGTTTGATTGTGTGCTTATCATTCATGGACAATATTGAGTTTTTTTGAGATATTCTCATGGTTGCTCAACTTCTTAACTTTGTTTTGGTGTGATGCACTGTAGTTTGTGTTAAAGGAAAGGATTTCTAGGAAGTCTGTACTGTCTGCAACAAGATCCTTTCTAAAGAAATTCTAATGGAAATGATGGAGCATAAAATCCACAGTCCCTGTCCTGTGGAAAAGTTGACTTCCAGAGTTGAAAAGAAGCAAACATGAGGCTTCAACAGTCTGAGTAGATCAAGTTTCTATCTTCCAGGTATTTTTAGTCCAAAATTCCCCTCTTTGTGTTTCTACACCTAATGTTTCCTTGCAAAGCTGTGGTGGAGAGATGGCAACACAGAGAGGAAATTCTGCACTAAAAGACAAACATTTGAAGATACCCACTTGATTTTGTTTAATTACTATTTGCACAGAAATAGGACTGTGGATTTTGTGGCCTATCATTTCCACAGACATTGTTTAAAGAAGGGATCTCCGGGCAGCCAGTATGGACAGCAGGAAGAATTAGATCAAATACCAGTGCTTTGAATGTGGAAACAGGAATGTGAGTATATCTTTATGATTTGAGTTTTTATGCCTTTATTGTGGAAAGTAGAGAGAGGACAGGAAATCAGGTGGAGGCAGAGGCATCAATGTTTCCAGTGGAAAGTGAATTAGGGATGTTGTGGTAGATGTTCAGAAGCTTAAGGTTGTTACAGAGGTGCCCTGAAAAGTAGCATATTATGGGCTTTTTCCATTAGCACATAAGCTGTGATGGCATGCATTTCCATTACAGCCTCACAGGAGTTAGCAGGGTAGCTGTGCCAAATTGCACTGTTGGTCCTGCTTGGTAGCAGGGCTGACCATTGCCAACCTATGACATTCTCCTCCCTTTAGCTGTGTCTGCAGTCGCTACACTCCTGTGTGTCTATGCTGTAGACTAGAGAGAAAGCTCTATTCTTAATTCTCTCTGTTTTCAGCTCAAGACTTTTGCAGCTTCTACCTGAACCTCTGTGATCTGGGGTTTACTTTCACTCCTCTGTTCCAGTTTGGACTTTCAGATATCAGCCTTATTTCACTGTTTACTGATCATTTTCAGCCACATCACAGCTGTTATGTTACTACTAATGCAAAGCAAACTTTTTGCTGTTTCTTTTAAACTATGAAAAGGTTGTAAGAAAATGAAATGTGTTTCTCAGTGAGTTAGCATCACTTTATTAGTGGTTCAGATGAACAAATCAGTTTGCTGTGCAGTAAAGTGGAAGAAACACTTGCGGCGTTCCAGCACAGCTTTAGTGATAGTAGCTGTTCCCAGCATGGCTTAATGTGAGTACACCTCCACAATGGAAAACGTCATTTGTTAGAACGAGGAGTATATTGATTTGAGATGTCACATTTCCAGGCCACTCACCTTCCCAGTTTAGTATAAGGAAGCTGGCATATTTGTTTGGAAAGCTTGCTCTGTGGTTTTGGAAGCCACGCCTCCTTGTCTCTTCTGGCCCCAGACAAGTTCACTACATCCCAAACATGATGTTCCCTTGTCATGTCATCATCTGCTGCTTATCTGGGTCCAGGCCCATGTTGCGGGGGCGACTCCCACCCGGTCCACAATGCATAGAAGTCCTACGGCACCTCTCACAGGTGGTGAGCCCATGGGAAGTGGTGCTGTACGGCGTGGGGCTCAAACCCACAATCCCCGAGAGACTGAGTCTCGTGCTCTACCAACTGAGCTAACCGGGCGGCCAATATGTTCCCTTTTGAAACCAAAATGAAAGTTTTGCGTGCATGCTGATATATACATTGACAGTTGGAAGATATTACCAATCATTGTAACTTATTTGGAAACTTTTCTGTACATACATAGGGTCATTGGTAAATCTTTGGTCAAAGGTAGAAGGAGTTAATTTTAGAAAATCTAGGACATTTACTTTCAACAGAATCCCTTCCCACATCTGCCCACTTAGTCCAGTGGTTGTGGAGCATAAAGATAATTGTAGAAGATGACGTCTTTGACCTCCTGGCTGTGAGTGAAATGCTGTGTCTCTGTATTCTTGTATTTGCATCAAGTACATGTCAGGTTTAATCTTCAGTAACCTCAGCATTACTGTTTGTCATCTGTCAGTTTACTGCTTTCTAGAAAACCTCAGGCACTCTCAGTGTTTCCTGTCTCATTTATTTCAAACAGAGCATCTGAAGAAAGAGCTGTTCTGTTAAACAGGTGTGTGACATTATTTCCCATCACTTTTCCTTTACTTTGTACTTTTAGCATATAGTTTTTATGAGTCTTGAATGTAGAAATGTGAATGTTGCAATGTGAAAGTTGAACACACAACTCTACTCATATCAGCCTGCTCAGTTCTAACTCTGTCTTTAGCTGTTTACTCTGCTCTTTTTCTGCTGCACATACATGAACCAAAATATCAGCTGTGTTTGGAGATACAACCACTTTGTTCTTGTGGTTTCACTCGTGTGATTCAAACAGTGTCTTTAGTGAAACCATCAGAGTCGAAACATGTCTGTGCTCTGGTGCTGCACTGTCTCTGTCCATGGTGCTGATCCAGATCCAAAAGACGGCTGTTTACTGTCCACAGACCGATGTAAATCTGAGTGATGGGTATGGCTCCATCTATCTGTGTGGTGGAAAAATACTTTCCTCCTGATGAGAAGTGAAATAGAATTCTTTAGACCAGGGGTTTTCAAAGTGTGGGATAGTGAGCCTCCCCTGAGAGAACTCAAAAGCATGCCACCCCCCCTTTTAACATCTGTATGTTTTCAACACATTTTAACACCTTTATGTTTTCAACACATTTTTTAAACACATTTTAATACCTTTATGTTTTCAACACATTTTTTAAACACATTTTAACACCTGTATGTTTTCAACACATTTTAACACCTGTATGGTTTCAACACATTTTTTCAACAGTTTTTTAACAGCTTTTTGAATACATTCATTTTATGGCCTCTTTGTGCAATTCCTCAAATCAAATAATAAACAGATCAACGTCAGAGATTTTTATCATCACCACGCACCATATACAGCGCTACTTTTCATATCGCGGTCTCAATATCATCCGTAAATCCTTTCCATGACGGCAATAAACCAATCTTGCCACCTTATTTTGCTCGCCTCTGTTTTAGTGGGAAGTGAGTCTGTGTTTTTGATGCGCACAGGCGGTTGATGCGCGGATTCACTGTGGAAAGGAATAAACGCAGATCATCCTCTACCCGCAGCCGTGACCGGTACTTGCTTTTAATTATTGTCAATGCAGAAAACCCGCACTCACACAAGTAAGTGGAGGTGAAGGGGATGAACACCTTTACAGCCTTTTTGGTGAGGTGGGGGAACTCGGTCTCCACAGACAGCCAGAAGTGTGCAAGTGACACCTCACTCATCTTTTGTTTCAAGTCCATATTAGAGTTCAGCTCGACAAGGGCCTCCTCCTCTTGCAAGGTCAGTCCATCACGGGGTGTCACTGGGAAAGAAAACGGATTTCTCATCCACTGATTTGCCAAGGTCTCCTCCCCAAAATAGTCTCCAAACTGCTCACGCAACCCCTTCAAATGTTCAATGACCACTTGTTGCACACAGTCCAGTTGCAGTCCTGTCTTCTCCACAACATCCTCCAAGGTTGGGAACATTTCCACCGAGCCCCGTTCAACACGAGCACACCACAGATCCAACTTTTTCCTGAACGCAGAGACTTGATCATGTGCCAAAAAGACATGGCACTCTTTGCCTTGCAAAGAGGTGTTTAGTGTGTTTATCCGGTTGAAGATATCAGACAGATAGGCCAGCATTGCAACCCACTTTGCGTCCTCCATATGCTTCACCAGTGGGGAGTTGATTTCGGCGAGGAACATGTGGACTTCCTCGCGCAGATCACACAAGCGAGTGAGGACCTTGCCCCGCGACAGCCACCGGACCTCGGAGTGTAGGAGCAGCTGATGGAAGTGAGCGCCCATCTCATTGCAGAGGGTGGAGAAGAGACGGGCATTCATGGCGCGTGATTTAATTAGGTTGACAATTTTTACTGCCTCATCCAGGACCGCACGCAGCTCTTTGGGCATCCTCTTGGTCGCCAAAGCCTGCGATGGATGATACAGTGCGATCAAACAGCGGGGGTGCAACTGCTTGCACCTGTTTCACCAGACCGCTGTGGCGGCCTGTCATTGCCCTTGCGCCATCAGTACATATTCCACAACAGCAGCTCCAGTCAATATGATTTTCCTGAATGAAGTCATTCAAAGCCTTGAAAATTTCTGCGGCTGTAGTGCGAGCCGGCAGAGGATGGCAAAATAGAAACTCCTCCTGGACACCGAGCTCTTTAATAAAGCGTACATACACCATTAGCTGTGCACAGTTAGCAACATCAGTGGACTCGTCCAGTTGAATGGAGAAGAAAGGGCTCTCACGGATAGCGTCCAGCACCTGTTCTTTCACATCAGCTGCCATGTCAGAGATGCGGCGCTGGATGGTGTTGTCAGACATCGGGATGGCATCCAGCTTGGCAGCAGTAGCTTCACCCATTAGTGCCGAACACATATCTTTAGCAGCAGGGAGGAGCAATGTCTCACCAATGTTGTGGGCTTTCCCCGCCTTCGCAATGCGTAACGCTATGCGGTACGATGCTTCAGTTGCCTTGGTAGTCACAGTGCCAAACGCCTCAATGACTTTCTTCTGTGACCGCAATTCATTAAGTTTTCGATCAAAAAACTCCCGCGGCTTGGTCGTTAAACTTTGGTGCTTTGTTTCGATATGACGCCAGAGTTTACATGGTCGCATACTGTCGTTAGCTAGCACCTCTTTGCAGATAACACACTGTGGCAGCGGAGCATCGTCAGGACCAATATACAAAAAGCCAAACTTTAAATAATAAGGGTCATACTTTCTCCGTTTTCTGCTCGCCCCAGACTCTGTGCCCTCTCTCACTTTCACTTGAGAGACTAAAAATCGATCCATTTTGCCCCTCGATGTTTACACTCTTTTTCTGTCTTTTCAGGTTTATTTTTTCCCTCGCCGCGCCTCCCCTGAATCCCTCTGGCGCCCCCCAGGGGAGGCGCGCCTCACACTTTGAAGACCGCTGCTTTAGACAGTTGTTTTCATCTTTTGATGCTTTATTATAAAATAAGGTTTACAGAGTAATCAATTTCTGCAGAAAGGACAGAGCTCATGCAGCATCAAATGCTACAGAGGTCTGACCCCAGGTTACAAGTTACAAGAGTACTTATGCCTGTTTTTCACATACCAGGATGGCAAGGATGGCAGGGAGACAAAATAATCTGAAGGTCAAAAAATAGAGATAAGTTGTGCTCGGAGGCACCGGGGACATAACAGGTGTCTTCACAAAGTACAGTAAACAAAATACATTAGGCCACTACAGGTCATGTTATATGTACTTCACCCAGAATTGAATATACAAGTTCATGAGAATATACGAATGCTTGATAAAAGAATATATGGTTATATGATAAATTGACATTACAATTCCCCCTTTGGCCATAAAATGGCCACACTAAAGTATATACAAATTTATCATATCATCAGTGACTACATTCCTTTAGGTTTAAGTAGACACATCATTAGCTGATAAATGTTAAAATATGCATTTAGCTGTTTCTGTAGGACACAGACGTCCTTAGGTTGATAGCAAGCTGGGAAAAAAGTACAAACACTCAAAACATCAAGATCAATATCATCATCACGAGTCTCAGCCAGAGGCCATCTGGTGTGTGACTGACCTATCAATAGACCTTACATTGTTGCTCTTGTTGGTGACACAGAGCTTTACTCTGTAGTCACTTCGTTGGAGCTTGGCATGCTACTGGTGGAGGAGGGCGCTCTTTCACCCCTCACTCTTATATTGCAGAGGGTTCCAACGCAGCTGAAGGTTAGGGGCAGCGCACAGCATGCACCCCAGTTGTCTTCCTCACCGTCTGGATGAGTCAGTTTTCCCTAGACCATTATTCTGGGTCTAAAGAATTTATGTCATCTCCTTTGCTTTGATTCTCTGGTGGCTGGTTGTCGGCCTTTGGTTCAGGAACCTGTTTGCAGTGGCTGGCGTGTACCCATGCGGTCTTCTCTGCAACCTTTACAGCTGTTTCAGTGGTCAGCAGAACCTGGAACGGGCCCTGGAATCGCCTTTGTTTCCAGTGACAGCGTCTGTGGTCTTTGATGAGAACCCAATCTCCAGGCTGTAAGTTATGGAGGACTGCTGTGGCTGCAGATGGCAGGGCACTTTTCACCTGTGAATGTAATGCTGATAAGGTTGTAGACAAATTGGCACAGTATCGCAACATTGCATCATCACATGCACCT
Organism: Toxotes chatareus; assembly: GCA_016801885.1. Classification (NCBI taxonomy): domain Eukaryota; kingdom Metazoa; phylum Chordata; class Actinopteri; family Toxotidae; genus Toxotes; species Toxotes chatareus. The sequence continues at coordinate 182,238 of JAFBJY010000077.1, forward strand.
GTGGTAAGGGGAGGATTCCTAACTGGACCTCCACCTGTCTGAGGGGGTCTACCAAACAAGATTTCAAGTGGACTCAAGCCATATTTGTTTCTTATTCAAGGCGCGCATGTGGACAAGCACCAGTGGAAGTGCTTCAACCCACAAAAGACCAGTTTCATCACAGCATTTAGCAAGTTTTGCTTTAATGGTGCCATTTTCTCTTTCAACAGCACCTGCACTCTGTGGATGATATGAACAATGATGACGTATATCAAACCCAAGATAGTCTGACACTTCTTTCAGGGCCTGGTTGACAAAACCTGGTCCATTGTCACTGCTGATGACTGAAGGAATTGCCCACCTAGGAATAATTTCAGTTAGTAGTGCTTTAGCCACAGCTCCAGCATCCTGTTTGGAAGAGGGGAAACTTCAACCCATTTGCTGAACATGTCAACAATTACAAGACAGTATCTTTTCCCTTCACTTGGTGTTAGTTCAATGAAATCCATCATTAAATGATCAAAGGGTTTGTCAGGAGGTGGATGACCAGCAGGTGGCATATGAATAGCCCCTGATGTATTGTTGGCTGCACAAATTATGCATTTCCTGCAAAAGTCCTGTGCAAAAGTTGAAAAACCATGTGTGTACCATGATGAATTAACAGCAGCACACATTCCCCCTTTGCCCACATGGTCTCTCCCATGGGACAGTTTTGCATAACAGTGGAAAAGAGCACGTGGCAAACAAGGTTTGTTATCTGGACCAGTCCACAGTCTTTAAATGTGGCACCTGATTTTGACCACATGGCGTGGAAAGAGACTGCAGAACAGAAACATCAGCAGGTGAGCAGGTGTCAGGAGTGTTAGACAACACCAAACAGTTAACTGTGAAAGGTGAACCAGACAATGCAGCAGCTTTAGCGGCTCCAGGACTTTCTGAATATCCCTGTGGACAGCGAGTCCAAGTGTAGCCTTTACCATCAAAAGAAAACGCAAACCTGAATTGACTGTCTGGATGAACGGGAACAGAGAAAAAAGCATTTGCAAGATCAATGACGGAGAAATGAGTGGCATTAGGTGGAATTAATTACAGAATTGTATGCAGATTTGATACTTGGGGCGCCCGCGGATGTATTGCAGCATTTACTGCTTGCAAATCGCCACTCAGTGGGTTGCTCTGCGTCTCTGATTTTCTTAACCGGAAAAATTGGTGTTCTGACAGGGGAGTCATCGCACGGAACTATAACTCCAGCCTTTAAAAGTGAATCAAAAACAGGCCTGATACCTTTTAGCGCTTCTGGTTTCAATGGATATTGTTTTATGCATGGTCTGTAATCTGATTTTGGGTGAACTACAAGAGGTGTGGCTCCCTTAATAAGCCCCACGTCATATTTGTGACGCGCCCACAAACAGGGTGGCACCTCAGATAGTTCAGCCATGTCAACTGGTGTGTCATGTAAAAGCATGCAAGGTGTAGTATTAGGAATCAAGCAAATCGTTCTGTCGACAAAGGCAGTAGATGTAAGTTTTGTTTTATATACATCACCCCTTTTGCTGTACAGTGTTCTGGGATCCCCTTTCGTGGGCCTGAAATCAGAGAGGGTCTGTTGTCTGCGGAGCCATGGTCCCATTTCCTGCCATGTCCAGTGGGCAGGTTTTGCCAGCAACACGTGTGGAGACGCACCATCAAACAGTTCATCTTGTGAATGAGAGAGAGATACAGAGACAGCAGCAGCCTTCTTTGTCCAATAAATACATGTCATATTCAATTTCTCCACTTCAAGTGGCTTTCTGTTCCAAACTTTCTCAAACCTTTCATCTGGCCCTTCTGAAACATGTGCTGTGCAGTGTAGTGAATCAGGTGACATATAATCAGTTGCGTATGTGCAATGTGTGTGTGCAAATGAAGTGAGTTGTGATGAGACTGAACCTACACCCGACAGCAGAAACCACTCATAAACATACAGCAGAGAGTCTGGGCTGTATTTAACCATTTGTATAATTTGAGGCGCTTTTGTGACCTTTATGCCATCGGGACTTGAAGTTAGGATTATGCCAAAATGACAGATAAGATCCCTGCCCATTAAATTAACTGGACAGTGATCTGACAGCAAAAATGAATGTTTAACGGTGGAATCATCTAAAGTACATGACAATGGCTTGGTGTAGAGCTCCATTATGGGAATTCCCCCTGCTCCCACAGTCATGCACATTCTACCACTTTTCTTTGGAGATTTTAGTAACACTGTTGATTTCAAAACAGACAACGTTGCACCTGACCTCATAAGGTTGAAGCGGGTTTACTCCCATCTCCCCCCTCGTCAGCCCATTGTGTATGTCAAAGGCGGCAGTGAGACGTGCCAGAAAAGCGCTGCATGACTCAGTGGATCCCTGTGAAAGGGAGGTGATGTTTGACAGATTCATTCTCATAGGAAAAGCTGTTTTACCTGCATTGATCAGTTCAGTCACTGCAGTTTTGAAGTGCACATTGCTCTCAGCTTGCCAGTCAGGTTCGGTCAGTCGAAGAGCCATTCTGGGATCTGTGAAGAAGTCGGAGATCTTATGAAAGTCATGTTTCAACATTTTGCTCATCAGCCGTCTCAGTTCTGTCATTGTTGGTCTGTATTCTTTAACGAACTGCAACAATTGTCTCTCGAACTGAGTCAAATTATCAACTGGGCTGCAGACATGGGCCATGGCTTCTGCAATGTCTTCATCAGTCCAAGGTCTGAATACCAGTATTGGACCTGAGGCTCCAGCTGCCTCCAGCATTGGGGAAAGCCCCACTCCCTCCTTGTTGGGCCTTCAATGCTTTCCCCTTCAGCCTGTCTGATTGTCTTATGGGTGAAGGCAGAGATGGAATCGATGTCTTTGGTTTAACTGAATCCTCCTTTTTGAAGGTTGATTCAGGCTCTGGTGCCGTGGGGCCGCTGTCGGGACCATCTTCCCTAGCTGCCTCTCCGATGCCGTCTCCTGGGACAGGGGCGTAAGGAGGGGGGGTGGAGTCCAGGTCGGGATCCAGCCGGAATGGATTTTGGGATTTTCGTACCTCAGACAAAGAGGGATACAATGTGTTAGTGTGGTCAGGTTGGTTTTTGTCCTCTTTTTGTGTCTGTGCTCTTAATCTTCTCCTTCTTTCCCTCTCCTCTGCCTCTTTTCTCCACATGCTATATGCCTTCCAATCTGCTTTAAACTGTTCATGCTTCTCTCGTTTACATTTGGACAGCGCCTCATGCTGCTCTGCACTTTTTTTTTCTTTCGCCTCCAAACATGTCTTCAGTTGATCCAAATGTCTCAGACTAAAGCTTGCATTTTCTGGAAACCCCAAATCAACCCACTGTTTGAATTGATTCATGCTTCCAGGATTTTTCTCCATCATCAGTTTTATTATTGGTGGGAGGATTTTGGGAGTTGGCTCCACTTTGAACTTCTCCTTACTCTGACTTTTACCCAACCTTTATCTCTGATTATTTTGTCTCTTGTATTTACAGAATAAACTGGTCCACTTTTCCAAGCAGATACACCAGAAATCCTCAAATACTACAATAATAACCAAGACACGTCTGTCTGCAAGTGCTTATGCGAGATATACCGGTTTAATTCCCTGATTAACTCTGCAAACTCTCACAAGCAACATCAAAACACTTCTCACCGTGTCTGATTCTTTCCCTTTAAATCCTTTCGGGATTGGAGCGATGACCGGGCTCCGTCTGAGGACAGCTTCTCACCCAAAGGGAGGAATCTTTCTTTTGCAGCTGGCTTTTCTGTCTTTCCAACGAGTCCAGATCACACGTCCAATCCCATCCTCATCGCCAAGTTTGTGGTGGAAAAATACTTTCCTCCTTTTGAGAAGTGAAATAGAATTCTTTAGACAGTTATTGTCTTTTGATGCTTTATTATAAAATAAGGTTTACAGAGTACTCAATTTCTGCAGAAAAGACAGAGCTCACGCAGCATGTCATGCTACAGAGGTCTGACCCCGGGTTACAAGTTACAAGAGTACTTATGCCTGTTTTTCACATACCAGGATGGCAAGGATGGCAGGGAGACAAAATAATCTGAAGGTCAGAAAAATAGAGATAAGTTGTGCTCGGAGGCACCAGAGACATAACAGGTGTCTTCACAAAGTACAGTAAACAAAATACATTAGGCCACTACAGGTCATGTTATATGTACTCCACCCAGAATTGAATATACGAGTTCATGAGAATATACGAATGCTTGATAAAAGAATATATGGTAATATGATAAGTTGACATTACACTAAACATTAACACAACGCACAAAGGAGCAAATGGCCAAATCTCTTTGTACTCTAACCCCAAGAGACGCTGAGTTACCCTTGATGCGTGAGAATGATGCGTTCCTGTCTATGCGTCATTGGAGAAACACAATGACGTGTCGACGTCCGCTGACCAGGAGCGACTCCAAACCAGCAACTCCCTCTTGTGGTGAAACTACAACATTACAGTGCCTGTGCTATTTATATTGGGCCACACTACTTAGTTATAAATAAATGAACAGCTGAGCAAACTAAACAATTAACAAGCAGTAAATATGAAGATGAGGGTTCAGGAAGGAGACACACTCTGTAATTTTAAAATTAGGCTTAAAACCTTTTTGGTTGACAAAGCTTCTAATTAGTTGTAGTTACAGCTTTAGTTATTATGAGTAAACCTATAGTTAGTCACAATTATTTCTATAGACACTGATACAGTTAAAGATAAAGCCCATAGCAGGGCTGGCTCAAGCAACTGAACCATCCCTTAGTTATGCTGCTATAGGCCTAGGGTACTGGGGGACTTCCCATGATCCTCTGCACACCTCTTCTTTTCTCTCTTTCTCTCCTCAGACCCACTCTCAAATTTATTAGCATTTATTCCATGTCATTAACTCTGTGTCCTCTGTCCCATAGTCCTATGTTTGTTTCTCTCTGGTCTCTCTGTCTCTGTACCTTTCTGCAGGTATCTCTGGCTCCGAGCTGCATGTTCTCTGTCTGTGGTCCTGGCTCCACCCACCTGCTGCTGTTTATTGTCTACAATGATCCATTTCTAACACATTACTATGTTTAATGTTCCACTCTGCTACAGATACATTTTGGATTAATATTCTATACAGACTGTAATGTAAATAATTACCAATCATGACAGCTTTTTGCTTCTGTGCTCTGTTTCCTATCATAACTGTAATCTGCTGAGCACACAGTATCCACTAACTGTTCTGTAATCTGAATGCTGTTCCTCTAACATTGTTCACTGCCAACCCTGTTTGTATCATGTTTTATATGCTGCATGTCCTTCTCCCACTCTCCTCCATTCCCAGCTGTCCTATCTTCCTCCTTTTCCTCCTTTCACCCAGCCCAGCCATCAGCAGGAGGGTCCCCCATCTGAGCCAGGTTCTGCTCAAGGTTTCTTCCTGTTAAAAGGGAGTTTTTCTTGCCACTGTCGCCTTAAGTGCTGATCTGGGGTTAGACTCTGGGTCTCTGTAAAGCGCTTTGAGACAATTTTGAATGTGGAAGGTGCTATATAAATAAGGAGGATGCTAAGCTGACATCCATTATGGACAACACCTCTCACCCCCTGCACCAGACTGTGGAGTCACTGAGCAGATTCTTCAGCAGCAGACTTGGACATCCACAGTGTAGGAAGGAACGCCATCGCAGTTCCTTTGCATGCACACTTCTTGTTTTTCTGCACTTTATCCTTTTTTTTCAGTTTTTCTTGTGAGCTGCCTAACAGGTGAATTTCCCCACTGTGGGATCAATAAAGTCTTATCTTAAAATTGAATTGACTTGAAAAATACTTACTGATTGTATCAAATTTAACTGTCATGTCTCCAACTTGCTGAGAGTAAAACAGAAAGGATTTGAATCAGAGCCAATGAAAGATGATCATCAATGTAGAAACTCCTCATTGGTTAGCAGGTGGATAAAGAGCTGATATTTCTGCTTCACTCAACAAATCTGTTTGATGTTTGGCCCAGTTTTCAAATGCAGATCTGTTAGTTTGCTGTGAGCTGCAGAGCAAATTGAGAGTTTTGTTCCTTTGATTGTCCTTTCAACACAAATGTTATTTGACTTTTTCTTCATTGTTTCCTCTTCAGACTGAGCAGCTGTAACCTCTCAGAGAGAAGCTGTGAAGCTCTGTCCTCAGTTCTCAGCTCCCAGTCCTCTAGTCTGAGACACCTGGACCTTAGTAACTATGACCTGCAGGATTCGGGAGTGAAGCTTCTGTTTGCTTTGATGCCTTTGATGCTTGTGGTCCACACTATACCCTGGAGACTCTCAGGTCAGGATCAGGAAGTTCAGCAGAACTTTCTAGACTCAGGCAATTACTCATCATTTTCTCTTCAATCCTACAGATTATGTTTAAGGAACTTGTCTTAAATACATTGAACCTGGACCAAAATGGACCAGAACCAAAAACAAAACAACAATGAACAAAAAAGGACAATAAAGCAGACCAGCAGGTGTTGACAGAGGGTTCCTGTGTGATGTTGTGTATGTCTGCAGGCTGTCAGGATGTCTGATCGCAGAGGAAGGCTGTGCTTCTCTGGCCTCAGCTCTGAGCTCTGAGGGCCAGCAGTCAGATTACAAAACAACACCACATTCACTGAACCTCTGTATCCTGGGTTTAGTCTCTGGTCGTCTGATTCCTCAGTGTCTCTATGTAGAGTGTAGCAGAGAGAGTCTCCTCCTGTTAGTGAAACTCACTGTTGAACAGATAGTTCAGTCTGTACATGTCTGTTCATGTATTAAAGCTTTTTTGTTAAACTCTTCTACTCTTCCTCTTCCACACACATTATTACAGGAGAAAATTGTTGCTGCCTTTTACTTTTTTAAGATTCTAATCATGATCTTGGGACAACTGAGCTCCACTTTACAATACATCTGCTGCTTTTTATTTTTTACAAATTCATTACACTGTTGTAATATTTTACAGGGCATCAGTTAGTCCAGAGCTCATCTATGTGTAACCAATTTTAAAGGTATAAAAGTGAATTACAGCAAAATATCTCCTGTGACTAATGACAAGACTTGGGCCAGGATCAGAAGGCACCGGATTCGTGAGGAGCCACTGCACTGAGCAACAACGATGAGGCGGACACAAAATAACTTGAGTAGTCACTCTTATAATTCTGTACAGTGAACAGATTGCCTGAATTGCACAGGATACAAAATAATAACGACTATCAAAAAATGAATAAACAAAAGTAGTGTGCACACTTAAAAAATGTCCGTTGGGGCCCTTAAATGAAATAAAAGTCTGTGCAGGCTTTTTGTTGTAGAGTTATTGCAGGTTCACCTGATTCCAAGATCCTGGCAGTGCCATGCGAATGTGTTATGTGTGTATGGACGAATGTGTATGTGGGTATCTCCTCTGTGCTGAACTCTCTTCAAGGTAGTTGGCTCGCCATCTTAAACGACCAGAAGTTTGTCCCGATCCTCAAACCAATTCGTCCTCCAAAAAAAACCCTGACCTACAGACAGGGTCACACAATTTACATTCAAAATCATCCACTCTCAGATGCAACGCTAGTGATACCAGTGTCAAAAGATACACACCATTGCACCTAATTCTAACATAAATCTTCTCAATATCAAATCTATCTTAGTTGTACAACATTCAGTCTTAAGTATATCATTTATGAGAACTAAGTATTTAAGCACTCATACTCCTGTTCATGTGAACAGTGTTTCAATAGTATTTATGATAAGTAATCATTAACAATCAAAATAGCATTTGTCATAACCCTATTAGAACCATGTGCAAACAACATTAACAGCACACATTGTTAACTATGTTTAGAGGTATTGAAGAAATGTGCTTAGTTTACTCTTACATTATAGGCCTATTCATGTGAGAGAACTGCACCAAAAATTGTCCTCTAATACTTTAACTTAGTTGAAATGGCATTAACATCTTCAATAAATTGCATATTACAACCCAAAATATTATTTTTCTTTCCTTTACATTCATCACATATCAAGTTATTATTTTTCCTTTAAATTGGCACTAAGAAAGTAAACACTTTTACTAACGTTCACATTAACACAAAATACTAAACACAATACGCCTACGTTAGGAAATACTGCACCATTATTCAGCTCACTCTTATAACATTAATATCACCACTGATTTGTTTCAGCGCATGGCAAAATAAGAACAAAGTAACACCAGAGCAGCTAATAAGGCACATTTCTCACCGTTGCTCTGTGTATTTCCCAGCTGAGTACGCCAATGTCGAACCTCGCCGCTGGCTCTCAAAATGGAAGGTGAATGATTAGCCTGTTAAGCGCAGAGCTAGCATTAGCATGGATAACGACGATAAGCGTCAACAAGCTATTTTTTATCAGTTAATTGACTCGTCTTACCGACGTAACTCCCTCTCCTGTGTTTAGTCACTCGGCTCTGGACCTCAAGCAGGTAAATACTCCAACTCTCTTATCTCTCTCTCAACTTTTCCCAGTAATCGCTATATATTTTTCTTCCGTTCTGTTTCCCTAACAGGTATCGGCTCTCTCTCTCTCCCTTAACTGAGGTCGGGAAAAACGGAGAAGCAACGTGCCTACGTGAATTGTAATTGGCTATTCAAAGCTAGGTACCCCCCACGTAAGATGGGGCTGAACAGATGCATTCAATTGCAATGGGATTTTACAAATTCCACCGATAATAAGAATATAGAAATTAACACTTTGTACTATTTAACATGCTCTCTTTTGCACCTGGCTACACCCTCCCCTCCTGAACTTATGCACGTCCCTGTGCATAGGAACCAATTAAAGGATGATTACGCGAGAGGACAAGGTGCATAGTTGCACAGGCTCTTCATTTAAGACTTCTGCCCAAGCTGTAGAAAGTCCTTGAAAGAATGATTTCACTACTGTGATTAAGGGACTTCCTAATTCCGTATAGTCCAGTCGTCGTGGTGGTTGACGGTTTCTCTCAGATCTCCTGACAGATTCATTTTGATCTGTGTTTTCCTCAGCATCCTTTGGGACTGTTTCATCCTCTCCTTCTATTTCACACATTTCCTCTCTGCTTCCTTCAGGATCTGTTTCTTTAAGGCCATCATTCTTATCTTTGCTGGACTCTCCTTGGACGTCTGGATGACCACCCTCAGGTGAGTGATTCTGAGTCAAAGCAATATCATCTGCTTGTTCCACTGATGTGACTCTATCAGCAGGTAAGTACTCAGCATCACTCTGGTGAGAGCTAGACTCAATGAACACCAAAGGACCATCTGAAGTACTATTGGACACATTCGGTGAGTTGTCAAAATCGAACTGGTTGTCATTTTCGGGTTGATTGTCATTTTCGGGTAGACTGTCAGAATCAGATGAGTTGTCAACACCTGGTGGATTGTCATCATTTTGAGCATTTTCTGGACTCTCAACAGGACAAAAACCCGGAGGTTCCATATGCTGAATGTCTTGGACATTGGTCATGGGCAGACCCGAGTGCACAGGACTCTGACTGACCGGGGGGACAGGGGAACTTAACCAAACAGAAAGGAGTACATCATCTTCTTCCTCCGACAAATTCTCTTCCTCTATCACAGGGTTTGTGCGGGTTCCTGGTCTGCGCGGTGCTGTCTTTTGTACAACCCCACTGTTTTCCTCCACAGGTAGGTACCCACACGGAAGTAACAGGTCTCTATGTAGCGTCCTTGAGGGACCATCCCCATTTTCAGGTTTAACAGTGTATACTGGGAGAGTGCCTGCTCTTCTCACAACCACATGGACGGAGGGTTCCCATTTGTCTGAAATCTTATGCTTTCCCCGGATGCGGACATTCCTGACCAATACTCGGTCTCCAGGTTCCAGATCTGAGGCCACCACATGCTTATCATATCTGGTTTTGTTCTTGTGGGCTATTTTTGCAGCCTTTTCCATAGCTATCTCGTAGCTCTCCTTGAGACGTGCCTTGAGGTTTTGCACATACTCAGAATGAGATGAATGTTGACCCTCTTGTACTGGCAACTTGAAAGCGAGATCAACTGGCAGGCGAGGTTGGCGCCCGAACATAAGTTCATAGGGGGTAAAGCCAGTCACCTCGTTCCTGGTGCAATTGTAGGCATGGACCAGGGGTCTCACGTGATCACGCCAACAGGACTTATCTTGATTTTGGAGAGTGCCTAACATGTCGAGCAAGCAAGTACGCGATTGAATCGTTCCCACTGGGTTGCCCCTAGGGTGATATGGGGTTGTCCGAACCTTGTGGATACCGGCCACTCGACAGAGTTCCTTGATTGTGCGGGGACTCGAAATCGGGACCCTGGTCACTATGTAACTTCTCTGGGATACCATAGTGTACCATAAAGTTGTCCCACAGACACTTTGCCACTGTGCGGGCCTTTTGATTGGGTGTCGGGATGGCAACCGCAAAACTTGGTGAAGTGATCTGTGATCACTAGTATATCCTTGGTTCCGCTTTTGTCAGCCTCCAGGGACAGGTAGTCCATACATAGGAGCTCAAGAGGTCGAGTGGTCCTAATGTTGACCAACGGGCCGATCTCTCAGGTCGTGCCTTCCTTCCATTGCGCACCGCCACATGTCCTCACTTTCCTTTCCACATCCATAACCATCCTCGGCCAATAGAATCTGGTCCGTACAAGGTCCAGTGTCCGGTCGACTCCCATGTGGCCCATGTGGTCATGCAGGCTAGTGAGAACTGCGTCGCGGAGCTCAGCTGGAAGGACGAGCTGGTAAGTTGTCTTGGGCCCCACTTGGCGTCGCCTGAACAGGATGTTGCTACGAAGCTCGAGACGATTGAGCTCTCGGAGGAGGAGCGGGAGATCAGGAAGTTGGGTGCGTAGAGTGGGGGGTGGTGTGTCCCCATGCTCAATCTGGGTGATAACATGTTTTATACACTGGTCAGCTCTTTGCTTGGCTGCTATCTCTGTCTCAGATAAATGGGGGATGGTTGGAAGACCTCCAAACTGTTCTTCTTGCCCATAACTGTCAGGGACAGCAGTAGGAGACATGGTAAGAGTCTCCACTAAAGCAACACGATCTGTAGCTCCCTCTCCTTCATCATCAGAACAGATGTTGTAAGTGAGCTGTCTCTCACAGATCGCTTTCACAACAGACTGATCCAGCACATTAATGCTCTTTGGATCGGAGAGATGATCTTGCGTGAACTGCTGTATGCGTTCTCTCTCTTTTTGTGATTTCAGATCGTCTGCTAGCATCTCATGTGGTCTGCGTGATAATCCATCCGCATCTCCATTCTGCTTTCCTGGACGATAGCGGAGGTCAAAGGAGAATGTAGACAGCGCTGCTAGCCATCTATAGCTAGTCGCATCAAGTTTGGCTGAGGTCAGGATGTAAGTCAGAGGGTTACTATCTGTTACAACGGTGAAGTGGTTGCCGTAAAGATAGTCGCTGAACTTTTCCGTAACTGACCACTTGAGTGCTAGAAACTCCAGCTTGTGCGCTGGGTAGCGGCTTTCGCTTCTTGACAGCCCCCTACTTGCATATCCTACAACTCTAAGCTGACCTTCTTGCTCCTGATACAACACAGCACCGAGCCCGGTGGTACTGGCATCGGTGTGTAATATATAGGGTTTCTGGGGGTCAGCAAAGGCTAGGACAGGTGCTGTAGTCAAACTCTGGACGACTGCCTCGAAGGCTTGCTGACAAGCTGGCGTCCAGCGCCCTCGAAGGGTTCTTTTGGGTTATGGTATTGATTTGTTTTCTGTCTTACGTCTGTGGGTTTCACTTTTGATTTCCTGTAGGCAGGTGGATAGCCTGAGGTAAGGTTGTGGAGAGGTTTTACGATGCCAGAGTAGCCTTTTACGAACCTCCTGTAGTACCCTGCAAACCGAGGAAGGATCTCAGCTCTCGAGGGTCTTGGGGACAGGCCATGTCGTAAGAGCCGAAATCTTCCCAGGATCTGTCTCGACGCCATCTCTGGAGACTACATGGCCCAAATAACGAACCGATGTCTGGAAAAAACACATTTTTCTGGGGATAACTAACCCAAACTCTTTGAGACGTGTGAGCACTCTCATGAGTCTTTCCTCGTGTTCTTCAAGGGTTCTGGAGAATACAATCACATCATCGAGGAAGACCAACACATCTTTCAGATGCATATCCCCATGCACCGTTCCATTAATCTTTGGAACGTGCTAGGAGCGTTCGTCACACCTTGAGGCATCCTGTTGAACTCCCAGAACCCGAGTGGGCACACGAAGGCTGTCTTTGGTTTGTCTGCTTCTTCAACCTCAACCTGGTAGTATCCTGACTTTAAGTCGAGGACAGAGAACCACTGCGAACCATTGAGAGCTGAGAATGTGTCTTCCAGCTTTGGAAGGTTGTAGGCATCCTTTATAGTCTGAAGGTTTAAACGCCTGTAGTCAATACACAACCGGACTTGGCCGTTCTTTTTCCGAACTACTACAATAGGTGATGCAAATGGTGACTCTGACTCCCTGATAACTCCAGCATCAAGGAGCTCTTGAATGTGCCGCCGGACAGCTTCAATGTCCTGTGGATGAATTGGCCGGGCACGTAGTTTGAAAGGGCTTTCATCTGAGAGTTTTATGTGATGCTTCACCTTATCTGTCCGGCCGAAGTCCAGGTCATGATGTGCAAACACATCGGGCATGCTGTTGAGCTGCTGAGTGATGCGTTGCTTCCATTCCAGTGGGATTGGGGAATCACCGAAATTGAAGTTCAAGGTAGGTTCTTGGGACGACTGGGTCTCGGGAGATCTCTGGAAGGTTTCTGACTGATTAGCTATACTGTGCTCTTTTAACAGGATGCTCTGATAAGCACTGATTTCTGCAATAGTGCACTTAGCAGGGATGACAATGTCGTGGTCAGATTCATTGCTTATGACGACTGGCAGCTTATGTGGCCGTAACTGTGGGAAATCAACTAGACTAGCTTTTACTAACAGGCCCCCTGGCAAGGGAGACGATGATGGATACTCGATGATGACGGATTTCTCATCCTGAAGACCACTGACAAGGGCTATTCCCTCCACCACAGTAGTTTCACCGGCTGGTATGACTCGAGCCGTTTTGCCTTGCATCTTCACTACCCCTTGGTGGTCGCTACTTGCCTGCGTCCGCCTGAGCTCAATGACTTTAAAGACTACTTTATAACCATGCGGTAGGGACTGGCGGTTGGCTAAGTCAGTCTCAGAGTAAATGTCGAACAGTACATCCAAGGTGTTTGTGCCTATGAGCATGAGAGATTGTGAAGTGTCAGGGACAACTAAGGCAAGTGTGTTTATGTCTACTGGAACCCCTGTGAAATCCTTTGGAAAGGTTATGGTCATCTCTATATAGCCAAGGTAAGGCACTAGCTGGCCATTTGCACCTTCTACTTCTAAGAGGTCATGGAGCGGCTTAACCTCTTGCTCTGAAAGGTGCTGTTTGTAAAACAACTCAGGTACAGTGGTAACTTGTGAGCCTGAGTCCAAAAGGCAACTGACCTCCTCACCTCCCACAGTCACCTGAGCTGTGCTCTTGGTAAACCAGCCGTTTAGGGAGTCGGAACGGTTGGTTCTTGTTTGAATGCTGTAGACTGGAACATGTTTGAGGCACAGTCTGTGCTGGTGTATTGACTTCATTCAGTTTAACAGGAGGTCTGTCTTCATTGTTTACGTCTGAGGGACGCTGTTGACTGGCCCCAGCCCCTGTTTGTCCCTCAACAGGGGCTGTTAGCCGTTTAAAGGTAAGGTTGAACCATTCTGTGCTTCCCACTGGTGCTGTTTTTCCTCTAACTGTTTCTTCTTTTCTGCCACCAGATGGGGATTGGCAGGATCAGTGCAGCATGGCGCGATGTGCCCATCCTCGCCGCAATTAAAGCAGTACCAGGGCCTGGGTTTATAAGTCTGCTTCTTTTTGGTCTGTCTTTGCATGCTTGGATCTGTATCATCCTGCTTTGACATTTTGCTATTGGGCTTCCCTGCAGATCCCTTGGTGCTAGGCCCTTTTGTCTTCTTCTGTGACATGAATGTGGTTAATTGGCTTTGCAGACTTGCCACCTGTTTTCTCAGATCCTCAATAGCACTGCTACTGCTCTCACTCCTATCCTCTGGTTTACAAACATATGCACCATGGAACTGCACCTGAGTTCTTTGCTTGGTGGCACCAATGTGGTTTTTCATGCGGTTGCATTTCGCTTGCTGCCGATCTTCCTCAGAACGAATCATCAACAAGAGATCCGAAAATTGAGGTGGGCTGCCTTTCTTCTGCTCAAGTTGCAAGGCGCTGAGCAAGGTGTTATCCCAACACCCCCTGCAGAACTGCTTAATAAGATGTTTGTCTACCTCTTCAGGTGTAACTCCGCCCCTTTTCGTGGCTCGGCTTAAAGCTAGCTGGAGCCGATGAAGGTAAGTGGATGGTTTCTCACCAGGGTCTTGGAGGGTGTTCAAGAACTGAGCGAAAAGCTCCTCTCCATCCTCCACCGTACCAAAAGCTGAATCTAAGAGTTGTAGGTAGGCTGCAGGCAGTGACTCAGACCGTAAGCCCTTTACTACATCAGCTGCTGGGGGAAGCAAGCTTTCAAGAATCTTCCTGGAAATTTGCAGGGGAGACATGCAAGGATCATTTTGGAGCAGCTCAATGTGGGTGCGCCATGTGTCGAAATCAGTTTCATGATTCGGTATGGGAGTCTTGCCGAGAAAGAGCGGAGTCTCACCTGGGACTGCATGTGTGAAACAGAGTCCTGCCTCCGTACAATATATCAACCACGACCTTCTGAACATCAGGTGGGTTTATGTCGCTCATTGAAAGGGACGGTGTTCTTTTTCCATTAGTGAGGGAACAGGGTCAGTGGCACTATGGTTGCTTGGTGGGGCCTCAGGAAAGGAGGTGTGAAGCTGTTGCTCATTCGGAGCAGGTGAAGGTAAGACAGCGGCCTCCACAAGCGAAGAAAAGCTGTCTCCAGTTGCAGGTTGCATGGCCTCAACATCTTCCCCAATCTGAGTCATCATCTCTTTCAACACCTCACCATACTCCTTACCACTCAGCTTAGCTAGTTGCTTGAGCTCAGCTAAGTACGTCTTGGTAACGCTACACCCAACCTTGATAGCGCATACACGCTACTGAGTGTCTTAACTTCATAGACAACGGTGGGGTCGCCTCGTGCTATGCACGTGTACGGCAAGTGAGGTTCTAAAGCTTCTAAAGCAAAACCACTGGGATATTCAACGATCAGGTTTTGGTAGAACTCGGACAGTGGATCATCAACTAAAAGGATCCTTTCAATTTTACCATACTCTTTAAGAAAATCAATGACCTGCTCATCTTGTTCAGCTACCTGAGTTATCCCACTGACAATAACTGCATTTGGAATTTTGACACCAGACTTTTGTATGAAATCCATACTGGTCATCACGTCAATGTTGATGCTCAATTCGAATGGCTCCTGGCTGGCTCGCCACTTCTGTAACCAGTTTTAAAGGTATAAAAGTGAATTACAGCAAAATATCTCCTGTGACTAATGACAAGACTTGGGCCAGGATCAGAAGGCACCGGATTCGTGAGGAGCCACTGCACTGAGCAACAACGATGAGGTGGACACAAAATAACTTGAGTAGTCACTCTTATAATTCTTTACAGTGAACAGATTGCCTGAATTGCACAGGATACAAAATAATAACGACTATCAAAAATGAATAAACAAAAGTAGTGTGCACACTTAAAAAATGTCCGTTGGGGCCCTTAAATGAAATAAAAGTCTGTGCAGGCTTGTTGTTGTAGAGTTATTGCAGGTTCACCTGATTCCAAGATCCTGGCAGTGCCATGCGAATGTGTTATGTGTGTATGGACGAATGTGTATGTGGGTATCTCCTCTGTGCTGAACTCTCTTCAAGGTAGTTGGCTCGCCATCTTAAACGACCAGAAGTTTGTCCCGATCCTCAAACCAATTCGTCCTCCAAAAAAAACCTGACCTACAGACAGGGTCACACAATTTACATTCAAAATCATCCACTCTCAGATGCAACGCTAGTGATACCAGTGTCAAAAGATACACACCATTGCACCTAATTCTAACATAAATCTTCTCAAATCTTATCTTAGTTGTACAACATTCAGTCTTAAGTATATCATTTATGAGAACTAAGTATTTAAGCACTCATACTCCTGTTCATGTGAACAGTGTTTCAACAGTATTTATGATAAGTAATCATTAACAATCAAAATAGCATTTGTCATAACCCTATTAGAACCATGTGCAAACAACATTAACAGCACACATTGTTAACTATGTTTAGAGGTATTGAAGAAATGTGCTTAGTTTACTCTTACATTATAGGCCTATTCATGTGAGAGAACTGCACCAAAAATTGTCCTCTAATACTTTAACTTAGTTGAAATGGCATTAACATCTTCAATAAATTGCATATTACAACCCAAAATATTATTTTTCTTTCCTTTACATTCATCACATATCAAGTTATTATTTTTCCTTTAAATTGGCACTAAGAAAGTAAACACTTTTACTAACGTTCACATTAACACAAAATACTAAACACAATACGCCTCGTTAGGAAATACTGCACCATTATTCAGCTCACTCTTATAACATTAATATCACCACTGATTTGTTTCAGCGCATGGCAAAATAAGAACAAAGTAACACCAGAGCAGCTAATAAGGCACATTTCTCACCGTTGCTCTGTGTATTTCCCAGCTGAGTACGCCAATGTCGAACCTCGCCGCGGCTCTCAAAATGGAAGGTGAATGATTAGCCTGTTAAGCGCAGAGCTAGCATTAGCATGGATAACGACGATAAGCGTCAACAAGCTATTTTTTATCAGTTAATTGACTCGTCTTACCGACGTAACTCCCTCTCCTGTGTTTAGTCACTCGGCTCTGGACCTCAAGCAGGTAAATACTCCAACTCTCTTATCTCTCTCTCAACTTTTCCTGTAATCGCTATATTTTTCTTCCGTTCTGTTTCCCTAACAGGTATCGGCTCTCTCTCTTCCCTTAACTGAGGTCGGGAAAAAACGGAAAAGCAACGTGCCTACGTGAATTGTAATTGGCTATTCAAAGCTAGGTACCCCCCACGTAAGATGGGGCTGAACAGATGCATTCAATTGCAATGGGATTTTACAAATTCCACCGATAATAAGAATATAGAAATTAACACTTTGTACTATTTAACGTGCTCTCTTTTGCACCTGGCTACATATGACCATCATTTTTTATTGGATATATCCTGTGTCACCTTTGTTGCCATTTTACACAGTGCAGATTTTCTCTGTCTGAAGGTAAATGTCCGCACTTTTAATGTTCTACTCGTCAACACTTCCTGTAGTTACCTGAATTATGTGATGTTCGAGTTTTTTGGATATTGTTGTGTTTTTGTATTTTTGTTTTCTTTAAACTGCGTTAAGGTGTTTAGTTCTGAGTTGTCGCTGTAAAGTGGCAGGAAGAGGTCCGTTATTTCACGAAGAGACTTCATTCATTCATTATCCGCCATGTTGTGTGGATATCTGCAGTAGAAGCGGTGGAGTCAGAGTAGAAGCAGAGTAAGCTGATGGTCAGTAGCTGAACACGGAGCCTTTGTTAGTCTGTGGCTCCACTTACTGCTGACTGAAGGAAGCTTTTCCTGGCTGAATCAGCCTGTGGAGGAGGCGGACCTGAGCCGCTGCTCTCCCGCAGTCTGAGCCGCGAAATGCGGTCTGAGCTCGGCCGGACAGCGGCTGGAGAACAGCTCTGACTTTCTCTGTCATTAGATGAACTCCACGGGACTGAGCTCAGAGGGACTGACAGGGTTTTTCAGGCTCTATGTGATTTTCAGAGAGACAGTTAACACTCCATCCACAGAGTCAGAGGCCTCCTGGTCCTATCAGGACAAACTCTACCTGATGAATTAGATGATAAAGACCCAAATCCATAAATACTCTCACAATAAAGCATCTCAGCAGCTCTGATAGGTGATTATATCTCTGTGGCTGGTCACAGTACAAACAGAAAAACTGTCTGTCAGGACATATTTGCTGCTTTTATTGATGTCTATCTGTGTCTCTGCTGTTTGGTTTGGTTTTGGTTTGTTGTTGCTGCTTCATATATTTCAGACTTTACTATTAGAAAAGTCAGGAAAGTGCCAGGGGCCCGAACTAAAAGGGCCCCTGGAATAATATATTATTATTATTATTATTATTTGTACAGACTTTCTTCCTCTTAGTACTTCTTTCTTCTTTCTCTTATTTTAGTATTAAAACTTTTTTTATTGTTCAACTTTGTGTGTATGGGACTTGTCAGTCCAATTCGTCTGTTTTTTGCACCAACAACACCACGTCAAATTCCTTGTATGTGTAACATACCTGGCAATAAAGTTTTCTGATTCTGATTCTGATATTGAGGAGAAATGAACTGAGTCTCAGTTGTTTTGTGTGGAATAATCACCTGCAGCTTGTTTCATCAAGTCATTTTCTACAGAAACACTGCAGACAAACAGATTGTCAGATAAAATCAGTGGATCTCAGTCCATCTGTGTGTCAATGAATGGAAATGTTCATCTCTGAATCGTGTGTGAAAGATATGAAAGAGGAAAGAAGAGCCAATCAGTGTAGGAGCAGCTGATATTTCTACAGGACGAATGATGGAGAAAAGAGCAGGGACATAAAGATGAGTCGGTGCTCTGCCTCCAGGGATGTTTTAACTGCACGGACTGGGATGTTTTCACACAGTCCTGTGGGGATGATTTGGACTCATTGGTGGATATAACATGCTCAGTCGTGGTCTTTTGCAGGGACATGATCATTCCCTGTAAGCGTGTTAAAATATTTCCCAACAACAAACCATGATTTACCAAATCAGTCAAAGCAGGATTACAAATCAAAACTGGAAAACAAGATGGCAGCAAACAAACTTGGTTCAGCTTGGGCAAGTATGAAAACTGCAGGCCTTCAGAGCGCAGTACTGTGTCTCTTTTAGATGGTTGTAAGTCAGACACAGAGCTGGATAATGCTCTGAATTGTTTTTACTGTTGTTTTGATTCCTTTGATTTTAGCACAGAAACTCAGCAACTGAAACATAAAGTTAAAGACACTATGCGCGTTTAACATTGAGCTGTGTGATGTCAAAAAGGTGTTCTGTGTGGTAAAAAGTAAACAAAGGTCACGGCCCCGATAATATATGTGGGCGTTTAGTGAAGTCCTGTGCACATGAACTGAGTCCGGGATGCTGCAGTGACTCTGCTCAACACGCTTCTTAAACATCTGGATTTTAATGGGACACAGGCCAGGCTAGCAACAGGACACAGAGAGTGAGGGTCAACAGCACATTGTCTGACCAAAGGTGTTCTTCCACTGTTTCTCCTCAAGGGTGTGTGTTGTCACCACTATTGTTGATTTTATACACAAACATGTGTCAGAGCAGACATGACAGCAGAAGCATCATAAAGTGCTGATGACTCAGTTATTGTTAGTCTCCTCCAGGACGGTGAGAGCAGCCATGGACCAGTCATTGATGATTTAGTTCAGTGGTGTGAGGAATCCTACCTGCAGCTAAATGCTACAACAACCAAAGATATGCTCATTGATTTTAGGAGGAAACTCCACAGGCACCAAGTCACTGTAATTAAAGGTCAGACCATTGAGGATGTGCAGTCTTACAAATATCTTGGGACTATCATTAACAATTGACTTTTGAAGAAAATTGTGAAGTGGTTTGTAAAAAGGCTCAGAATCGTTTACACTGTTTAAGGAAACTTGTACATTTTCACATTGACTGAACCATAATGAGCATGTTCTCTCTCTTTTATAGAATCCATTTTATCATTTTCTTTAGTGTCATGGTTCAGTCAGACATCTTTAAAACATCGGAAGTCCTCAGACCAAAAGTGGTCTAGTTGTCTGCTTGGTGAGTCCCAGCCAAGCCCAGCGTCTCTGTACAGCAGACAGGTACAGAGGACAGCTACCTCCATTTTGAATAATGACTCCACCCTTTGCACTGCCACTTTCAGCTTCTTCCTCCAGGCGGAGGTTTATCGTCCCAAGATGTAAAACCCAGTGATATAAGAACAGCTTTATTCCTGCTGCTGTCACAGAGTTGAACAAGTTGCAGTGATACATTGCACATACTGACTTATTTATGGATTTTTTCCCCTTATTTATTTATTTATTTATTCTGTTGGTTTTAAATTTATTTTTATAAAGTTTTAACTTCTTTCTTTTTTTTCCAACTTCTTATAAACTAAAGGTTTTTATTATTTTACCTTTAACCAGAGTTATTATTTTTTTTGAACCTTCTCTCTCTTTGATCCTGATTGGTGGAGCCCTGAGCACTTTTGCTTTTATCATCATGTTTATAATCGGCTGTGTTGGTTTTGTGTTACATTTCTTTGTGTTCTGTGTATATGTGTCAAAAGGACATCATCATCTGATCATCTGACTGCAAAACAAATCTACCTACAGGTACAAATAAAGTAACATGAACCTGAACCTGAACCTGAATCTGAGGATGATCCAGACCAAAGCTCAGAGGTGAGATGAGGATCTCTAACTGTCCATGACTCTTCTCCATGTCAGAGCTCAGCACTCACATCATTGCACCATCATTATTCACACTCAAAGCTCTGTGTGTGTTGTGTTGAAGGCCAGAGCAGCAGCACACACCAGACTCTGCTGGACCTGGACCTGAACATGGACCTGAGCCCAGCTGTGTGTCCATGAAGAGTGACTGGTCAATGGGTTGTCTCATTAATTTCAAAGGACAGCCTCCCTTTGCTGCAAAGAAGTGAGCTGCAACTGACTACATGTTTTCTTCTTTACTAAGAGAACACTGTATGAATAATACAAGTTGTCCCTGTCCCCATGTCCCTGATGGTCTTAATCTCTGTGTCCACCAGGATCCATCAGAGACCTAATTTCCCTGGACCTGAGCCCAGCTGTGTGTCCATGAAGAGTGACAGGTCAAAGGATGTCGTCATTAATTTCAAAGGACAGCCTCCCTCTGCTGCAAAGAAGTGAGCTGCAGCTGAGTTTAAAATGTATCAGACAGCTGTCTTGTATAACTGGTCTTCTATGAAAGATGAAGTGATTGTGTTTTGTCTCCAGGCTTCATGAATGACACAGTATATGAACATGATCAGGCTGAAACACAGGCTTTAGTGGCAAAGTTGATTTTTCTCTTTTCAAGAAAAGCACTTCTTATGTTCTTATATGTGTCATTCAGATCAGAACTAAAACTCCCTGTAACTCAGCACCTATCCAGTTCCAGTGTTTGTGTTAGTGTCCTGTAGCAGAGGTGAGACTTCTGTCAAACCCAGTGTGAGTCCTTAAAACTCATCATTTAAAAGGTGGACTTGTCGTGATGTCTCTAGGTCATGAGGTACAGAATTGATTGCTTGTTTCCTCTCATTGAGAATGTCACAGCACAGTAGTGTTTGCTTTAATCAGGACAGTCACCACAGAACATAAAAGCAGCTGTTGTTTGTGTACAAAAGCATAAAACGCTCACAGATGCTGCAAACATAATGTGAGCTAATTCTTCATGATTCCTCCACAGAGTGGACCAGGAGAGCTCAGAGGTTCCCAGTGCTCAGTCTGCCCAGCAGCATCAAACACACCTGGACTCCATATTTATGGTCTGTGCATGGACAACAACTACTTTGACATCTGTTGTGTTGACAATAATCTCCATGCTGCACTTTTTAGAGCAGTGGATTGTCCAACATGGATCTGATGTTTGGCTCCATGGTTTTACTTTGATTGTGTCATTCATATAGTTTTCTGTTCCAGCTGCTGCAGGAGAACATTGTCACTTTTGTGAAGAAGGAGCTGAAGAAGATCCAGAAGGTTGTGAGTCCAGATTACCCAGAATGCTCAGAGAGTCAGAGGGAGGATGAGGAGGTGTTGGACAGTGAGGATGAAGAGCAGAGGAGGAGCAGCAGAGAGGCTTTTGTGAAGATCACAGTGAACTTCCTGAGGAGAATGAAGCAGGAGGAGCTGGCTGACTGTCTGCACAGCAGTAAGAGGATTTCTCTAAAGATTCAACATGATGGACAAATGGGACATTTACTAATGTCTCAAGACATGGAGGAAATATATTCATGTGTGTTCTTTAGGGGATGAAGATGTCACGTTTTCTTTATGAATCAGTCATTGATGTTTTTTCTTGTTTGTTCATTCAGGACATGTTGCTGCAGTTTGTCAACGTAAACTTAAATCTACTCTGAAGAAGAAGTTCCAGTGTGTGTTTGAGGGGATCTCTAAAGCAGGAAACCCAACCCTTCTGAATCAGATCTACACAGAGCTCTACATCACAGAGGAGAGGGACTGGAGAGGTCAATGATGAACATGAGGTCAGACAGATTGAAACAGCATCCAGGAAACCAGCCAAACCAGAAACAAGCATCAGACAAGAAGACATCTTTAAAGCCTCACCTGGAAGAGACGGACCAATCAGAACAGTGATGACAAAGGGAGTGGCTGGCATTGGGAAAACAGTCTTAACACAGAAGTTGACTCTGGACTGGGCTGAAGACAAAGCCAACCAGGACATACACTTCACATTTCCATTCACGTTCAGAGAGCTGAATGTGCTGAAAGAGAAAAAGTTCAGCTTGGTGGAACTTGTTCATCACTTCTTTACTGAAACCAAAGAAGCAGGACTCTGCAGATTTGAAGAGGTCCAGGTTCTGTTCATCTTTGACGGTCTGGATGAGTGTCGACTTCCTCTGGACTTCCACAACACTGAGATCCTGACTGATGTTACAGAGTCCACCTCAGTGGATGTGCTGCTGACAAACCTCATCAGGGGAAAACTGCTTCCCTCTACTCGCCTCTGGATAACCACACGACCTGCAGCAGCCAATCAGATCCCTCCTGAGTGTGTTGACATGGTGACAGAGGTCAGAGGGTTCACTGACCCACAGAAGGAGGAGTACTTCAGGAAGAGGTTCAGAGAGGAGAAGCAGGTCAGAAGGATCATCTCCCACATCGAGACTTCACGAAGCCTCCACATCATGTGCCACATCCCGGTCTTCTGCTGGATCACTGCTACAGTTCTAGAGGATGTGTTGGAAACCAGAGAGGAGGAGGGCTGCCCAAGACCCTGACTGAGATGTACATCCACTTCCTGGTGGTTCAGTCCAAACTGAAGAATGTTAAGTATGATGGAGGAGCTGAGACAGATCCACACTGGAGTCCAGAGACCAGGAAGATGATTGAGTCTCTGGGAAAACTGGCTTTTGAGCAGCTGCAGAAAGGAAACCTGATCTTCTATGAATCAGACCTGACAGAGTGTGGCATCGATATCAGAGCAGCCTCAGTGTACTCAGGAGTGTTCACACAGGTCTTTAAAGAGGAGAGAGGACTGTACCAGGACAAGGTGTTCTGCTTCGTCCCATCTGAGTCTTCAGGAGTTTCTGGCTGCTCTTCATGTCCATCTGACCTTCATCAACTCTGGAGTAAATCTGCTGTCAGAAGAACAATCAACCTCCCTGTGGTCTAAACTGTTCAGAGACAAACTTGTTCCAACACAGCTCTACCAGAGGGCTGTGGACAAGGCCTTACAGAGTCCAAATGGACACCTGGACTTGTTCCTCCGCTTCCTCCTGGGTCTTTCACTGCAGACCAATCAGGCTCTCCTCGAGGTCTGCTGACACAGACAGGAAGTGGCTCACAGACCAATCAGGAAACAGTCCAGTACATCAAGAAGAAGATTGAAGAGACTCCCTCTGCAGAGCAAAGCATCAACCTGTTCCACTGTCTGAATGAACTGAATAATTGCTCTCTAGTGGAGCAGATCCAACAGTCCCTGAGTTCAGGACGTCTCTCCACAGATGAACTGTCTCCTGCTCAATGGTCAGCTCTGGTCTTCATCTTACTGTCATCAGAAAAAGATCTGGACGTGTTTGACCTGAAGAAATACTCTGCTTCAGAGGAGGCTCTTCTGAAGCTGCTGCCAGTTGTCAAAGCCTCTAACAAAGCTCTGTAAGTGTATAGATAGTTGGATTTATTCATCATTATATAAATACTCAGCAGGAGGGAAAATAAATTCCTCTCTTCTTTAATTCCTTATCATCATCTCTGAGCTCTGAGCTTCAGCACATTGAATCTGAATTCAAATAATGGATCCTACATTAAAGAGCCAAGTCTCAGCTTTAATTTGTTTAATTTGAGCAAGTTGACATCAGTATAGAAAGAACTGTGTGGGGAGATTCAGCCCTTTTAGTGTAACTGGACAAATATACATGAAGTGAAACAAACTCATCAGATTTAATATTTAGTGTAAAAGCCTTTGCAGTCATTGACTGTAGTATCCATTATTATATTTTAAAGTCAATGTGCTGAGAGCCTGAAGAACATAACATGTCTAACTGTCCAAATACTTACGGCCTTGACTGTACATGTCTGTTTATTGCTGATTGTGTCATATTTAACTGTCATGTCTCCAACTTGTTGAGAATAAAACAGAAAGGATTTGAATTAGAGCCAATGAAAGATGATCATCAATGTAGAAACTCCTCATTAGTTAGCAGGTGGATAAAGAGCTGATATTTCTGCTTCACTCAACAAATCTGTGTTTGATGTTTGGCCCAGTTTTCAAATGCAGGTCTGTTAGTTTGCTGTGAGCTGCAGAGCAAACTGAGAGGTTTGTTCCTTTGATTGTCCTTTCAACACAAATGTTATTTGACTTTTTCTTCAATGTGTCCTCTTCAGACTGAGCAGCTGTAACCTCTCAGAGAGAAGCTGTGAAGCTCTGTCCTCAGTTCTCAGCTCCCAGTCCTCTAGTCTGAGACACCTGGACCTGAGTAACAACAAGCTGCAGGATTCAGGAGTGAAGCTGCTGTGTGGTTTTCTGGAGAGTCCACACTGTAGACTGGAGACTCTGAGGTCAGTTCACTGTCTGTTACTGTTGTAGATCTTATATCTTTAATCCACAACTGAACCTGGTTTATCTTCATCCAGAACTTGAATCCATTCATCTTGAATGAATGAATGAGATTTGAAATAGTTGTTGTTCCATATTGTGACTTTTTCTTCTCTCAGACTAAGAATTATTCCTTCAGTTTCACTTCATTTCTGTCAGTTGTCATGAATAATGTCTGTTGACTTCAATGAAACCTTCAGAACAGACTAATGTTTTCTAAATGAAGTGTAGAAAATGTCCAGTGTGAGTTGTTCAAAGTTCATTTTTATCACAACAATATACAGAAGATAACTAATATTTGTACAAATCAATTGAAAAACACTTGAAGTTCATTTCAATGAAGTGTCAGGACTAATGTCAGTTCTTCAGAGTGTATGTGTGTGTGTTTTGATCTTTAACATAAGTGTGTAATTTGTGGTCTTATTGAGTTGAATTGACTGGTCAAATGTGTTAAGGGGTAAAGACTTAAAGGACCACACTGTTGGTTTGACATGTTTCAGTCCATGAACTGTTATTGTTATTATTGTTACTGCTATTATTATTATTATTATCAATAGTAGAGTTAAATTGTGTGTATGTGACTTTGCTTTTCATTTTCCAAAGTTTTCCATTAAATCCATCTGTAATTTGGGATCAAATAGTTGTTGTTCAGTTGAATATGTGTTTAGTTGTGGATTTCCTGAGCTGATCTGCAGGATAGAGACCAGGACCAAGCAAGACATTTTTCCTGGATCAGGACTGAACATTTGAAGTTTGATCCATTTCAGTGGTGAATCAAAGTCAGTTTTAGTCCAACATGTCTGATTTGATCTTTATCTTCTAATTACAGACTTGACTGAGCTCAGCAGCATGTTATGAATCTGTGTTGACATGAATAGTTGTATGAATGTTGTGGTGACATTTGGATGATGTGTGTAGAAGGCTGACATTATGATGATCCACAATAAGAGAAGGACAAAGTCCCTCTACTCATGTTAGTGAAAGCTCATTGATTAGGACATATCTGATTGGATTAGAAATGATTTTTATCCACATGATTTATTCTTTATTCAGATTGGGTTCCTGCTCATTGTCAGAGATCAGCTGTGCTTCTCTGGCCTCAACTCTGAAGTCCAACCCTCCCATCTGAGAGACCTGGACCTGAGTGACAACAATGAGCTGCAGGATTCAGGAGTGAAGCTGCTGTGTGGTTTTCTGGAGAGTCCACACTGTAGACTGGAGACTCTGAGGTCAGTTCACTGTCTGATACTGTTGTAGATCTTATATCTTTAATCCACAACTGAACCTGGTTTATCTTCATCCAGAACTTGAATCCATTCAACTTGAATGAATGAGATTTGAAATAGTTGTTCCATATTGTGACTTTTTCTTATTTCAGACTAAGAATTATTCCTTCAGTTTCACTTCATTTCACTTTACTTTATGTGACCCAACTCAGAGTGTAGAGAGGTCTGAGGAGTTAAAATTATAAACCTCAAAGTAATATAACTTACTGATACTGAGTGGTGACACAAATAACTGAAAAGTTCAAAAAGGAAGAGCAGCAGACATGCATTCAAACAAACTGAGTTTATTTAAATCTAGATAATTAAGACAGGAAGTGTTGAGACCTAACAGGCCTGAAAGAACAAAAGCACTCAGGTAAGTACAAATGATAGACTTTATCCTACAATATTGAAATAACGTAGATAGCACCAACAGTAAAAGTTTAAAACAAGGGTAGAGTCCTCACTGTGGGGAGATTCTATCACAAGCTGCTTATACTCACACCATGTGCTCACCTGGTGCTGCTCCCACTAGAAGACACTTCAAACACTGTAAGACTTTAAACACCGCAAGTCTACAAACACTGCACTGCACATGAGAAAATTCAAGACACGAGTATGTGACTGCCACCATTTATATTAGCACACAGCATGCAGAGTGTGTACCCTGCAAACTGCTCCCCACTGGCTGGACCTCTACCTAAAAATAAAAACAATTAGAATCAGTTGGTTCAGATAAAATGAACAAGAAAGGACTTATATGGACAGATAATTAAAAACTCAATAATGAGTTCACAGGAACTAATGTCAGTGCAGCAGAATCATTACATCAGTCACTGTAAAAACAACATGTGAAGTAAATAAACCAGCCAATAAAAGAACTGCTCAGGCAAAGCAGCAGTCTGGATCTGGGCCTGAAAGAGGCGACAACAACTATTAAAACTGTGTATTAATACTTTAGGGGATACAGCCCCACTACACCGCCTTTAAATAAGTTTCATACTTAAGGACATGTGGGGGCCGACTACAGAATCCCCTGGCTCTGTCTGGTTCAGTGGATAAGACTCAACAAGGTGCAGCCCTCAGTCTTCCTGTCAGATGGAAACACACATTGCTATGGAACACAGGGAAGGAGCTGAGTTTAGTTCAACCACAGCCGACCTCTTGAACATGGCATCAACAGCCTACAGGCTCACAGGACTGCACAGATCTGTGGAATCAGAAAATACCTCTATTAACAAAACAAATCACCTTTTCCCTCTGTCTCTCTCTCCAAATCAAACTTTCCCTCACCTGCACACACCAAAGCACTGCTCACAGGAGGCCTCAGACAAAGAGGAAGTGCTGCACCCTCACCTGGGCTTTTAAAGACAGGCATATCTATTCCTACCCATTAGTGGGTGGAGTTACAAACCTAAACCAGCCAGACCTCTAAGCCTAATTTAACCCACACATTTAACCCTTTCATGCATGAATTATGAAAACCTCAGATATAATTTTTTTTCCAGAGTGTTTTTATCCCTCTTTAGGCATGAAAAAAAATAATACAATTGATATTTTGTTTATTAACCTTTTTTTTCGAGTTACAAACATGTCTATTCTGCGTGAAAACTATGATATAAAAACATTTTTAATGCTACTAATCTGATGTTTTCTCACAACATTATCTGCGCGGTGTACAAATGTTCTGTCTCCCCTCTGATTTGATATCGTCCTCTCACATAATAATGTCCTGCTCATCTCTACACTCATCCATCTTCTATGGCAATTGGCAAAGCATCCAGCACACAAGACACTGCATGCAGACATACTTGTTTTTCGTGTGCATGAAGCATCATGGCATCTGTTGGCATTTTTTGCTTTGGTGCACAAGCATCCACCATGCTGGCTGATATGAAATTTTAACAATAAAGCCCATGCATATATTGTACAAGACAGCAGCTTTTGAATAGCTGTCCACTGTAGAGACCATTATGCATGAAAGGGTTAACTGCAAAAACCTATTCAGCTACAAAGTTCATAAAGCATGTAGATGCCAAAATAAGAGTGATTTATTTTATGTATTTCTTCTTGTTTTGGTAGGCTATATTCCATGTGCTTAAATGCAAATTGTGGATTTATGTTATAAGTTTCAAGGTGGTCGGCCGCCCCGTTTGTCTATGGGTGGAGCCAAAGTTATTCAGGTCAAGTGAGGCGCACAGGTGCGCTTAGTGAGTGAGTTCAAGGCTGTGTGGTGCCTCGCCAAAAAAGTTTTTGACCGTGTAGTTTGACCGTTTAGTTTTGAACGTGTAGTTTGACCGTTTAGTTTTGATCGTGTGGTTTTGATCGTGAAGATTGATCGTGCAGTTTGATCATTTTTTGTTATTATAATGAGTTTTGAAATGGACATTGTATAAGAAGGAACAAAGATTAAACTGAATGAATGAAGTCGATGCTGACTATGGGATTCTTTCAATCAGATATGTATATGGACACGCGTCAAACAAGCCGGACTCACACAGCCTAAGTGGCTTCTTTTATTTTTTATTTTTTTGGAGAATATGATGCCGCTATAAAGCAGAAGGTCATGTAAAAACTTCAACAATGAAGAGGATTTTATTCGTCCTCATCTGAGTTGATATTTATCATCAAGTACAAACTTTATTAAATCAGCGTCTTTGGGATTAAAATACTTTCTCTTCACTTTAACATGGGTTTAGTTCTAGATTTCCTGAGCTGATCAGAGACCTGTACTGTGAATCAGGATTTGGGATTAGCCCGGTAACTTCAGGTTTAACTCTGGGTTTTCAGAATTACCAAGGTGGTTCATTTGTGAACAGGTTACATCACCATGGTAACTTATACTGCACAGTCCGACATGTCTGATTTGATCTTTATCTTCCAATTACAGACATGACTGAGCTCAGCAGCATGTTATGAATCTGTGTTGACATGAATAGTTGTATAAATGTTGTGGTGACATTTGGATGATGTGTGTAGAAGGCTGACAAAATGATGATCCACAATAAGAGAAGGACAAAGTCCCTCTACTCATGTTAGTGAAATCTCATTGATTAGGACATATCTGATTGGATTAGAAGTGATTTTTATCCACATGATTTATTCTTTATTCTTTATTCAGATTGAGGTTCTGCAGTTTGTCAGAGATCAGCTGTGCTTCTCTGGCCTCAGCTCTGAAGTCCAACCCCTCCCATCTGAGACAACTGGAGCTGACCTTCAACAAGCTGCAGGATTCAGGAGTGAAGCTGCTGTGTGGTTTTCTGGAGAGTCCACACTGTAGACTGGAGACTCTGAGGTCAGTTCACTGTCTGTTACTGTTGTAGATCTTAGATCTTTAATCCACAACTGAACCTGGTTTATCTTCATCCAGAACTTGAATCTATTCATCTTGAATGAATGAGATTTGAAATAGTTGTTGTTCCATATTTTGACATATCAACAGACATATTCATGAATAATGTCTGTTGACTTCAATGAAACCTTCAGAACTCACACAATCGTATTTGTCACAGTCAGCAGACTGTTTTCGAAATGAAGTGTAGAAAATGTCCAGTGTGAGTTGTTCAAAGTCCATGTAATATAATGTCCAAAAACATGTATTATTATTATTTTTATTGTTATTATTATTGTTGTTGTTGTTTTTGTTTTTGTTGTTGTTGTTGTTCAGTTGAATATGTGTTTAGTTGTGGATTTCCTGAGCTGATCTGCAGGATAGAGACCAGGACCAAGCAAGACATTTTTCCTGGATCAGGACTGAACATTTGAAGTTTGATCCATTTCAGTGGTGACTCAAAGTCAGTTTTAGTCCAACATGTCTGATTTGATCTTTATCTTCTAATTCCAGACTTGACTGAGGTCAGCAGCATGTTATGAATCTGTGTTGACATGAATAGTTGTATGAATGTTGTGGTGACATTTGGATGATGTGTGTAGAAGGCTGACATTATGATGATCCACAATAAGAGAAGGACAAAGTCCCTCTACTCATGTTAGTGAAATCTCATTGATTAGCACATATCTGATTGGATTAGAAGTGATTTTTATCCACATGATTTATTCTTTATTCAGATTGAGTTCCTGCAGTTTGTCAGAGATCAGCTGTGCTTCTCTGGCCTCAGCTTTGAAGTCCAACCCCTCCCATCTGAGACACCTGGAGCTGACCTTCAACGAGCTGCAGGATTCAGGAGTGAAGGATCTGTCTGATCTTGTGAAGAGTCCAGACTGTAGACTGGAGACTCTGAGGTCAGTAGAGGGTTGGAATCAGTCCATGCTGCTTTCATCAGTATGGTCCTAAACACAGTTTGTATCAAAGCGAAGATCCAGTGTCTCCTGTAAACCTCCAACCTTCTCAGTGGCTGCTTTCCTCATTGAAGCTGTGAGAGGAGAATGGAGACAGGCTTCAGGATTGGAAAAGAAAACAGAGAGACAGACAGCAGTCAGCCAATCAGATCAGCCACAAGCCTGATTGTGATTGTGTGTTTGAGGTGATGTGAAGACAACTGTTGTTATTGTGTTCATCTCTACAGGAAGTAGAGTTGGATTACAGCTGACAGCCTCACAAGATGTGTAGAGACAGTGGTCCTCATTCATCAAAGTGTCGTAGCATCAAATCTGATCTGAAGCTGTTTGCTCTCTCATTTCAACACTAAAGAATTGATGAGTTTGATCTTTATCACAGCTCTGAGATCAGTCTGACTGCAGCCTGCAAATCACTGGCTCTGATTTCAGAGAAGAATCATGACATTTTGGAAGAATGTGGTCTGATACAGAGCAGAACCTCTGCTGAAGTCCAGTGATCACATCTGTATATCTGTCCATCTGTCAGATACTTTCAGTGACAGCCTCCATGTTTATTTGTCAGCTGATATTTCAGAAGCAGATCAGATGTTCATCAACACACAGAGACTCTTTCTTTAAATGGAACATGAGTTGACATGTAACAGCAGTGAATCCATCACTAAACTGTTTGTGCAGTAATGAAGCTTCATGACTCAGCAGTTTATTTCCATTGTGGACTTGAGTGAAATGTTCAGAGTAAACAGACTTGATGCTAAAAGTCTCTGCAGGTGTGTGAGCTTCCAGCTCAGTGTCTTCACTCCAATACGTTAACATGAGAGCTGAGAGGAAGCTGCTACACTACACAGCTGCTCCACTTCTGCTCTGAACAGGACTGAAGTCCCTGCTGCTCTTTATACTGGATGTGCTGCATCAGTGACTGACAGCTGATGAAGTGAGTCTCTGTAAACACTGATTTATCACCTCTGTTGTCTGTCTTCTTCTCTCAACAGATGGAGGGAGCGATTTTTCTAAAGGAGAGAGTGAAGAGGACGGTGTGTGTGTGAGAGAGAGGACGAGCTGTGTCCTGATGATCCAGAGAGGCTGAAGCAGCAGCAGCTTGTGTGTAGAGAGGCTCTGATTGGTCCATGTTACTGGGAGGTAGAGTGGAGAGGAGAGCTTCATCCAGCAGTGACTGACAGAGGAACCAGAAGAAGTGGAGAAGACTCTCAGTGCTGCAGTCTGAACTGCTCTGAGTCCACCATCATCCCTGTGTGTTCCTCTGGATCTGAAAGAGAATCATCAGTGTATCTGGACTGCTCTGCTGCTGCTCTGTCCTTCTACACAGTCTCTGCAGACACACTGAGACTCCTCCACCTCCTCCACCTTCCACCTGGACTGTCTTTTTTTCTTCATTCACAGATGCTGAACCCAAAGTGATAAATCAGATTAATCAGCTCCATCATGTGGTGTGATGGAGAATTGCAGCTAATTTCCACATTTTTTTCTATCTTAGTGCTTGTTATATATACACTTCACATAAAAACATGGTTGAAACTAGAAAATAAGTCACTTCAGATTATATTGAGTTAAATCAGTATATCAATATATCAGTATTTTTTTTTTTTTTTTTTACCTTTTATGGTTTTTTATGAAATCACAGTTTTATATTTTTTCTTTTTCTTTTTTTCACTGTCTCAGATTTTATAATGGGTGTGTATTGTATGAAATGTTCAGAGCTGGAATGACTGACATCACCCACACTCTGACATCTAATAAAAATTTCCCTAAAAGCTTCTTTCAACTTCTTCATTCTCACAATTACCAACCTTCAGGGACAAATTATATCTGACAATGTATAGAAAGTTCTCTCTCTCTCACCCAGTGTTACTCTCATTGTGACATGACCCACAGTTTTTAAGTAAATCCCCTCCATACTGACCAAAACTCCCATAGACTGCTCTGAACTTCTCATCGTGAACAGAGATGATGGGAGGATTTAAACTGTGACAGCTCGTACACCATAAACAGTAGGGACATATAAAATACATCCGTGTCTTTACTACAGCCTTGTGATGCTTATGGTGAAAATAAAAAAATGATAGGAATTAAGTTTTTCCAACTATCAGGGCATTTTTGATGACAAGTTCTGTCCTATACCCTGTTGTCTGCTGGGCAGACACACTAGTTTCTCTGCATATTTACATTCATCCAGGGGTCTAGTCACCATAGCAACCAATGACTGGGCAGTGTCTGGGAAGAAGTGGACAGATGACTCTAATTAGATTAATTAACTCTTAGTCTTATGGGGACCATTTTTATTGTATATATTGTTGGTATAAAGTCTGTGAGACCAGGAAACAAAGACAGAAAAACTCCAGTGTCCACACAGGAACCAGGAGCCACACAGAGGACAAATACTGGAACAGACTCAGACAAGACAACTGACTAAATGAAAAGAGACAGAAGAAGCAAGGAGACTTAAACACACTTAAACACACTGACAATGGCAGACAATCAACAAAGGTGGGAAAGAAAGACAGGAAGCAAACTGGGATACAAAAGGGGCAGGACTTCAAAGTAAAACAGGAAATGTTGAACAAAATTCAAGAAAGTAAAACAAGAGTCTTCAATATTCCAGAAACAGAACAAAATGAGCTGCTACAGGTCTGATCATGACAAAGAGTCCAAACACAGTCCAAACAATATTTAACTAAAGTCCAAAGCAGTCCAAAGAGTTCAAGACAGCCACCAAGGGGCTGATCAAAACACTCTGGAGGTGATGTGGTGACAGTCAGGTGTGTAGGTGAGTTGGTGGGAAGAGAATCCAGGTCACCACACTCACGCCTGAACACACACACACACAGAAGACACACGAACGAGTGGAGAGCACCAAACAGGGACAAACGAGACAGATCAGGGGAGGGCACACAGAGGAGACACAATGGATGAGGGACAGAACCTGTCCAAGATGGCGCTGTCTCAGATGGCAGCTTGTAGCAGCAGCTCCCTGCATTTGCAGTAGTTTTTAACGTTTTTCTAAGCTTTTCTTTAGTGTTTTAGTGTGTCTGTTTCTTGTCTACTTTAGTTTTTGTTCTGTCTTCAGTAGATTTTTTTTTAGTGTTTTGGCAGCATGACTCGGACATTTAGACACTTTTTTCTCCTGCTCCTGGTGCTTGGGCTGCTCGGGGCCCCAGGCAGCCATGCCGAGAAGACCCCTGGCATTGTTTACACTCGAGATCAGCTGCTGGCTGTGAGGCCGCCACCCTTCGTGGCCGAAGAGAAGCCCCAAATCCCAGAGGAACCGAGGAGGAGACGGCGAGGATGCAGGGCGGGAGTGAGAAGACGGCTGAGGAAGCGGCGTTTTAAACCCTGTGTCTCCGCGATCATCACGGGGAACGTCAGGTCACTGGCAAACAAAATGGACGAGCTGGAGGCGCTCACGCGGACCCAGCAGGAGTACAGAGAGGCCAGCATCATGTGCTTCACGGAAACGTGGCTGCGCGGACTGATACCGGACTCAAATGTTACGATCGCTGGATTCCACACAGTGCGAGCGGACCGGGACACCACTGCGGCCGGTAAGAAGAAAGGAGGGGGGGTCGCCGTGCTCGTCAACAACAGGTGGTGTAAACCTGAGCATATCCACGTCAAGGAGTGCGTGTGCAGTCCAGACGTGGAACTTATTGCTGTCGGACTTCGTCCATATTATTTGCCACGGGGTTTACAAACGTTATCGCCATCACCGTCTATATTCCTCCGACCGGTAAAGCAGACGCGGCCT
Organism: Toxotes chatareus; assembly: GCA_016801885.1. Lineage (NCBI taxonomy): Eukaryota > Metazoa > Chordata > Actinopteri > Toxotidae > Toxotes > Toxotes chatareus. The sequence continues at coordinate 216,392 of JAFBJY010000077.1, forward strand.
GTGACGTCATCCACTCTGTCACTGCCGACCTGCAGACTAAACATCCCAGTGCCTTCATCTTCACCACAGGGGACTTTAACCATGCCTGTCTCTCCTCCACTCTCCCCACGTTCCATCAGTATGTCCAGTGCACAACAAGAGGCAATAAGACTTTGGATTTACTGTATGCTAATGTCACCAATGCATACACCTGCACTGCACTCCCTCCACTGGGCAAGTCTGACCACAATCTTGTCCTGCTCTCCCCATCATACACACCTGTGGTTCAGCAGCAGCCAGTCACTGTGAGGACTGTTAGGAAATGGTCTGATGGTGCCATGGACGCCCTGCATGACGCTCTGGAAACCACCGACTGGCCTTCTCTGTATGAACCACATGGTGACGACCTGGATGGACTAACTGACTGTGTTTCTGAGTACATCAAATTCTGCACGGACAACTCCATCCCCACCAAGAAGGTGCGCTGTTACCCTAACAATAAACCATGGGTGACAAGTGACCTGAAGGCCCTTCTGAATGATAAGAAGAGGGCCTTCATGGCTGGGGACCGCACTGAGCTCAGGAGAGTCCAGAAGGAACTGAAACACAGCCTGAAGGAGAGTAAGGATGCCTACAGGAGGAAGCTGGAGGAGAGACTGGAGAGGAACCAAACCAGGGACGTGTGGAGTGGAATGAGAGCGATCACTGGTTTCCAGAGGAAAGGAAGATGTGTAGCTGAAGGGAATGTGGACCGAGCAAATGAGTTAAACCAGTTTTTCAACAGGTTTGATTCCAGCTCCCCTCCCCAACTATGCCCCCACTTCTCCTCTGAGTGATCAGTGGACTTCTTCACACCTCCCAGGGCCTCTAACACCTCCGCCATCTTCTTCCCCCCTCCCTCTCCAAACAGACCAAACCATCTCCCCCTCGCCCCGGATTGGACTAACTATCTCATCCAGCCAGGTGAGGAGACAGTTGGAGAGGCTCAACCAGTGAAAGGCTGCTGGACCTGACGGCATCAGCCCACGGGTGCTGAGGAATTGCTCCAGCCACCTGTGTGGAGTACTGCAGCACCTGTTCAATCAGAGTCTTCACCTGCAGAGGATTCCAGTGCTGTGGAAAACATCCTGCCTGGTCCCGGTGCCAAAGAAGAACCACCCTGTGGCACCGAATGACTACAGGCCTATTGCACTGACCTCTCATGTTATGAAGGTCATGGAGCGGCTGGTGCTGTCACACCACAGACCCCTGGTGAGCCCATACCAAGACCCTCTGCAGTTTGCATATCAGCCCAAGGTGGGAGTTGATGATGCAATAATATACCTGCTGCAGAGGGCTTACTCTTCCCTGGACAGACTGAACACCACAGTACGGGTCATGTTCTTTGACTTCTCCTCTGCATTCAACACCATCCAGCTGAGACTGTTGCAGAAGATGCAGGTGGAGGCTCCCCTTGTCTCATGGATTGAGGACTACCTGACAGGTAGACCACAGTTTGTGAGGCTGCAGAGCTGTGAGTCTGACCTCCTGACGAGCAACACGGGGGCTCCTCAAGGAACTGTGCTGTCTCCCTTTCTATTCACCACCTACACGGCTGACCAGTACTCTTCTGAGTTATGTCACCTCCAGAAGTACTCGGATGACACAGCCATTGTCGGGTGTGTGGAGAGAGGACGGGAGGATGAGTACAGGGGCCTTGTGGAGAGTTTTGTCAGGTGGTGTGGGGAGAATCACCTGCAGCTGAACGTGGCCAAGACAAAGGAGATGGTGGTGGACTTTAGTAGGAGTCAGTCCCCGCCCTCTCCTGTCTGTATTATTGGGAAAGAGGTAGAAATAGTGACTTCCTATAAGTTCCTTGGAGTTCACCTGGACAACAAACTGGAGTGGTCCACAAACACTGATGCTGTCTACAGGAAGGCCATGAGTAGACTTTACTTCCTGAGGAGACTCAGGTCCTTCAGTGTTTGCAGCAGGATGCTCCACATGTTCTACCAGTCTGTAATGGCGAGCACCATCTTCTTTGCTGTGGTGTGCTGGGGTGCTGGCATTAAAGCAAAGGATGCCAACAGACTGGATAAACTCATTAAAAAAGCAGGGTCTGTTGTTGGCTTTAAACTTGCCAACCTGGAGGAGGTGGCGAGGGACAGAATGCGGTCAAAGCTGAGGACAATCATGGACAGTCCCTCCCACCCACTCCATGAAACTGTGAACAATCTGGGAAGCAGCTTCAGCAACAGACTTCTGCTACCACGGTGCTCTAAGGAACGGTACAGGAAGTCATTCCTGCCGTCCGCCATCAGAAACTATAACACATCTGTGTCTGTGCTCACAAACCTGGACTAATGCATCATCTAGGGTGCGCTATAAATATCAGTTACATTAACTGTATATATATGTTATATATGTAACCCTGTTAAAAAAAATAAATATTGTTAAAAATGAATATGTATTAATGAATAAGTTAGTTTGAGAGTTTACCTCTAGTAGATTACTGTTATAAAAAATGTATTAAAAATGTGAGAGGTACAGTGCATGAAGGTTAAAATGGTTTACGTGCCTTATAAATAAGATTAAAACCACATAAATGTACATTGTTAAATATTTTATTTTATTTTGAAGGAGTTCATGTGGAAGAGGAAGTAAAGATTGAGAGAGTGATCCTGTTCATTCATTGGTTTGTGATGTCAGGTGATAGGCTCCGTCAGGTGTGAGTGGATGCGAGAGTTTTTTTTTTTTTTTGTAACAAAAAAATAAGGATACGGAGAGAGAAGAAAGCGCGAGGACGACACGAGGAGAAGACACAAGAGAGACATATTGCCACAAGTTTGTTTGGATATAACAGTGGAAAGTTTACAGTGTCCTAGAGACTGTCTGCTCGATACTCGGAGTGAATACTGAAGCTACTGCTGTGTTTTGAGCCGCTCGAGAAGTTTCAGGTCGGAGCTTCTGTCGAGGCTACATTGTTATTAGCTTAGTCAAGCTACTGAGCTAATTTTAAGTGTGCCGTTAGCGTTTGCTAGTAAAGTGAATGGACTTAGCCGGGAGAAGCTAACACCGTTTCTACATCTGGCTGTGCCTTTTAATTCTGCTGTGGGAGCAAGAGGATTCGGTTTTGGAGAGTGAGACTCTGCGTCGTTGGACCTCGCCCAGGTTGCCAGAAACGCGCCCTCGCTGCTCATCAGTCTGCCTTTGGTCTTCACCTGCTGTGTCGCCTTCAGGAAAGGAGCGGGTAACGTTGTTCTTTGGATTGGAGGTAACTTTTCTCTTTATTATTCCTGGATCGTTGGAATTGATACGTGGATTCCCTCGCACTCAAAAAATCATCATATCAGGCCTGCAACGAGGTTTATTTTATTTTGCCGGCTGTGTGTGTGAGTGTGGGCCCACTGAGTGTATTTGGTTTATTATTATATTATTTCAAGGTTATTGAGAGTAACTAAAATTGTGTTTAAGTAACTTGAGTAAATTGGAAGTCAATTTATTATTGAGAGTAACTAAAATGTGTTAAAGTAACTTGAGTAACCTGGTATTTAAAGTATTTTCTTGCAATTTCAGACCTACATTTATACCTGGTAACTTTCAGGATTCGATATTTTGTTATGTTCATTGTCAAAACCTGAAGTAAATTCCTAATTTGTTATTTTCATAAAAGGAGTCTTGTGATATTTCTTTTGCTGAACTTTGAGTTGATTATGGTAATTGTCTTTAAGTGAGGTATCATTTAATTTCAATTCCATTTAAATCATTTAAGGAAGTATTGAAGGAATATAAAACAGTTTAAAAGTGTTATAGCTCATAACACATACTCAGTTATACACTATTTTGCCTAGAGTCGTAAGAGTAAAAAAAAATTAATTCATTTAAGTATATCAGTTCATTGCATAGTTAAAAAATAGAAATCCAACTTACTAACTTAAAGAGTACTTGTAAATTAAAAATAAAATATATTCTTGACGAACCCAAAAGCCTGCTCTTAATAAAAGTTTTGTTGAGAGTGGTGCTACATATATATATTGTATATGTAGACATATATGTACGTGTGTATACATGTGTGTATGTATGTATATATATATATATATATATATATATATATATATATATGTGCAATTGTCTGCTGCTATCTGTGTGTGTGTATGTGTATATAAGACCCCCTCCTGTATATATTGCATTTCTTTTACAAATTTATTTTTTCCTTTATAGAGTGTATTTATTGTCTCCTTGTTACTGCTGCTACAAACGAATTTCCCCACGGGGATTAATAAAGTATCTCTATCTATCTATCTATCTATGCTTAAGATTAGAGAGAAAGCTCTGTTCTAAAACGTCTCTCTGTTTTCAGCTCTCAGGACTTTTGCCTTATGTCACTGTTTACTGATCAGTTACAGCCATATCAGAGCTGTGTTATGTTACTGATAATGCAAACCAAACTTTTCCTGCTTAACTGGGGAAAAATTGTAGGAATCTGTGACCCTCTCTTGTTCCTGGCTCCGAGGCCCACTTCCTGGTCGCCCGCTTCCCTCCGCCTTGTCGTCGCTGGCACAGACGCCGAACTGCCGATCCTCCACCGACGTGCGCGGCTCGTGGGTTCATTCCCAGTGCTGCAAATTAGCCGCAGGTTGCTGCTAGCCTCCACTGTTGCTGAGTGGACACGCTCAGCTTCTCTCTCCCTCAGGTGATCACACGTAGCCTGATCGAGAATTATTTGCCAGCTGCTTTGTCCTCAACGGAGAAGAAATACTGCTGCTTTGCCTTGTTCTACCTTTTCTGCCGGGGTGTTTCTGCCGCGGTTCTCTGCTGCGGTTCTGCCGGTCGCTCGGGCGCTCTGGTGTTGCTGCTGTCGGGCTGCGCAGGTGGACAACACAATCACCCCCTACCTACGCGAGTATTGAATGGGCAGTTTCGTTTGCCTTGGGCCTGGACTTTTAAAAATTGAATGAATGCACGGTGGGGTTGCTCTTTATTTAATGCCCCCATTTCCTTTGTTGCATTTAGTTAGAATGGGTTTTGGGTTATTGTTTTGATTATTTTCTTTTCTTTATAGCTTTGTCTCTATTAGGTTAGGTTATTTGGTTTATTAAATATTGTGTTTAACTAGGTCCTGTGCTGGTTTGTTTTTCTTTTTCTTTCTTTTCTTGTTTAATTTTTTGACGTTCTGTGACTATTTACTTGGGCGAAATTCCCAAGGTGGCGTTGTCTGTCTTCGTAGGTTGCCCTTAGTTGGGTGTTGTAGTGATCGACACCATCCGCTATCTGCTACAACCCCCATTATCATCTATCTCATCTCCCTCGCTCGCCACACTCAGATCAACAACTTCATTTGCTGTGCAGTAAAGTGGAAAAACACTTTTTTCACTGTTCCAGCACAGTTTGAGTGTTAGTGACCATTCATATCATGACTTGATGTGACTACAACCAACACAATGGAAAATCCTATTTCTATCTCTAACACTGAAATATCACTTTCAGTGTGCAGCTCACACTGTTGGTGGTTGGTGTCTTCAGACTCCCTGAAAGCTGACATACAGTATTAGTTGAAGAAGGTAGTATTTTTATTTGGATGAAACACATCCAGGTGTATCACTGTCCCTGTATAATGTGCTGACTTCAAAAAATTAAATTCCTAAACCATCACTGAAGTTCATTGTGCAGAAGTGACTGTTACATGTCCAGGCTCCACAGTATACCATGGACCTTCTGCACCCCCACACCATGAGCTGATCTCTTAGGTCAGGACTTTCTAAATGTACCTCGGACATGTTTTAAGACTCAGGAAGATTGTGCTTTCCAGTTTGCAGCCTCTAAACTTTGGAATAATCTCCCAGTAAGTCTGAGGTGTGTGGACTCTGTGGACTCTTTCACAAAGCAGATACAAATCCATCTGTTCAGACAGGTTTTTAGGTAACGTAGTATTTTATGTTTACACTTGTGTTCTATATCTGCTCCTCTCTTGTATTTTATCTGCTGTTCTTATTGTTTTATTTATTTGTTTCTCTCTCTTTGACTGTGAAGCAGTGTGTGACTAGATTAGAGCCTTTGTGGAGGCAGAGTGATGAGTCTGTGCTTTAAATGACAACTGGGATTGTGACCAAAAACTTCTTACCTAAAAATACAAACCGTTCATCCTGCTTCATCCTGTGCCCTCGACAGACTTGATAATGAGCTCACGATGAAACTAATCTCACTTAAGGTTTCAGTCATTGTTCTCCTTCAAATCTTATACCAACAGCCTGTAAAAGAAACATTTAATGTTTTATTAGTGATATGATTGTCAGTTGTTAATGTGAATCATAGTATGTTGCCTCTTAAATACAGTCACAGCAGTGTTTGTCCTTCAGAGCTGTGCAGAGGCTGAACTGGGCTGTGTCTCTTTTGTCACAGTGAGGTGTAAAGGTGCTCTCATGAGTGTTTGTCTGCTGACTGCTGGTAGAAATGAGTGTAAAGTGTCTTTCTGTCTCCTGTCAGTCCATAATAAGTCCTCCTTCAAGGACTCCAGGACTGGTTTCAGAGGGTTCTTCATCTCTCTCTCTCTCTGTGCTTTTCACCTCCTACATTCCAACTTTGAGAAGAGTTTTTGTTCATCAGATCTTTGTTTTTTCATCAATACAGTAATGTGCTCTTTCCTCACACTCTGGTTTTCCTGTGACTTTGCAGTAGACATTATTTTCTGTCTTCACCTCTTTATTGAAAGTGAGGAGTGATATTCACTATCTCTCCATTGCCACAGACAGTTTTAGTTGTTGTTTCTGCAACAGATCAGCTGCTGCACAGAGAATCATTTTGACTCATGTTTCTTTCAGATCTCATTCAACTTATCTTGTGCTGTTAGACCTTAAATCCACAGAGTCCTGCTGTATGTTGGTCTCTTCTCTGCATCACACTGAGATAACAGTTACACCTGTCACCTGAATCAAGGAGGAAGCTGATGGTGAAAGTTAAAGCTGACACTATATCATCATGTTCTGGGAGTAGAAGCTGTAAAATAACCAGGCTGGATGGAAGGAGGAAGCATTTTTTTCCTCCAACATTATTTCATCATTATTTTCAGTTACAGGTATTTTCTCAGTCTGGGTCCAGAAACAAAACTTTCTTTGTTTACTACAATGACTTTAAGGTGATTCTTCATCTGTTTGTAAGTTTGTGTTTTAATTGTATTTCTTTTATTTCTCTCTCTTCTGTTGTGGGGCTCCTGTCTCCTGATCTCCTTCATCCTGGATCTTCTTCTTCAGATCCTAAAACAATGACTTATTTTTATGCTGGTGTGAGAGTTTACATGCAAGTGTGTTTGTTAACTGTGAATCACATTGTGGTTAAGTTTGTGTTTGGGAGATTTCCTCCATGTGTTTATGGATACAGATGAAGGTATCAGGTCATTCCATTATTTGATGATCTCTACCTGTTAAACCATCCAAAGCAGCTCTGCAGTGTTTCCATCTGTGTTCATGTTGCTGTTTGAGGGTTAAGACTTGGTTTCAGGGTTAGAATTGGGTTTTGGTTAGAGTTAGGGTAAGGGCTAGGGAATGCATCATGTCTGCAAGTGTCCTCACAAAGACATAAGAAGTACCAGTATGTGTGTGTGTGTGTGTGTGTGTGTGTGTGTGTGTGTGTTTGTCCTTTGATGCCTTTGATGTATCAACATTCTACAGCCTGATGTCACAGGCTGCAGTAAGTGGACACACAGCCAGAGACAAGTTCAGAAGTCAAACAGGAGCAGAAACAGTTGGACTGGACAGGACTTGCTCATGATTTAGGAAGAAAGAAGCACTCAGATATTTCTGCACAATGATTGACAAGGAAGGGAGGAGCTACTGCTGTTACAAGGACAAGAGGAAACTACAGGCAAGTCCAGATCACCTCCAAGGTTTTCAGTAAGTCAGTACATGTTAGTAGTTCATGTCAGTGTTTAGTTTAGAAGTTAGTGTTTTGAAATGTTTTGTCCAAATGATATGTTTGTGAAACTGTGACGGCAAGTAATCATACCCATAAGCCCGGTTTGATTGTGTGCTTATCATTCATGGACAATATTGTTTTGTTTTTTTAATGCTGATCATGATTGTGAGATATTCTCATGGTTTCTCAACTTCTTAACTTTGTTTTGGTGTGATGCACTGTAGTTTGTGTTAAAGGAAAGAATTTCTAGGAAGTCTGTACTGTCTGCAACAAGATCCTTTCTAAAGAAATCCTAATGGAAATGATAGAGTTGGATGTCACAGCACAAAGTGGAGTGTGCTGTGTGTTATTTTAGGAAGTTACGTCAATGTACTGTAGGTCAGGTCTGTGATGTATTATGATACTTGATGGAGGACTTCACTTTAAGTGCTGTGAACAGGAAACAGTTTGATGTGTTGGTAAAATCTTCTTATTTCCAATGTGTGAATCACTTTCATCCTCTCTCAAGATTTGGCCCAAAAACAAAGAAGCACAGTTTAAGACTCAGGAGAAATAATCTCCCAGTCCAATGCAAACTAACCAGCACACACTGTTTCCACTTCTACAATCATCTACTTATTATTGTGCTTTAAAGTTTCAGCCTTCTTACATTTACCTATCACTGAGTCCACTTGTGTCTTATACTGAACACGAGGTTCAAATCTCCTTTTGGCTTTGAGCCTTGATTTTCAGTTCATTTCCAGTGCAATACAATTCTGTCCTGTAGTAAATCTGCAGAATGAGTCGTAGGACTTAAAGCTGGATCAGCTGTTGCATGAAGCGTTTCAGGCTGTGTTCATGTTTACTCTCTTTGGTTAAGGGACAGTAAAACAATCAGTGATTTCCTCCCTTTAGAATTCTTCCTGCCTTGAAAACCTTAGTCCTGAAACTGGAATCTAAAATATGTTGATGTGTTTGAGGTGGCATGTGATGCATTTGGATGAGTGTTCATTTGCTGTGTTTTGAGTGTAGGAGGAAAACTGTTGATGAGTGTGAGGACAGAATAAGTTTGGAAGTTTAACTCTGCCACTTTAGACTCTCAGCTCTGATTCTTGTTTTCTGCTCCATGCAGCTCATCTACAGGACTGTATTAAGTCTTAGTTGTTGAAGGATCTTAATTATATAGCAGTGAAACTATTTCATATGAGGAAATGGTACATTCATTCTTTGAAATGTTTCCTTTCTTCTGTTTCCTTGTCTTTTGATGATGGTCACTAAGCTCCAAATCTTGTAGCTGTTCAGAATTCAGCCTCAGTCAGTGTGAGAGAGCTGATATGTTTAAAGCTTCATAGACTGAAAAGGTTCTGAGAAGTTCTCTTGAAAAATGGATCCTAAATTTAACTTTGAGGAATTTAATTGTGTGTTTGCTCCAAATGCTATGCTAGGTCTATGTGGAGCAGCTTGTGTGATACATTATGTTTCTGTTTGTTTTCTATGAAACTGTGAATATTATTAGCTGACTGGACGAATAGAACACAAGAGAGATTTGTTTGTGCAGATAGATGAGACCTTAATGTGTCTACTAACCCTTATTTTAAGATGGACACACACACTTTGTTCTGCAAGCAGTTATAGTTTGTTATGTCAGAGCAGCATCAGGTAAAACAATGAAGAATGATCAATACAGATCCTGATTTGCTGCAAGTCCTATATTCTCCATGATGGTGTGTGTGTGTGTGTGTGTGTGTGTGTGTGTGTGTGTGTGTGTTTATGGAACTGACAAAATCATCTTGACATCTTGAAAAGAAGGATGAAGGAAAAGTTCTCTCTGCAGCAGCTGTAGAATTTTATTATTATGATCACAATTACACCACAAGAGCCAGTTTGACTCTGTCATTGTCAGGTTTCACCCTGGGAGCCAGGGAGGCCTTATTGTTTATTTAGTGTTTCCTGTTTTATTTTGTTAATGCTTGAGTTTCCTATTGTTCACGGTTCTTCCTCTCGTTTCAGGTGTCTTGACTTCCCTCCTCGTGTGTGTGCCTCCCACCTCCTGATTACCCTTCCTCCCTTAATATGTTTCACCTGTGTGTAATTGTCTCCACGCCTCCTGAGGTATTTAGTCCCTGTCCTCCCTGCACTCCTTGCCAGATTGTCTTGTGTGTTCCTTGTGTTTTTACCGAGCTTTCCAGCGTTCCTTGTTGTGCTTGTGATACCGATTGTTTGACCTCTGTCTGGATTTTGGATTTCGAGTTTGCCTTCTCCCTATTGTACCTCTGCTTTATTGGACTGACTGCACGTGTATCGAACCCGGACTGATTAAACCGTTTTTCTGGTTATCCCAAACTCTGACTCTGCGCCTGTGTCCACTCCATTACCTTCCTCGGCCCTGACATTTACAATCTGGCCACATGGACGCAGCAGAGGCAGAATCTATGCGAGTGACCCTCGCCAATCAAGGTCAGCTCATTCGTCAGCAGGAGAGTCAGGTGAGCTGCCTTCGCCAGGGAATCCTCGACCTATCCGACCGACACGAACGCCAGCTGGCGGCTGTCGGTGACCAGCTTAGCCAGCTGGTTCAACAAATCCAACACATGCAGCCTTCGTCTGCCCCCTCTGCAGTTCCTGCTCATCCAGTCGAGACACCCGCTACCCTCTCAACCTCTCCTCTTCCCGTGCAGTTGGCCCGGCCGGAAAAATTCTCTGGAGAGTCTGGAGACTGTCGGTCCTTTCTCACTCAGTGTGAGTTGCACTTTGAACTCCTGGCTCCTGCCTACGGTACAGACCGAGCTCGCATCGCATTTATCATTTCTCATCTGACGGGCAGAGCGGCGGCATGGGCTACAGCGGAATGGAGCCGTAAGTCGGCCACCTGCAACTCACTCTCTGCCTTCATCGAAGCGTTTAAACTGGTGTTTCAACACACCAAGCCAGGAAGGGAGGCAGCCAGAGCGCTCATGGGAGCGCGACAGGGAGGACAACGGGCAGCGGACTTCGCCGTTGAATTTAGAACTTTAGCAGCGGAGAGTGGCTGGAATAAAGAGGCACTCTGCGACGCCTTCCTTGCGGGGTTATTGGGTGAATTAAAAGACCACCTCACTCCGCTGGATCTGCCATCCAACCTGGACAGCCTCATTAGCCTGGTCATACAGATCGACAACCGGCTGGCCGATCGTCAGCTGGAGCGTCGCAGAGAGGCGATCAGACCCGCTCAGCCAGAACACTCCAGAGAGCGCCTCGCTCCTTCACTAACTGGTGTTCTGTCCTCTCACCCCGCAGAGCATTCATCCTCTCATCGGGCGACGGAGGAGCCCATGCAGCTGGGCCGCAGCCGTCTCTCCGCAGCGGAGCGACAGCGACGGTTCAAGTCAGGTGAGTGTCTTTACTGCGGTCAGGGGGGTCACTAGGTCAGGGAGTGTACGGTTCGCCCAAACGCCCCAGCTCGTCCTTGAAAGTGGGCACATTGACGAGCGGAACCCAAGCGCCCGCTAAACCCGTGACTAGCCTTATCATTGAGGACCAAATTGTTTTAAGGGAGGGAGAAATTCCTGTAAAAGTACTAATTGATTCTGGGGCGGAACAAAATCTTTTAGATGCTGAATTGGCCAGGCAGGCAGGCATAGGCTCTGAGGCTCTTCCTAAACCGATTCCGGTCACTTCTCTGAACGGCAGTGTAGTCTCTACCGTTCAGTTTCAAACTGAACCCGTGCATCTGATTATCACTGGTAACCATCATGAACACTCTCAGTTTTACCTTTTTTCCTCACCCCAGATCCCAGTTGTTCTGGGACACCCCTGGTTATCTCTCCATAATCCTGTCATTGACTGGTCTTCCAGCCGAATAACTAGCTGGAGTAACTTCTGCCATGCCACCTGTCTGCGCTCAGCTCAGCCCCCCAGTAGTGACCACCCAGCCCCAGTGGAGGCGCCGCCCTCACCTGATTTAACCACCGAGGACCACGACCTGGCAGAGGTCTTTTTTCTAAATCCAGAGCCCTTGCTCTTCCACCCCACCGCCATATGACTGCCCTATTGATCTTGCCGGGAGCTCCTCTTCCTAAGAGCCGGCTGTACAGTCTGGCCAGAGCTGAGAGAGATGCTATGGAGAAATACATAGCTGAATCGCTGAACTCAGGGATAATTAGGCCTTCTACTTCTCCTGTAGGGGCAGGATTTTTTTTTTGTTTCCAAAAAAGACGGTACTCTCCGTCCATGTATTGACTATCAGGGGTTAAACAAAATCACTGTCAAGAATAAGTATCCTCTGCCTTTGATGAACTGCCTTTGAATCCCTGCAGGAAGCGAGAGTCTTCACCAAGTTGGACCTGCGTAATGCCTACCACCTGGTCCGCATCCAGGCAGGTGATTTAATGGAAGATGGCGTTTAACACGCCTTTGGGACATTTTGAGTACCTAGTAATGCCTTTTGGGCTGACCAACGCACCTGCTGTGTTCCAGGAGTTAGTTAATGATGTACTCCGGGACTTTCTGCACCGTTTTGTATTTGTGTACCTTGACGACATTTTGATTTTTTCTAGGGACCTGGATGAACATAGACGGCATGTTCGAATGGTTCTCCAGAGGTTATTGGAAAACAAACTGTTTGTCAAAGCAGAGAAATGCGAGTTTCATTCCGCATCTGTCACCTTCCTGGGTTTTGTTGTAGCCGAGGGGGAGCTGAGACCAGATCCCTCCAAAGTTAGTGCGGTGGTCAACTGGCCGGCTCCCACCACCCGTAAACAACTTCAACGTTTTCTGGGGTTTGCTAATTTCCTCAGGAGGTTCATCCGAAACTACAGCTCGGTTGCTGCCCCGCTTACGGGTCTCACCTCCCCCTCCACTCCGTTCCGCTGGACTGAGGAAGCTGAAGCTGCCTTTAAACGACTGAAACAGCTTTTCACCTCTGCGCCAGTTCTGACCCAACCGGATCCATCCAGCCAGTTTATCATAGAGGTTGATGCCTCTGACACTGGAGTTGGAGCGGTCCTGTCCCAGCGCGCAAAGGCAGATAATAAACTTCACCCGTGCGCATTTTTCTCTCGTCGGCTCTCTCCGGCTGAGAGAAATTATGACGTGGGTAACAAGGAGCTGTTAGCTATTAAGTTAGCGTTGGAAGAGTGGAGGCACTGGTTGGAGGGGGCGGTCCATCCGTTTGTGGTCTGGACAGATCATAAGAATTTGACGTACATCCAGACCGCTAAGCGGCTGAATGCCAGACAAGCACGGTGGTGCTTGTTTTTTTGACAGATTTGACTTCATCATCACATACCGCCCGGGTTCTAAGAACATTAAACCAGACGCTCTGTCCCGGTTGCACGAACCTGCGGAGGCGGAACAGGTACCTGTAACCATCATTCCCTCCTCCTGTGTGTTAGGAGCGCTTACCTGGCAGTTAGAAAAAGACATTAAAACTGCTCAGGCCCGGGAACCTGACCCCAGGGAGGCCCCACTAACAAACTGTATGTTCCCAAAGTAACTCGTTCGCAGGTACTGCAGTGGGCCCATTCCTCTCGGCTCACCTGTCATCCGGGAGTCAGGAGGACAGTCTCCTTCCTCCGGCGGCGTTTCTGGTGGCGGATCTAATCAAAGACACCAGAGAATTTGTAGCAGCATGTCCGGTGTGCGCCCAGTGCAAGGTTAGTAACCAGCCTCCAGTCGGACTTCTGCATCCTCTGGCTGTTCCGAGCCGGCCTTGGTCTCATGTGGCTGTGGACTTTGTCACAGGGTTACCTCCCTCTTCAGGAAAGACTGTTATTTTAACCATCGTTGACCGTTTCTCTAAAGCTGCACATTTCGTGGCTCTATGTAAGCTCCCTACCGCTGCGGAGACAGCCCGTCTTATGATTAAACATGTCTTCCGTTTACATGGAATTCCTGTGGACATTGTTTCTGACAGGGGGCCACAGTTTGTCTCCCAGGTTTGGAGAGCATTCTGCTCCGCCTTCGGCGCATCAGCCAGCCTATCATCGGGCTTCCATCCGCAGACCAACGGCCAATCAGAACGAGCCAACCAGGACTTGGAGGCCGCCCTCCGATGCATCTGCCTCCGCAACCAGTCGTCCTGGAGCACCCACCTCCCTTGGGTAGAGTACGCACACAACTCCCTCACCTCTTCTGCCTCTGGACTATCTCCCTTCGAAAGTGCTCTGGGCTACCAACCACCTCTGTTTCTGGAAGAGGAGAAGGAGGTGGCGGTACCTTCGGTCCAGCATCAGTTCCGTCGCTGCAGACGCATCTGGAGGGAGGCTCGGCTGCCCTCCTCCTCTCATCAGAAAGCAACAAGAGGCTGGCTGATCGACACCGCACCCAAGCTCCCACCTATGTTCCAGGTCAGTCTGTTATGCTCTCCACTACACACATCAAGCTCCGGACAGAATCAAGGAAACTCTCACCCAAATACATCGGTCCCTTCGAAATAGAGAAAATCATTTACCCTGTGGCAGTCAGACTCCGTCTTCCCAGGTCTCTCCGCATCCACCCAGTGTTCCACATATCGCAAATCAAGCCACAGGTCACCAGTCCTCTGCAGCCGGCATCCCCTCCACCACCGCCTCCTCGGCTCATCGACGGGTAGCCAGCCTACACGGTCCGCCCGACTGCTGGACGCCAGACGGCGGGGCCGGGCCTTCAGTATCTGGTTGATTGGCAGGGGTATGGTCCGGAGGAGAGATCATGGGAACCAACATCCCGCATCCTGGACCCCGCTCTCATCCGAGAGTTCCGTCGCCGTCACCCGGAGAAGACAGGTGGTGCGCCAGGAGGCGCACGTTAAGGGGGGGGTACTGTCAGGTTTCACCCTGGGAGCCAGGGAGGCCTTATTGTTTATTTAGTGTTTCCTGTTTTATTTTGTTAATGCTTGAGTTTCCTATTGTTCACGGTTCTTCCTCTCGTTTCAGGTGTCTTGACTTCCCTCTCCTCGTGTGTGCCTCCCACCTCCTGATTACCCTTCCTCCCTTAATATGTTTCACCTGTGTGTAATTGTCTCCACGCCTCCTGAGGTATTTAGTCCCTGTCCTCCCTGCACTCCTTGCCAGATTGTCTTGTGTGTTCCTTGTGTTTCTACCGAGCTTTCCAGCGTTCCTTGTTGTGCTTGTGATACCGATTGTTTGACCTCTGTCTGGATTTTGGATTTCAAGTTTGCCTTCTCCTATTGTACCTCTGCTTTATTGGACTGACTGCACGTGTATCGAACCCGGACTGATTAAACCGTTTTTCTGGTTATCCCAAACTCTGACTCTGCGCCTGTGTCCACTCCATTACCTTCCTCGGCCCTGACAGTCATTTCCAGGCTCTGTGTTTCCAGTTCACCATTCACCACACAATGATGTACTTTATTTCTTCATGATGACTCTTGAAAGTTTTTGAAGAGAGAGGAGAAAATTTCTTCTGTCATTTTTGCTTTTTTTTCCTCACAAAACTCGTTTTAAAGATTTTCAAGATTCAAAGAAAACACATTTTCTTTGTGGTCAGAGAAAATGACGAACTGTTCCATCATTTATCCAGAAGTTTCTATAGTAATGTGATCATTATTCTGTGACTGTGACAGGAGGAGTTCAGTGAATTGATGTGACTCGTCTGTGCTCTTTCACTGCTCATTTTAATGAAGTATATATTCCCTCTCTGTATTATGGCTCCACATGTTTCTGCACTACTCTACTACTGTGCTGAGAGGAGACTGTACTGAAGCTGTCAGCTGTACCATCAGCCTCCGAGGCTGCTCTGCTCTCTGTGTCACACACTGCTGCTGTACATGAAGACTGCTGTCAGCTCGGCTCAGCTCCACTCATCACTAACTTCATTTAGAGCAAACAGAGCTCTGCTGTAACAGGAAGCAGCAGAAAGTCAGAGGCTTCACCGTGAGGAGCGAGACCTCTCTGTCATGTCAGGTGTTTTCAGGAAGGGACGTCACTTCACATACCTTCACAACTCGAGTCAGCATCAGACGGACACACGCACAATAAACATCCACGGTAGCTGGAATTTCCCTCTCAGCTCCGGTGTTTCCTAGTGGAAAACGCCAGGACATGAAATGAAAAGAGTGAAACGATCCTTTGCCTTGAAATCCAAAGAGGAAAGCGACGGCGGGATCCACACGGTGTGTATCCAGAAGTAAAGCATGGTGTCCTTTAATCAGCTGCAAAGCTCCACGCTCTTCCTGACGAAGCCCCGTGTCCAGCGGTTCATTTCCAGAAGAGAAAGCGCTGCAGATGAAGCCGAGCGGAGGAAGAAATCCCAGTGTGAACGCTGCTGATGAACACAAGAGCTGGAGACTCTGTCGCTGCTTCTTCTGCTGCTTTCACACGGACATTAGCGCCCCCTACCGGAACTGTTATCCAGAGAGGAAGAGACTGTGTCTGTGTGTGTCCTCTGTCTCTGTCTCTGAGTGTGTGCTCAGTATGTTGCTACTAAAGCAGCGTTTCATGGTTCAGGACTGACAGCGGGACTAATGTGGACAAGTCCAACTCATTTCATTCAGCACCACAACCATGATTTGTCACATGGAGTGAAGTGAAGCCAGTGAAGAGGAGGGGAATGGGAGGAGGAAGCAACACAAAGTGTTTGCTGGTCTCTGATGGGATCTTAGCCAGCAGTTTGTCTCTGTGTTATTCTGTCTCTGCACCGTTAAACATTCATACTCAGGTGGACAGTCACAGTGGACACTAATGTCCAGAGGGGGAAAAAAAAGTTCTTTTATCACATATTAAAGCTGTGTGATGTTCACTGACACTGACCATGTGTAGTTTAAATACATGTGTGCAAGTTTATTTTCCTTAAGACAGAAGATGAGCTGATTAAGTAAAGGGACATTATCACTGTCCTGGTGTGTCTGTGTTTGTGTCCTTTCCTCTTGTTCTTGGCTTCAGCCGTTACAACAGTAATAACAACACGACAAACAACAAAGAAACTTCATTTCAAATAGTTTGAAATGACTAAGTACATTGAAAACTAATGTAGCAACTGTAAATGTATGACTACTGAAATTTAGTTTAGACTCTAGGTTCAGGAGAGTGATTGAATAGGGAATAACAGACCACAGATTAGTAGTGTTAATAGGTATTTACTGCCGGCTTGTTTATATAACTGATTAAGGAAAAGAACAATAACACTGTAAACCATGCAAACACAAATAACACAATGCCTCAATTTCCAAAATGGATCAAGATATGGAAAAACAAAATAAAAGTAAAATTATTGACCCCTATTTATCTGTTTAGGTTTTACCGCACCCTATTTGAGTTGAGGTATAATTTAATATCTATATTTCATAGATTAATGGTTTAGTCCCGGTATTTTGTTTGAATTAATTTCAATTTAAGTTCTCAATTTATCTCAGTTAGGCCTATTTATCAGTTTAGTTCTAATTTTCTATCTCCTTGTAGTTGCTTAACCAGCTCTACTCAATACACACCAGAGTGATACCAAATTGGCACACAATGAGTTAAACAATGAACAAATAAAATAAAACACAAAATATCAATGACTCATAACTCAAAGCAGATCTCACAGAGAAATATGTTAGAAATTACATAAATTCCCACAGGTGGATATATCAGTTCTTTAGTTAAGTCCTTTTCTCTGTCCAAATAAAGTTCACAGCGAGTCTCTGCAACACAGTTCTGTCCTACCGCAACCTTCAGGTGCTGGATTTGTCTCTATCCCAGTGCGCGGGTGAATCCCACAGCGAAGACGATTTTTCCAGTGTTTCTCCTATGGGTGGCTCGCCATCTTGTGTTGACAACGCCAGTTGTACTCACGATCGATCTCCCAAAAAAAAACTGCCAAATCCTTCAAACTCGAAACAACAAAAAAAAAGTCCAGCAACGTACAGGCGTGAAATGGGTCAACTCAGTCCGACAGCTGACAAGTTCGGCGATGCCGACAAAATCAGCAAAATACTCCTTCAACGAAAATACCAGCGACTGCCGTGTCGTCGAGTTCAGTTGTCACCATGTTTTCGTCAAAAACAAGCGAAAAACCTCTGAACGCAGTCAGTCAGTCGGAGAAGCACACACCGTACTGGAGGTGCATAAAATATATGTCCAAAGCTTAAAAGAAAACAAACCAAAATGTATCCTTTAAAATATAGTTTCTTCAATTTCCTTGTTTTTCTCGCTCCCGACTACTTTTCCCTCTCTCGTGTCAAATCTTTTTTTCTTCCTGTAACACTTGTCCCTCCCTCCAACAAGCGACGCTTAAAGCTACCTGATTGGCTGTTTGTGTTTGTGCTTGCTAAAGGAGCATTACACACAAAAATAATGAATGAATTAACATTTTTTTAACTGTTTTTTTAAGGCTCCTATGAATGTATTGCTAAATTCATCTAGGTTACACTAACTATTGAGGCTGAACTGTATAAATCTGTGTCTAATTTTTGTGTATTCACCTGTGACCCTCAGTGACTCACTGACCCAAAACAACTGAGGACACAGGGAAGGAAAAAGAGTTTAGAGTTAAACTGAATAGAAGTGAGCAGGTGACTCACAGAGTGAACACACAAACTTAGATGACGTCTACATATAGTGACACTTTATGGTCTTCACTGACATTTCCCTTGTCTGGACATGTGTCTCGTGATCTGCTGGTGAACTGACTGCAACGTTCCAGACTCATGGCTCTTATTGTATAAAAGACTTTTGTCAACACTGTAAAACTTTTAGAGTTTTAACAAATTCAGAGCATGTGTCTTTTGTATAAGATGTACTGTGGTTATTACTGCTCACTGTACTTGGAATATATGATTTCTAAATTTTTGTATCTCTGGAAGACGTGACTCAAACATGAAGAATGGTATTTTTTTTGCTGTTTATTTTGTGCTTTTGTCCATTCAGATATGAGAGACACAGGGTGGCCTCAAGAAAACACACGTACAGATCAGATCACAAAGAGAATCAGAAAAAGCAACATAAGAGAAAGCACTGTGGGATTTCAGGAAACACACTTCCTCACTCTGTGGCTCTTAGCTTTTTAAATCTTTGAAAACAATTCACTAAAAAAATAGTTTCAGTTTTAGAAAAAAGGCTCAGTAATGTACTAAAATATCTGGACATTGTAGTTTTCTTTTAGTGAAACAAACTCAAACAGGAGAAGGTGGTTTATTTGTTGGGTACAAATCATCAGCCTTATCCTTTACAGCAAAGCACAGCAGTGGATTTTTCTGAGTAATAAAATGTTGATGTGTAATAATCAGCTGGGCTGTGATGACCAAATAGTTTCATATATTTTACCAATTCATAGAATTGATACTCAAACTCTTGAGAGCAGTCAGGAGCTTTTTAACTCTGTGAACTTTGTGCCAAGTTTACAATCAATCATTTAGACGAGTTTAACAAGTAAAGTGCTTTAATGCATGAATCTGAAAATGTGTGTGTGAGTGAAAGAGACAGACATGTACAGACTGAACTATCTGTTCAACAGTGAGAGAGTTTCTCTAACAGGAGGAGACTCTCTCTGCTACACTCTACACAGAGACACTGAGGAACCAGTCGACCAGAACCCAAACCCAAACCCAGGATACAGAGGTTCAGTGAATGTGGTGTTGAAGGTATAGAGGTGGATCAGTGAGTCAGAGGAGACTCTGTAGAAGGACAGAGAGCCAGCAGGACAGTCCACATACACTGCTACTCTGTGAGAGAGAGAGAGAAGATGATGAAGAGGGAGGAGGAGGAGACAGATGTCTTTCTGTTATTGTGCCAAACAGAGTAACCAAGATCAGAGCAGCTCAGACTCCAGGACTGACCGTTCTCTCCAAACAAACAGTTTCCTCTGTCTCCTTTCCTTCTGATTCCTCTGTAACTCACTGATATATCAACCATTCCTCTCCACTCGACCTCCCAGTAACAGCGACCAGTCAGACCATTACTACACAGCAGTTGAGGACACTGTTCAAATCTGTCTGGATGATCAGGATATGACTGATCCTCCTCCACATGTGTCACCTTCCTGTTGTTGTCAGACAGTTTGAGGTTTCTGTTTACTATGTTTGTGTTGATGGTGAGTTCACAGAAATCTGATGGAGAGAAGAAGACACAACACAGCTGCAGTTATTGATCTATCACCTGATCATTGATTGACACTTTGAAGATGGTTGAATGTGAGCTGCTTTGTTTTCAGGAATCAAATGAAAACCACACTTACACTTCCTCAGACCTGGTCTCAACCATCGGACTCCACCAGGCTCCACCCTGAAAGGAGGAGGGGGGGTCAGACCAGCACGTTCTCTTTCAGCATGCAAACATGGACATTACATGGCTCTCATACACAGATGGTTTGATTATTCTGTTCATTCAGCAAAGAGACAAAGGACCTGAAGTCCTTATATTGGAATTATACAGAGCAGGGAGGTGACATGGAGGAAAGATTTCATCATTTGTCTTCTCCATTTGATATCACTTTTGGTGTCAGACACAACAAAAGATCTCAGAATGACAAGATCAGGATCTCAGAGAGGTTCAGCTGATTATTGATCATGGATATTTTAGAAAACAGAGACATGATCAGAGACCTGATTTCATTTTCTCCTTGGTTTGAGACACTGGCAGATGAATGTCTCTGAGCAGTGTAGATGGTCTTATTATTGTTGGGATGTTATTATTAGTGTGTCAGCACTGAACAGGTATCTAAAGTATTTGGGGTTGTTGTGGTGAAAGCACTCTGAGTGCTCAAAGTGGCTCTGTTGGTTCAGGAGCAGTTCAACCAGCTGCAGCTCAAATGTTTCCACGCTGGCTTTGTGCTGATGCAGCATGAAATCCAGTCTGAGAAAGTCCTGCTCAGGTCACAGAAAACAGCTGACCACACCTGATTTAATGATTGTCACATATTTTCTCTTAAATATGACACAGTGAGTCATGATGAGATACTGAAGTCAGAATTAGAGAAAATCCCACTTTGTGTTGTTGTTGAATTCAAAGCACTTCTGTGGAGATCTGTCATCAGCTGTGACACACTAAATGTTTCCAGCTCTTCCTCCTCTATCACACACTGTCTGTGGCTGCAGCAGGCCTCTCCATACCTGAGGGTGTCCAGTCTCCAGTGTGGATCCTTCAGTCCAGCAGACAGCAGCTTCACTCCTGAGTCTCCTGGATGATTGTAGCTCAGGTCCAGCTTTCTCAGATGGGAGGGGTTGGAGCTCAGAGCTGAGGCCAGAGAAGCACAGCCTTCCTCTGTGATCAGACATCCTGACAGCCTGCAGACACACACAACATCACACAGGAACACTCTGTCAACACCTGCTGGTCTGTTTTGTTGTTCTTTTTTGTTCATATTTTTGTTTCAAATCAAATCAAATCAAATCAGGCTTTATTGTCACTTTGCCGTACATACAACTGCAGTGCAGACAAAATAAGACAGCGTTTCCTGGGGTCAGGAGAGTGAAGGTCAACATAGAGAATAAAATAATAATAAAATAGTACTAATAATAAAATAGTAATAATAAATACTAAATAAGTACTAAGAGAAGTAAAGAAATGAACACACTCAAACCCCCTAACATATTGCAAGACGCCCATTGTGCAAAATTGTGATGTCCATAGCAGCAACTGTCAATAAAGTGCCAGTGCTGTGCATAAGAGTGACCAACTGTTGGTTCTGGTCCATTTTGGTCCAGGTTCAATGTATTTAAGGCAAATTCCTTAAACATTATCTGTAGGATTAAAAATCAACAACTGAAGCATAAACAAGAGAAATGATGAATAATTGTCTGAATCTAGAAAGTTGTGCTGAACTTCAGTAAAATTTACTTTGAACAATCCTACACAAGTTGGCTGTTTATCCACTGATGTAAATCAGATATGAACAAATCATCAGCTAAACAGGTTGATGAATCCTGACCTGAGAGTCTCCAGGGTACAGTGTGGACTCTTCAGTCCAGCAGACAGAAGCTTCACCCCTGAATCCTGCAGGTCACTGTTACTCAAGGTCCAGGTCTCTGATACTAGAGGACTGGGAGCTGAGAACTGAGGACAGAGCTTCACAGCTTCTCTCTGAGAGGTTACAGCTGCTCAGTCTGAAGAGGAAACAATGAAGAAAAAGTCAAATAACATTTGTGTTGAAAGGACAATCAAAGGAACAAAACTCTCAGTTTGCTCATGTCTCAACAATTTGGTACAGTTGGACAGTTAAATATGATACAATCAGTAATAAACAGACATGTACAGTCAAGTCCATAAGTATATGGACAGTTACACGTTTTGTTCTTCAGGCTCTCAGCACACTGACTTTAAAATATAATAATGGATACTACAGTCAATGACTGCAAAGGATTTTACACTAAATATTAAATCTGATGTTTCACTTCATGTGTATTAGTTCAGATACTTTTGAACCACTAAAAGGGCTGAATCTCCCACACAGTTCTTTCTATACTGATGTCAGCCTGCTCAAATTAAAGCTGAGAATTGGCTCTTTAATGTAGGATCCATTATTTTAATTCAGATTCAATGTGCTGAAGCTCAGAGTCTGAAGAACAATAACTGTCCAAATACTTCAGGTCTTGACTGTAACTGTGTTAATGTTGGTACCTGGTTTGATTTAGTTTGAATCCTCTGATAAAATAGTTTATAAGTTGTAAGTACAGGGCAGCTGTGTCTCAGCAGGAAGAGAGGTTTGTACATTAATCACAGCTCTCCTCCTGTCAACATCAAGTGTCCTCAGGCTAAAAACCTCAACTTCAAACCAGCCCTGATGGTCAGACCGGCAGCTTGTATGGTAGCTGGCTGACATCATCAGTGTGTGTGAATGGGTGAATGAGAGGCAGCATGTAAAGAGCTGTGGGTAAAAGTTCTATATAAACGAAGCCATTTACCAGTTTTTAGGTTTAGTGAAATTTGAATCATGATTTTAGAGTCAGAGCGTTCTTACACTCAGGCTGTCTCCATCATCTTTGAGTGCACTTGCCATAGTTACAGTTGATCAATTATAACTCATTTGAAAGCCTTGTGCTTAGGTTTTCTCATCCAACCTGGAAAACATTACAGCCAGTTCAATTTGTTATTAACCCTAACCCTAACCCTCTGAGTTTTTGTCAAATCTAGTTCTCAGTACAGATGAAGTCATTATTGTAAGTGATTTCAATATTCATGTGGATGTTAACAATGTTAGCCTTAGCTCTGCATTTGTCTCATTATTAGACTCAATTGGCTTCTCAAAGTGTAAATAAACCAGCTCATTGTTTTAACCACACCCTTGACCTTGTTCTGTCATATGATATTGAGATTGAATCGATAAAAACATCACCAGGTTTCTCTTCAGCTCTGTAGCCAGGCTGACAGAGAGTCACAGCTCTATTGATATATGTATTCCTATTGCTCTCAGCAGTGACGACTTCATGAGCTTCTTTAATAATAAAATTCTACCTATCAGACACAAAATTGATCACCTCCTGTCCTCAATTAGCACTGATTTTTCTTTAAGCACAGGAATTTCAGAAACAGTAAAACCTGATATGTATTTAGAAAGTTTCTTTTCCATTGATCTTCACCAACTAATTTCTATGATTTCTCAAACCATCAACCTGTCTTTTAGACCTGATCCCCACCAGGCTCCTCAAGGAATTTTACCCCTAATCAGCATCTCTCTACTGGATATGATAAATTCCTCCTTACTAAAGGGCTATGTACCACAGTTCTGTGAAGTCAGTAATTAAACCACTTCTTAAAAAGCCTACTCTATATCTAACCTTCCCTTTCTCTTTAAGATTCACGAGAAAGCAGTTGCCAATCAGCTGTGATAGATAGATAGAGATACTTTATTAATCCCCGTGGGGAAATTCGTTTGTAGCAGCAGTCACAAGGAGACAATAAATACACTCTATAAAGGAAAAATAAATTTGTAAAAGAAATACAATATATACAGGAGGGGGTCTTATATACACATACAGACACACACACACACACATACAATTGCACATATATATATATATATATATATATATATATATATATATATATATATATATATATATATATATATATATATATAACATATATATACAGTTAATGTAACTGAGATTTATAGCGCACCCTAGATGATGCATTAGTCCAGGTTTGTGAGCACACACACAGATGTGTTATAGTGTCTGATGGCAGGAATGACTTCCTGTACCGTTCCTTAGAGCACCGTCGTAGCAGAAGTCTGTTACTGAAGCTGCTTCCCAGATTGTTCACAGTTTCATGGAGTGGGTGGGAGGGACTGTCCATGATTGTCCTCAGCTTTGACAGCATTCTGTCCCTCGCCACCTCCTCCAGGTTGGCAAGTATAAAGCCAACAACAGACCCTGCCTTTTTAATGAGTTTATCCAGTCTGTTGACATCCTTTGCCAGCAGCCCAGCACACCACAGCAAAGAAGATGGTGCTCGCCATTACAGACTGGTAGAACATGTGGAGCATCCTGCTGCAAACACTGAAGGACTTGAGTCTCCTCAGGAAGTAAAGTCTACTCATGGCCTTCCTGTAGACAGCATCAGTGTTTGTGGACCACTCCAGTTTGTTGTCCAGGTGAACACCAAGGAACTTATAAGAAGTCACTATTCCTACCTCTTTCCCACTAATACAGACAGGAGAGGGCGGGGACTGACTCCTACTTAAGTCCACCACCATTTCCTTTGTCTTGGCCACATTCAGCTGCAGGTGATTCTCCCACACCACCTGACAAAACTCTCCACAAGGCCCCTGTACTCATCCTCCTGTCCTCTCTCCACACACCCGACTATGGCTGTGTCATCCGAGTACTTCTGGAGGTGACATAACTCAGAAGAGTACTGGAAGTCAGCCGTGTAGGTGGTGAATAGAAAGGGAGACAGCACAGTTCCTTGAGGAGCCCCCGTGTTGCTCGTCAGGAGGTCAGACTCACAGCTCTGCAGCCTCACAAACTGTGGTCGACCTGTCAGGTAGTCCTCAATCCATGAGACAAGGGGAGCCTCCACCTGCATCTTCTCTAATTTAGCACTCAACAGTCTCGGCTGGATGGTGTTGAATGCAGAAGAGAAGTCAAAGAACATGACCCGTACTGTGGTGTTCAGTCTGTCCAGGGAAGAGTAAGCCCTCTGCAGCAGGTATATTATTGCATCATCAACTCCCACCTTGGGCTGATATGCAAACTGCAGTGGGTCTTGGTATGGGCTCACCAGGGGTCTGAGGTGTGACAGCACCAGCCGCTCCATGACCTTCATAACATGAGAGGTCAGTGCAATAGGCCTGTAGTCATTCGGTGCCACAGGGTGGTTCTTCTTTGGCACCGGGACCAGGCAGGATGTTTTCCACAGCACTGGAATCCTCTGCAGGTGAAGACTCTGATTGAACAGGTGCTGCAGTACTCCACACAGCTGGCTGGAGCAGTTCCTCAGCACCCGTGGGCTGATGCCATCAGGTCCAGCAGCCTTTCCCTGGTTGAGCCTCTCCAACTGTCTCCTCACCTGGCTGGATGAGATAGTTAGTCCTATCTGGGGGGAGGAGGAGATGGTTGAGTCTGTTTGGAGAGGGGAGGGGGAGGAAGATGGCGGAGGTGTTAGGGGCCCTGGGAGGTGTGAAGAAGTCCACTGATCACTCAGAGGAGAAGTGGGGGCATAGTTGGGGGCGGGGGAGCTGGAATCAAACCTGTTGAAAAACTGGTTTAACTCATTAGCTCGGTCCACATTCCTTTCAGCTACACATCTTCCTTTCCTCTGGAAACCAGTGATCGCTCTCATTCCACTCCACACGTCCCTGGTTTGGTTCCTCTCCAGTCTCTCCTCCAGCTTCCTCCTGTAGGCGTCCTTACTCTCCTTCAGACTGTGTTTCAGTTCCTTCTGGACTCTCCTGAGCTCAGTGCGGTCCCCAGCCATGAAGGCCCTCTTCTTATCATTCAGAAGGGCCTTCAGGTCACTTGTCACCCATGGTTTATTGTTAGGGTAACAGCGCACCTTCTTGGTGGGGATGGAGTTGTCCGTGCAGAATTTGATGTACTCAGAAACACAGTCAGTTAGTCCATCCAGGTCGTCACCATGTGGTTCATACAGAGCAGGCCAGTCGGTGGTTTCCAGAGCGTCACGCAGGGCGTCCATGGCACCATCAGACCATTTCCTAACAGTCCTCACAGTGACTGGCTGCTGCTGAACCACAGGTGTGTATGATGGGGAGAGCAGGACAAGATTGTGGTCAGACTTGCCCAGTGGAGGGAGTGCAGTGGAGGTGTATGCATTGGTGACATTAGCATACAGTAAATCCAAAGTCTTATTGTCTCTTGTTGTGCACTGGACATACTGATGGAATGTGGGGAGAGTGGAGGAGAGACAGGCATGGTTAAAGTCCCTGTGATGAAGATGAAGGCACTGGGATGTTTAGTCTGCAGGTCGGCAGTGACAGAGTGGATGACGTCACAGGCCGCGTCTGCTTTACCGGTCGGAGGAATATAGACGGTGATGGCGATAATGTTTGTAAACTCCTGGGCAAATAATATGGACGAAGTCCGACAGCAATAAGTTCCACGTCTGGACTGCACACGCGCTCCTTGACGTGGATATGCTCCGGTTTACACCACCTGTTGTTGACGAGCACAGCGACTCCCCCTCCTTTCTTCTTACCGGCCACAGTGGTGTCCCGGTCCGCTCGCACTGTGTGGAATCCAGCGATCGTAACATTTGAGTCCGGTATCAGTCCGTGCAGCCACGTTTCCGTGAAGCACATGATGCTGGCCTCTCTGTACTCCTGCTGGGTCCGTGTGAGCGCCTCCAGCTCGTCCACTTTGTTTGCCAGTGACCTGACGTTCCCGTGATGATCACGGGGACACAGGGTTTAAAACGCCGCTTCCTCAGCCGTCTTCTCACTCCTGCCCTGCATCCTCGTTGTCTCCTCCTCAGTTCCTCTGGGATTTGGGGCTTCTCTCCGGCCACGAAGGATGGCGGCCTCGGAGCCAGCAGCTGATCTCGAGTGTAAACAATGCCGGGGGTCTTCTCGGCATGGCTGCTGGGGGCCCCGAGCAGCCCAAGCACCAGGAGCAGGAGAAAAAAGTGTCTAAATCTCAGAGTCATGCTGCCAAAACACTAAAAAAATCTACTGAAGACAGAACAAAAACTAAAGTAGACAAGAAACAGACACACTAAAACACTAAACACTAAAGAAAAGCTTATAAAAATGTTAAAAACTACTGCAAATGCAGGGAGCTGCTGCTACAAGCTGCCATCTGAGACAGCGCCATCTTCCGATTGGCGTAATCGGGTGTCATTATGTGACGTAATAATCTTTGCCAAATCTACATTTATCCTTAGCCAGCAGTTTTAAATATGATTCAACGTCGCCTGCTCCGCCCCAGGAATGCATTTAACTATGGTCGCTGGAGTCTCTAACTTCACATTTCAAAAATGGAGCTGCCAATAACCAGTGGTTGTGTCGGGAAAATCTGTTTGAAATGTGAAGCGGTTGGTGATGAACCATGGGCTGTTGTGGTTTTCTATGGTGCGGAGTCAAGCCTCTACTTCCTGTGAGTTCTGAAGGTTTCATTGAAGTCAACAGACATTATTCATGACAACTGACGGAAATGAAGTGAAACTGAAGGAATAATTATTAGTCTGAGAAAAGAAAAAGTCACAATATGGAACAACAACTATTTCAAATCTCATTCATTCATTCATTCAAAATGAATGGATTCAAATTCCAGTCCTAGATGAAGATAAACCAGGTTCAGTTGTGGATTAAAGATATAAGATCTACAACAGTAACAGACAGTGAACTGACCTCAGAGTCTCCAGTCTACAGTGTGGACTCTCCAGAGAACCACACAGCAGCTTCACTCCTGAATCCTGCAGCTTGTTGTTGTCACTCAGGTCCAGGTGTCTCAGATGGGAGGGGTTGGACTTCAGAGCTGAGGCCAGAGAAGCACAGCTGATCTCTGACAAACTGCAGGAACTCAATCTGAATAAAGAATAAATCATGTGGATAGAAATCATTTCTAATCCAATCAGATATGTCCTAATCAATGAGCTTTCACTAACATGAGTAGAGGGACTTTGTCCTTCTCTTATTGTGGATCATCATAATGTCAGCCTTCTACACACATCATCCAAATGTCATTCATACAACTATTCATGTCAACACAGATTCATAACATGCTTCTGAGCTCAGTCAAGTCTGGAATTAGAAGATAAAGATCAAATCAGATATGTTGGACTAAAAACTGACTTTGATTCACCACTGAAATGGATCAAACTTCAAATGTTCAGTCCTGATCCAGGAAAAATGTCTTGCTTGGTGATCACATGACCCAAATAGAAAAGAAAAACTAGAAATAATTTGCAATTGATAATGTCAGACCAAGGATATAATGTAGATAAATACTATTATTTACTATTATTTTTAATTTTCTTACTTAATTAGCAACAAATTATTATGAGAGTGTGATGCATGTTAAAAAAGGAATAGTGAATTAACTCTTTCAGCTTCCAAAGCAGGATGGAAAAAAGCAGTTAACTTCTTATAGGCTCAGTCTGACTGAGATGTTCATTTATAATCATAAGAAATCTTTAAGTGTGTGAACAGTTTTTCTAACAGACATCAGAGGGTTTAGTTTTAATCAACAATTCTCATCACAAAGTCTCCTCATGTTATTCTGAGCTGCAGTGATGCAATAAGAGTAAAAGCATCAACAGTGTCAGGAATTCTGTCAGATTAAAGAATGTTTGTTCACTTCAAATGAAACTAGAATATTTATTATGCTGTTATTTAGTGATAAACTCTCCTTCTGCTTGTTTTAAAACCAGGGTGAACACATGGAAAACCTGCAACAGAAAAATGATTCAACTCATCCAGAAAAAAAAAAAAAAAATCTGTTGTTCTTTAGTTTTTTGCCACTTTGTTATAAACACTTTTGTCCCATATGGGATCCTGTAGGAATGATGATTAATTTTTTTCCAGTGATCTGATTGGTCAGTATTTGGGCTATTGACAGGTTTTGATCTGATCCTCTGAAGTTTACCTGCTCCAGAGCAGGTTAGCTGTGCAGCATAAGTTACCATGGCGATGTAACCTGTTCACAAGTGAACCACCTTCATAATTCTGAAAACCCAGAGTTAAACCTGAAGTTACCAGGCTAATCCCAAATCCTGATTCACAGTACAGGTCTCTGATCAGCTCAGGAAATCTACAACTAAACCCATGTTAAAGTGAAGAGTAAGTATTTTAATCCCAAAGATGCTGATTTAATAAAGTTCGTACTTCGATGATAAATATCAACACAGATGAGGACAAAAAAAATCCTCTTCATTGTTGAAGTTTTACATGACCTTCTGCTTTATGAACTTTGTAGCTGAATAGGTTTTTGTAATTAAATGTGAGGGTTGAGTTCGGCTTAGAGGCCTGGCTGGTTTAGGTTTGTAACTCCACCCACTAATGGGTAGGAATAGATGTGTCCGTCTTTAAAAGCCCAGGTGAGGGTGCAGCACTTCCTCTTTGTCTGAGGCCTCCTGTGAGCAGTGCTTTGGTGTGTGCAGGTGAGGGGAAGTTGGATTTGGACAGAGAGACAAAGGAAAAGGTTCTTTGTTTTGTTAATAGAGGTATTTTCTGATTCCACAGATCTGTGCAGTCCTGTGAGCCTGTAGGTTGTTGATGCCATGCTCAAGAGGTCGGCTGTGGTTGAATTAAACTCAGCTCTTTCCCTGTGTTCTATAGCAATGTGTGTTTCCATCTGACAGGAAGACTGAGGGTTGTACCTTGTTGAGTCTTATCTACTGAACCAGACAGAGCCAGAGGATTCTGTAGTAGCCCCCACATGTCCTTAAGTATGAAACTTATTTAAAGGCAGTGTAGTGGGGCTGTATCCCCTAAAGTATTAATACACAGTTTTAATAGTTGTTGTCGCCTCTTTCAGGCCCAGATCCAGACTGCTGCTTTGCCTGAGCGGTTCTTTTATTGGCTGGTTTATTTACTTCACATGTTGTTTTTACAGAGACTGATGGAATGATTCTGCTGCACTGACATTAGTTCCTGTGAACTCATTATTGAGTTTTTAATTATCTGTCCATAAAAGTTCTTTCTTGTTCATTTTAACTGAACCAACTGATTCTAATTGTTTTTATTTTTAGGTAGAGGTCCAGCCAGTGGGGAGCAGTTTGCAGGGTGCACACTCTGCATGCTGTGTGGTAATATAAATGGTGGTGGTCACATAGTCGTGTCTTGAATTTTCTCATATGCAGTGCAGTGTTTGAAGTGTCTTCTAGTGGGACCAGCACCAGGTGAGCACATGGTGTGAGTATAAGCAGGTTGTGATAGAATCTCCCACAGTGAGGACTCTACCCGTGTTTTAAACTTTTATTGTTGTATTCAGTTGGTGCTATCTAGGTTATTTCAATACTGTAGAATAAAGGCTATCATTTGTACTTACCTGAGTGCTTTTATTCTTTCAGGCCTGTTAGTTCTCAACAATTCCTGTCTTGATTATCTAGGTTGAAATAAACTTAATATTTGTTTGAATGCATGTCTGCTGCTCTTCCTTTTGAACTTTTTAGTTATTTGTGTCACCACTCAGTATCAGTGAGTTATATTACTTTGAGGTTTATAATTTTAACTCCTCAGACCTCTCTACACTCTGGGTTGGGTCACATAAAGTAAAGTGAAATGAAGTGAAACTGAAGGAATAATTCTTAGTCTGAGATAAGAAAAATTCACAATATGGAACAACAACTATTTCAAATCTCATTCATTCATTCAAGATGAATGGATTCAAGTTCTGGATGAAGATAAACCAGGTTCAGCTGTGGATTAACCCTTATATTGTGTTAGGGGTCAAATTTGACCCATTTACAGTTTATCTAATCATATAGTTACTCTGGATGGCATTAATTTAGCCTCCAGTACAACTGTGAGGAACCTTGGAGTTATTTTTGATCAGGATTTGTCCTTCAACTCACATATAAAACAAGTCTCTAGGACCGCCTTCTTTCACCACCGCAATATCAGTAAGATTAGGAACATTCTGTCGCAGAGTGATGCTGAAAAATTAGTCCATGCTTTTGTTACTTCTAGACTGGACTACTGTAATTCCCTATTATCAGGATGTCCAGTTAACTATCTAAAAAGCATCCAGCTGATCCAAAATGCTGCAGCGAGAGTACTGACTGGAATTAGCAAGAGAGATCACATTACTCCTGTACTAACTTCTCTTCATTGGCTTCCTGTAAAATCCAGAATTGATTTTAAAATCCTTCTCCTTACATATAAGGCCCTCAATGGCCAGGCTCCTTCATATCTCAAATAGCTGATAGTACCATATTATCCCAACAGATCGCTTGTTCCCAGAATGCAGGTTTGCTTATGGTTCCCAAAGTCTCTAAAAGTAGAATGGGAGGCCGAGCCTTTAGCTATCAGGCCCCTCTCCTATGGAACCAACTGCCAGTTTGGGTTCGGGAAGCAGACATCCTCTCTAATTTTAAAACTAAGCTTTAAACCTTCTTGTTTGACAAAGCTTATAATTAGTTGTAGTTACAGTCCTAGTTATTTATTAAACTTATAGTTAGTCACAATTATCTCTATAGACACTGTTACAGTGAAGGATATAGCCCTTAGTAGGGCTGGCTCAGGCAACTGAATCATCCCCTAGTTATGCTGCTATAGGCCTAGGCTGCTGGGGACATCCCATGATTTACTGTGCACTTCTTCTTCTTTCTCTTCCTCTCCTCAGACCCACTCTCAAATTTATTAGCCTTTATTCCATGTCATTAACTCTGTCCTCTCTGTCCCGTAGTCCTGTGTTTGTTTCTCTCTGGTCTCTCTGTCTCTGTACCTTTCTGCAGGTGTCTCTGGCTCTGGAGCTGCATGTTCTGTGGTCCTGGCTCCACCCACCTGCTGCTGTTTATTGTTTACAATGATCCATTTCTAACACGTTTAATGTTCCATTCTGCTACAGATAAATATCGGATTAATATTCTTTGCAGACTGTAATGTAAATAATTACCAGTCATGACAGCTTTTTACCTCTGTGCTCTGTTTCCTATTATAACTGTAATCTGCTGAGCATACATTATCCAATAACTGTTCACTAACTGTAATGTAAATACTGACCCACATTGTCTGTATTATGCTGCATGTCCTTCTCCCCCTCTCCTCCATTCCTAGCTGTCCTATCTTCCTCCTTTTCCTCCTTTCACCCAGCCCGGCTATCAGCAGGAGGGTCCCCCATCTGAGCCAGGTTCTGCTCAAGGTTTCTTCCTGTTAAAGGGGAGTTTTTCCTTGCCACTGTCGCCTTAAGTGCTTGCTCTGGGGTCAGGCTCTGGGTCTCTGTAAAGCACTTTGAGACAATTTTGATTGTGGAAGGCGCTATATAAATAAAATTGAATTGAATTCCATCCAGATACACTGTAAAAAATGTGACAATTAAAAGGATCAATGTAAAATGATAAATAGGAGATGCACTGAAAAAGAATTTAATGGAGGCTGTGCACTGTGTAAAATGGCAACAAAGGTGACACAGGATATATCAATATAAAAAAGATGGTCATAGATGAGATCTGGACTTGAAAAACTCTTTAAACATTTTTCAAATAAACTTCACAGCTTCTTGTTTTAGTCAAATTTTAGCTGCTGGTTTTCACTCTCACCTTTTCTGAGTTTTTTTTAAGTTGACTTTTAAAATTCATAGAATCGAGGCTCAAACTCTTCAGAGTAGTCAGGAGCTTTCTAACTCTCTAAATCTCTGAAAGACAGTTTAACAAGTTTCTTTGTTTTTTCTCAGATCTTTCAGATAAACTGTGGCAGCATTTTAGTTTAACTGAATCAGCTCAGTTGTCCCAAGATTCAGAGAAAGAAAAAACACTGATGTTCACAATGATGCTTTTAATGTGAAAGGACAAGATCATGATTAGAATCTTAAAAAAGTAAAAGTCAGCAACATTTTTCTCCTGTAATAATCGTAGCTTCCATCTTTAAAGGACTGGAAGAGGAAGAAGTTTACAAGGAATCATTTAGAAGAGTTTAACAAGTAAAGTGCTTTAATACATGAATCTGAAAAGGTGTGTGTGAGTGAAAGAGACAGACATGTACAGACTGAACTATCTGTTCAACAGTGAGAGAGTTTCTCTAACAGGAGGAGACTCTCCCTGCTACACTCTACACAGAGACACTGAGGAACCAAACCACCAGAACCCAAACCCAAACCCAGGATACAGAGGTTCAGTGAATGTGGTGTTGAAGGTGTAGAGGTGGATCAGTGAGTCAGAGGAGACTCTGTAGAAGGACAGAGAGCCAGCAGGACAGTCCACATACACTGCTACTCTGTCAGAGACAGAGGAGGAGGAGACAGGAATCATTCTGTTATTGTGCCAAACAGAGTAACCACCATCAGAGCAGAACAGTCTCCAGGATTGATCGTTCCATCCAAACAAACAGTTTTCTCTGTCTCCTTTCCTTCTGATTCCTCTGTAACTCACTGATATATAAACTCCTCCTCTCCACTCGACCTCCCAGTAACAGCGACCAGTCAGACCATTACTACACAGCAGCTGAGGACACTGGTCAAATCTGTCTGGATGATCAGGATAAGACTGATCCTCCTTCACATGTGTCACCTTCCTGTTGCTGTCAGACAGTTTGATCTTTCTGTTTACTGTGTTTGTGTCGATGGTGAGTTCAAAGAAATCTGATGGAGAGAAGAAGACAGAACACAGCTGCAGTTATTGATCTATCACCTGATCATTGATTGACACTTTGAAGATGGTTGAATGTGAGCTGCTTTGTTTTCAGGAATCAAATGAAAACCACACTTACACTTCCTCAGACCTGGTCTCAACCATCGGACTCCACCAGGCTCCACCCTGAAAGGAGGAGGGGGGTCAGACCAGCACGTTCTCTTTCAGCATGCAAACATGGACATTACATGGCTCTTATACACAGATGGTTTGATTATTCTGTTCATTCAGCAAAGAGACAAAGGACTTGGAGTCCTTATCTTGGAATTATATGGAGCAGGGAGGTGACATGGAGGAAAGATTTCATCATTTGTCTTCTCCATTTGATATCACTTTTGGTGTCAGACACAACAAAAGATCTCAGAGTGACAAGATCAGGATCTCAGAGAGGTTCAGCTGATTATTGATCATGGATATTTTAGAAGACAGAGACATGATCAGAGACCTGATTTCATTTCCTCCTTGGTTTGAGACACTGGCAGATGAATGTCTCTGAGCAGTGTAGATGGTCTTATTATTGTTGGGATGTTATTATTAGTGTGTCAGCACTGAACAGGTATCTAAAGTCTTTGGGGTTGTTGTGGTGAAAGCACTCTGAGTGCTGAAAGTGTATCTGTTGGTTCGGGAGCAGTTCAACCGGCTGCAGCTCAAATGTTTCCACGCTGGCTTTGTGCTGATGCAGCATGAAATCCAGTCTGAGAAAGTCCTGCTCAGGTCACAGAAAACAGCTGACCACACCTGATTTAATGATTGTCACATATTTTCTCTTAAATATGACAGTGAGTCATGATGAGATACTGAAGTCAGAACTAGAGAAACCCCTCTTTGTGTTGTTGTTGAATTCAAAGCACTTGTGTAGAGATCTGTCATCAGCTGTGACACACTTAATGTTTCCAGCTCTTCCTCCTCTATCACACACTGTCTGTGGCTGCAGCAGGCCTCTCCATACCTGAGGGTGTCCAGTCTCCAGTGTGGATCCCTCAGTCCAGCAGACAGCAGCTTCACTCCTGAGTCTCCTGGATGATTGTAGCTCAGGTCCAGCTCTCTCAGATGGGAGGGGTTGGAGCTCAGAGCTGAGGCCAGAGAAGCACAGCCTTCCTCTGTGATCAGACATCCTGACAGCCTGCAGACACACACACACACATCACACAGGAACCCTCTGTCAACACCTGCTGGTCTGTTTATGTTGTTCTTTTTGTTCATATATTTGTTTTTGGTACTGGTCCATTTTTGTCCACATTCAATGTATTTAAGACAAATTGCTAAAACATCATCTGTATGAAAAAAAAAAATCAACAACTGAAGCAAAAACAAAAGAAAATTAATTAATGAGCGGGCCCTCGCACTTTTCTCCCCAGAGAAGCACAGCAGCATACCGCAAAAGAAAAGACATTGCCCCCACCCAGGAGGGGGCGCTATGATTGTATCATCATATAATGACATAAATAGGTTGAGAATCTGAAAGTCGTCCTGACTGTAAAGTTTGATCCACATTGGATGAAGAATGTAGGAGATACATCCATTTCCTGTGTGTTGGCGAAGGGTCAAATTCGTGGCAGCGCCACGGGCAGACCGTGTGATCCACACCACACCATTTGATAACTAACTGTCCCTAATGCCTTCCAAGCAATCTGACAAAAAAATCAGCATAATCCGACAATTCCCCTAGCAGGAGTTTGTCAAAGTACGGCGAGTGCGAAATGCAAAAAGGCGGAATTTTTCCAAAATGGCTGACTTCCTGTACGTCCTAGAATGTTCTTCCAAGAGACTTTTGTTCTGGTCTCAATGTGTTGCATCTGTGTACCGATTTTCAAGTCGGTAGCTCTTACTTGGAATATTTCCAGACTATAGGGGGCGCTGCAGAGGTGTTTGGCCACACCCAATTGTGCTTAAATCGTGCCCTGTGGCAAGACTTATAGGGGAATATGGGTTTCAAGGCGGAGTATTAGACACAATGGATGATAAGTGGGAAAAACCCAAAATCCTCATTTTCACAAATCGGAGGGTGACTTTGCGGCAGTGCTCCGCCCACATCGTGTAACGTAGAGAAAAGATTTTGATACTTTTTGGACAATAGCGTCTTAAGAGCAACATGACAAAATTTCAGCTCAATCGGGTAATTTCCCTAGGAGCAGTTAAAAAAAGAAAAAAATGAACCGCTGCCATTAGGGGGCGCTGTGACCATATCATCAAATAAGCATATCAATCTGTTCGGAATCACATGATCATCATGCCTGATTTTTTTTATCCACTTTGGATGAAGTATGTCGGACATAGAGCCACAAATACATCCATTTCCTGTGTATTGGCGAAGGGTCATTTTCATGGCGGCGCCACGGGTAGACCATGTAACCCACATTAAAAAATTTGATACCATTTGGTCCCTAATGGCTTCTGAGCAATCTGACCAAATATCAGCTCAATTGGACAATTCCCGTAGTAGGAGTTCATCAAAGTACGGCGGCGAAAAGGAAATGCAAGATGGCACAGTCTTTCCAAAATGGCCGACTTCCTGTACGTGGTGGAATTTTTCTCCAACAGGCTTTTTTTCGTCTCGACGCGATGCATCTGTGTACCGATTTTCAAATCTGTAGGTCTTACAGTGAATATTTTCACACTTTAGGGGCGCTGTAGAGCTGTTTGGCCACGCCCGATCGCACAGACAATGTTAAACGAAAATTTTCGTCGGGGACAATTTTGGGCAAAGTTTGGTGACTTTTTGAGCATGTTCAGGGGTCAAATTAGCCGACAAAGTGGCGGGAGAGAATAATACTAATTCCTTCAGATACAATAGTGCCTTCGCACCACTTGGTGCTCGGGCCCTAATTAAAGCTGCAAGCAGCGATGAGCGGCCCTCGCACCCCCTTGCGACTCAAGGGAGCCGCAGCCACCACGGCCGAGCTCCAGAGTCCTCCTATGTCCTCTCCTCTCTCCTGCTTTTCTCCCCAGGGAAAGCGCTATGAGTGTATCTTCATATAACGATATAAATAGGTTCAGTCGTCCTGACTGTAAAGTGTGATCCACATTGGATGAAGTATGTTGGAGATACAGCCTCCCAGAAGGGGCGCTATGAGCATATTATAAAATGAACATATAAATCAGTTGAGAGTCTGAAGGTGATCCTGACTCTAAAGTTTGATCCACATTGGATGACGTATGTGGGAGATACAGCCATAAATACATGCATTTCCTGTGTGTTGGCGAAAGGTCAAATTTGTGGCGGCGCCATTGGCGTTGTGTACCAGAGTCCTCCTATTTCCACTCCTCTCTCCTGCTAATCTCCACAGAGAAGCACAGCATCATAAAGAAACAAAAAAGACATTTTCCTCTCCCAGCAGGTGGCGCTATCAGTGTATCATCAAGTGAATATATAAATCAGTTGAGAGTCTTAAGATCATCCTGACTCCAAAGTTTGATCCACATTGAATGAAGTATGGGGGGCCCAGGAGGGGGCGCTACAAGCGTATCATCATGTGACCATATAAATAAGTTCCGAGTCTGAAAGTAGTCCTGACTGTAAAGTGTGATCCACATTGGATGAAGTATGTTGGAGATACAGCCATAATACATCCATTTCCTGTGTGTTGGCGAAGGGTCAATTTGTTGCGGCACCATGAGCATCATGCACCAGAGTCCTCCTATTTCCACTCCTCTCTCCTGCTAATCTCCACGGAGTATCACAACATCATAAAGCAACAAAAAACACATTTTCCCCTCCAAGCAGGTGGCGCTATGAGTGTATCATTATATGAGTATATAAATCAGTTCAGAGTCTTAAGATCATTCTGACTCTAAAGTTTGGATGAAGTATGTGGGAGATACATCCATAAATACATCCATTTCCTGTGTGTTGGCGAAGGGTCAAATTTGTGGCGGCGCTCGGGCCCTCATGTACCAGAGTCCTCCTATTTCCACTCCTCTCTCCTGCTAATCTCCACAGAGAAGCACAGCATCATAAAGCAACAAAAAGACATTTTCCCTCCCAGCAGGTGGCGCTATGAGTGTATCATCATATGAGCATATAAATCATTTGACAGTCTGAAGGTCATCCTGACTTTAAAGTTTGATACACATTGAATGAAGTATGTGTGAGATACAGCCAAAAATACACCCATTTGCTATTTTTTGGATATGGCCTTCTTCCAGTAGGAGGCGTTATGAGTGTAACATCATTTGAGCATATAAAGAAGTTCAGAGTCTGAAGGTGATCCTGACTCTAAAGTTTGATCCACATTGGATGAAGTATGTGAGAGATACAGCCTCCCAGAAGGGGGCGCTATGAGCATATCATCAAATGAGCATATAAATCAGTTGAGAGTCTGAAGGTGATCCTGACTCTAAAGTTTGATCCACATTGGATGAAATATGTGGGAGATACAGCCTCCCAGAAGGGGGCGCTATGAGCATATCATCAAATGAGCATATAAATCAGTTGAGAGTCTGAATGTGATCCTGACTCTAAAGTTTGATCCATATTGGATGAAGTATGAAGGAGATACATCCATAAATACTTCCATTTCCTGTGTGTTGGCGAAGGGTCAAATTTGTGGCGGCGCCACAGGCGTCATGTGCAAGAGTCCTCATGACTGGAAAGTTTGATCCACATTGGATGAAGTATGTGGGAGATAGAGCCACAAATACATCCATTTCCTGTGTCTTGGTGAAGGGTCAATTTCGTGGCGGCGCCACGGGCAGACCGTGTGACCAACATCAAAAAATTTGATAATTTTTGGTCCCTAATGCCTTCTGAGCAATCTGTCCAAAAATCAGCGCAATCGGACAATTCACCTAGGAGGAGTTCGCCAAAGTATGGCGAGTGCAAAACTCCAAAAGGCGCCATTTTTTCAAAATGGCTGAATTCCTGTACATCCTAGAATTTTCTTCCAAGAGACTTTTGTTCTTGGCTTGATGTGTTGCATCTGTGTACCGATTTTCAAGTCCGTAGCTCTTACTTTGAATATTTTCAGACTATAGGTGGCGCTGCAGAGGCGTTTGGCCATGCCCAATTGTGCTTAAATTGTGCCCTGTGGCAAGACTTATAGGGGAATATGGGCTTCAAGGCAGAGTATTAGACACAATGGATGATAAGTGGGAAAAACCCAAAATCCTCATTTTCCGAAATCGCAGGGTGACTTTGCGGCATTGCTCCGCCCACATTGTATGACATAGAGAAAAAATTTTGATAACTTTTGGACAATAGAGTCTTAAGAGCAACATGACAAAATTTCAGCTCAATCGGATGATTTCCCTTGGAGGAATTCAAAATAGAAAAAGATGAAGCACTGCCAATAGGGGGCGCTGTGACCATATCATCATTTAAGCACATCAATCTGTTCGCAATCACATGATCATCATGCTTGATGTTTTCATCCACATTGGATAAAGTATGTGGGAGATAGAGCCACAAATACATCCATTTCCTGTGTCTTGGCGAAGGGTCATTTTCATGGTGGCACCACAGGAAGACCGTGTGACCCACATCAAAAAATTTGATAATTTTGGTCCCTAATGCCTCCTGAGCAATCTGACCAAAAACCAGCTCAACTGGACAATTCCTCTCGGAGTTTGTCAAAGTACAACTAGTGCGAAACTCAAGATGGCGCAGTCTTTCCAAAATGGCCGACTTCCTGTACATGGTGGAATTTCGCTCCAAGAGGCTTTTTTCTTGTCTCAACCTGTTGCATCTGTGTGTCAATTTTCAAGTCTGTAGGTCTTATGGTGATTGTTTTCACACTTAGGGGGCGCTGTAGAGCCGTTTGGCCACGCCCGGTCGCACAGACAGTGTCAAACAAAAATTTCACACGGGGGACAATTTTGGGCAAAGTTTGGTGACTTTTTGAGCATGTTCAGGGGGTCAAATTAGCCGACAAAGCGGCGGGAGAGAATAATAATAATTCCTTCAGATACAATAGGGCCTTCGCACCACTCGGTGCTCGGGCCCTTATAATAATAATTCCTTCAGATACAATAGGGCCTTTGCATCACTCGGTGCTCGGACCCTTATAATAATAATAATAATTCCTTCAGATACAATAGGGCCTTCGCACCACTCGGTGCTCGGGCCCTAATGATGAATAATTGTCTGAAAATTGTCTAGAAAATTCTGAGCAAGTCATCAGCTAAACAGGTTGATGGATCCTGACCTGAGAGTCTCCAGGGTACAGTGTGGACTCTTCAGTCCAGCAGACAGAAGCTTCACTCCTGAATCTTGCAGGTCATTGTTACTCAGGTCCAGGTGTCTCAGACTAGAGGACCGGGAGCTGAGAACTGAGGACAGAGCTTCACAGCTTCTCTCTGAGAGGTTACAGCTGCTCAGTCTGAAGAGGAAACAATGAAGAAGTCAAATAACATTTGTGTTGAAAGGACAATCAAAGGAACAAAACTCTCAGTTTTATTGATGATCATCTTTCATTGGCTCTGATTCAAATACTTTTTATTCTAAATATCTAAGTTGGAGACATGACATGTTAAATATGATACAATCATTAATAAACAA
Organism: Toxotes chatareus; assembly: GCA_016801885.1. Taxonomy (NCBI): domain Eukaryota; kingdom Metazoa; phylum Chordata; class Actinopteri; family Toxotidae; genus Toxotes; species Toxotes chatareus. The sequence goes on from JAFBJY010000077.1 coordinate 256,373, forward strand.
ACCAGACAGACATTCAACTCAGAGCTCAGGGATGATGATAAGGAATTAAAGAGGAGAAGAATTTATTTTACCTCCTGCTGAATAGAATAGCAGAGTCTTTATATAATGATGAATAAATCCAACTATCTATACACTTACAGAGCTTTGTTAGAGGCTTTGACAACTGGCAGCAGCTTCAGAAGAGCCTCCTCTGAAGGAGAGTATTTCTTCAGGTCAAACACGTCCAGATCTTTTTCTGATGACAGTAAGATGAAGACCAGAGCTGACCATTGAGCAGGAGACAGTTCACCTGTGGAGAGACGTCCTGAACTCAGGGACTGTTGGATCTGCTCCACTAGAGAATGATCATTCAGTTCATTCAGACAGTGGAACAGGTTGATGCTTTGCTCTGCAGAGGGAGTCTCTTCAATCTTCTTCTTGATGTACTGGACGTTTTGCTGATTGGTCTGTGGGCCACTTCCTGTCTGTCTCAGAAGACCTCGTAGGAGAGTCTGATTGGTCTGCAGTGAAAGACCCAGGAGGAAGCGAAGGAACAAGTCCAGGTGTCCATTTGGACTCTGTAAGGCCTTGTCCACAGCCCTCTGGTAGAAGGTTGAAAATTTACCTGTTAATATTTTGAGCCTTTGAGAAGCTGATTTCTTTTTTGACAGCAGATTTACTCCAGAGTTGATGAAGGTCTGATGGATATGAAGAGCAGCCAGAAATTCCTGAACACTCAGATGGACGAAGCAGAACACCTTGTCCTGGTACAGTCCTCTCTCCTCTTTAAAGACCTGTGTGAACACTCCTGAGTACACTGAGGCTGCTCTGATATCGATGCCACACTCTGTCAGGTCTGATTCATAGAAGATCAGGTTTCCTTTCTGCAGCTGCTCAAAAGCCAGTTTTCCCAGAGACTCAATCATCTTCCTGGTCTCTGGACTCCAGTGTGGATCTGTCTCAGCTCCTCCATCATACTTAACATTCTTCAGTTTGGACTGAACCACCAGGAAGTGAATGTACATCTCAGTCAGGGTCTTGGGCAGCCCTCCTCCCTCTCTGGTTTCCAACACATCCTCCAGAACTGTAGCAGTGATCCAGCAGAAGACCGGGATGTGGCACATGATGTGGAGGTTTCGTGAAGTCTTGATGTGGGAGATGATCCTTCTGGCCTGCTCCTCCTCTCTGAACCTCTTCCTGAAGTACTCCTCCTTCTGTGGGTCAGTGAACCCTCTGACCTCTGTCACCATGTCAACACACTGAGGAGGGATCTGATTGGCTGCTGCAGGTCGTGTGGTTATCCAGAGGCGAGCAGAGGGAAGCAGTTTCCCCCTGATGAGGTTTGTCAGCAGCACATCCACTGAGGTGGACTCTGTAACATCAGTCAGGATCTCAGTGTTGTGGAAGTCCAGAGGAAGTCGACACTCATCCAGACCGTCAAAGATGAACAGAACCTGGACCTCTTCAAACCTGCAGAGTCCTGCTTCTTTGGTTTCAGTAAAGAAGTGATGAACAAGTTCCACCAAGCTGAACTTTTTCTCTTTCAGCACATTCAGCTCTCTGAACGTGAATGGAAATGTGAAGTGTATGTCCGGGTTGGCTTTGTCTTCAGCCCAGTCCAGAGTCAACTTCTGTGTTAAGACTGTTTTCCCAATGCCAGCCACTCCCTTTGTCATCACTGTTCTGATTGGTCCATCTCTTCCAGGTGAGACTTTAAAGATGTCTTCTTGTCTGATGCTTGTTTCTGGTCTGACTGGTTTCCTGGATGCTGTTTCAATCTGTCTGACCTCATGTTCATCATTGATCTCTCCAGTCCCTCCCTCTGTGATGTAGAGCTCTGTGTAGATCTGATTCAGAAGGGTTGGGTTTCCTGCTTTAGAGATCCCCTCAAACACACACTGGAACTTCTTCTTCAGAGTAGATTTAAGTTTACGTTGACAAACTGGAGCAACATGTCCTGAATGAACAAACAAGAAAAAACATCTATGACTGATTCATAAAGAAACATGTTCACCCCCTAAAGAACACACATGAACATATTTCCTCCATGTCTTGAGAAGTTAGTAAATGTCTCATTTGTCCATCATGTTGATTCTTTCGAGAAATCCTCTTACTGCTGTGCAGACAGTCAGCCAGCTCCTCCTGCTTCATTCTCCTCAGGAAGTTCACTGTGATCTTCACAAAAGCCTCTCTGCTGCTCCTCCTCTGCTCAACATCCTCACCGTCCAACACCTCCTCATCCTCCCTCTGACTCTCTGAGGATTCTGGGTAATCTGGACTCAAAACCTTCTGGATCTTCTTCAGCTCCTTCTCCACAAAAGTGACAATGTTCTCCTCCAGCAGCTGGAACAAAAAACTATATGAATGACACAATCAAAGTAAAACCATGGAGCCAAACATCAGATCCATGTTGGACACACTGACAATCCACTGCTCTAAAAAGTGCAGCATGGAGATTATTGTTAACACAACAGATGTCAAAGTAGTTGTTGTCCATGTACAGACCATAAATATGGAGTCCAGGTGTGTTTGATGCTGCTGGGCAGACTGAGCACTGGGAACCTCTGAGCTCTCCTGGTCCACTCTGTGGAGGAATCATGAAGAATTAGCTCACATTATGTTTGCAGCATCTGTGAGCGTTTTATGCTTTGTACACAAACAACAGCTGCTTTTATGTTCTGTGGTGACTGTCCTGATTAAAGCAAACACTACTGTGCTGTGACATTCTCAATGAGAGGAAACAAGCAATCAGTTCTGTACCTCATGACCTAGAGTCATCACAACAAGTCCACCTTTTAAATGATGAGTTTTAAGGACTCACACTGGGTTTGACAGAAGTCTCACCTCTGCTACAGGACACTAACACAAACACTGGAACTGGATAGGTGCTGAGTTACAGGGAGTTTTAGTTCTGATCTGAATGACACATATAAGAACATAAGAAGTGCTTTTCTTGAAAAGAGAAAATCAACTTTGCCACTAAAGCCTGTGTTTCAGCCTGATCATGTTCATATACTGTGTCATTCATGAAGCCTGGAGACAAAACACAATCACTTCATCTTTCATAGAAGACCAGTTATACAGGGCAGCTGTCTGATACATTTTAAACTCAGCTGCAGCTCACTTCTTTGCAGCAGAGGAAGGCTGTCCTTTAAAATTAATGAGACCACCCTTTGACCTGTCACTCTTCATGGACACACAACTGGGCTCAGGTCCATGTTCAGCTCCAGGTCCAGCAGAGTCTGGTGTGTGCTGCTGCTCTGGCCTTCAACACAACACACACAGAGCTTTGAGTGTGAATAATGATGGTGCAGTGATGTGAGTGCTGAGCTCTGACATGGAGAAGAGTCATGGACAGTTAGAGATCCTCATCTCACCTCTGAGCTTTGGTCTGGATCTCATGGTCCCCACACAGACTGCTTTTTTAGGGGAGGGCCCTCCTCTCTGTCCTCACACTGATTCATGATGCTGAATTCACATCCACATCAGCTCACACACACTTTCTACCCTCATCTGGAGAGAAAACACAAATCATTCATCTGCACATCAACTGAAATCCTCCTCTCCATCATTTGTCCTGTAGAAATATCAGCTGCTCCTCCACTGATTGGCTCTTCTTTCCTCTTTCATATCAGTGTCAGTTGAATGCAGTCAGACAGCAGTGTGAGGCAGAGGAAGCTGCCATCAGCTGCTGTACTTCCACTGTCAGTCCACTAGATGGGGCCATGAAGCTGCAGTGAAGTGCAGAGCAGCACACACAGGATCCAGGGACGAGCATTTCCATTCACTGACACACAGACAGACTGAGATCCACTGGTTTTATCTGACACAATCTAAAAATCCTGCTTTCTAATTTCACTTGAGTAAAAGTACATGAGTGTAATCAGTAAAATATACTTCAACTGTCAAAAAAGTGCTGATCATGCAGAACAGACACATTTGGTTTTTATTTCAAATCTTAATCTGAAAAGTAACTGTAGCTGTGAAATAAATGTAGTAAAACAGTGAAATATTTTCTGAAAAGTTTTTAAATAAAAAATGGAAACACTGGAGTTTCAGTGCAGCACTGCAATAAAAGTACTGAGTTACTTTTCACTACAAAAGTATTAGATTCCAAACAACTTGTACATGGTTTTCAAAATAAAAGACTGACAATTTCAATAAAGCCTTTACAATAATATTCAAACTTTTTTTTAAAGGAAATGTCACATTTAAGTACAATTTTACATAAAGAGAGAATCTTTACTCATCTAAAGTTTCCAAGTTGATATTTCAGTTTCAGACGACGACTATTTCAAACCTCCTCCTGATTTAAACAAACTCCATCCAACTGTAAAACACTCGTAATAAACCAGTTTCTCCAGCTAAAATAACCAGAAGAACTAGTGACGTCACTGTCAACATTTTCCATAAACTACAGAAAACCATGTCCCTTTAATGAAGGCAAATCAAACCAATCAAGAGCTCCACTTACTCAGTTTTTCCCATGAACTTCATCCCTCTGCAGCTCTCTCCTGTCAGTGTAGGAAAGGCTCTTAGTTGTTCAGTCCAAGCTTCTTTTTCCTCACATCTGTTTCACTGATATTGCTTCATGAGCGTGTGTGTGTGTGTGGTCTCTTCATTATCCAAATATGCAGTGTGACTGGTTGGACTGAGCCTCAGTCAGACTGAAGTTCACATGCTGAAGTGTTTTTAAGACATGAAACCTCCCCATGACTCCCAGTGTGAACACACACACACTCTGCTGCTGTTTGATGTTTTCATTATTATTGATTATTGATCAGTTGAATCAGCTGATCTCCAATGGAACTAAATTCTCCATTTCAAAAGTTCAATTCAATTCAATTCAATTTTATTTATATAGCGCCTTCCACAATCAAAATTGTCTCAAAGCGCTTTACAGAGACCCAGAGCCTGACCCCAGAGCAAGCACTTAAGGCGACAGTGGCAAGGAAAACTCCTTTTAACAGGAAGAAACCTTGAGCAGAACCTGGCTCAGATGGGGGACCCTCCTGCCGATGGCCGGGCTGGGTGAAAGGAGGAAAAGGAGGAAGATAGGACAGCTAGGAATGGAGGAGAGGGGGAGAAAGACATGCAGCATAATACAGACAATGTGGGTCAGTATTTACATTACAGTTAGTGGACAGTTATTGGATAATGTGTGCTCAGCAGATTAGAATTATGAAACAGAGCACGGAGGCAAAAAGCTGTCATGACTGGTAATTATTTACATTACAGTCTGCAAAGAATATTAATCAAATATTTATCTGTAGCAGAACGGAACATTAAACATGTTAGAAATCGATCATTGTAAACAATAAACAGCAGCAGGTGGGTGGAGCCAGGACCATAGGACATGCAGCTCCGGAGCCAGAGGTACCTGCAGTAAGGTACAGAGAAAGAGAGACCAGAGAGAAATAAACACAGGACTACGGGACAGAGAGGACACAGAGTTAATGACATGTAATAAAGGCTAATAAATTTGAGAGTGGGTCTGAGGAGAGAAAGAGAAAGAAGAAGAAGTGCACAGTAAATCATGGGATGTCCCCCAGCAGCCTAGGCCTATAGCAGCATAACTAGGGGATGATTCAGTTGCCTGAGCCAGCCCTACTAAGGGCTATATCCTTAACTGTAACAGTGTCTATAGAGATAATTGTGACTAACTATAAGTTTAAATAACTAGGACTGTAACTACAACTAATTATAAGCTTTATCAAACAAGAAGGTTTTAAGCTTCGTTTTAAAATTAGAGAGGGTGTCTGCTTCCCGAACCCAAACTGGCAGTTGGTTCCATAGGAGAGGGGCCTGATAGCTAAAGGCTTGGCCTCCCATTCTACTTTTTGATTTTGGGAACCATAAGCAAACCTGCATTCTGGGAACGAAGCAATCTGTTAGGATGATATGGTACTATCAGCTCTTTGAGATATGAAGGAGCCTGGCCATTGAGGGCCTTATATGTAAGGAGAAGGATTTTAAAATCAATTCTGGATTTTACAGGAAGCCAATGAAGAGAAGTTAGTACAGGAGTAATGTGATCTCTCTTGCTAATTCCAGTCAGTACTCTCGCTGCAGCATTTTGGATCAGCTGGATGCTTTTTAGAGAGTTAACTGGACATCCTGATAATAGGGAATTACAGTAGTCCAGCCTAGAAGTAACAAAAGCATGGACTAATTTTTCAGCATCACTCTGCGACAGAATGTTCCTAATCTTACTGATATTGCGCAGGTGAAAGAAGGCGGTCCCAGAGACTTGTTTTATATGTGAGTTAAAGGACAGATCCTGATCAAAAATAACTCCAAGGTTCCTCACAGTCATACTGGAGGCTAAATTAATGCCATCCAGAGTATGATTAGATAAACTGTTTCTGAGGTGTTTGGGACCAAACAAAATAACCTCAGTTTTGTCTGAATTCAGAAGAAGAAAGTTACAGGTCATCCAGGCCTTTATGTCTTTAAGACATGCCTGAAGTATGGTTAACTGATCTGTGTCGTCTGGTTTCATAGATAAATATAGCTGGGTATCATCCGCATAGCAATGGAAATTTATTCCATGCTTCCTGATAATATTGCCTAGGGGAAGCATGTATAAGGTGAACAGTATCGGTCCAAGCACAGAACCCTGTGGAACTCCATGACTTACTCTGGTATATATGGAGGGATCATCATTAACATGAACAAACTGGTATCTATCTGATAGATATGATTTAAACCAGCCTAGTGCTGTTCCTTTAATCCCAATAACATGTTCCAATCTATCCAATAGGATATTATGATCAATGGTGTCAAATGCAGCACTAAGGTCTAGCAGGACAAGTATAGAGACGAGTCCATTATCTGATGCTATAAGAAGGTCGTTGGTAACTTTCACCAGTGCTGTCTCTGTGCTATGATGAACTCTAAATCCTGACTGAAAAACTTCAAACAAACCGTTCCTATGTAGATGATCACACAACTGAGTTGCAACAGCCTTTTCAAGAATTTTAGAATTAAAGGGGAGATTGGATATAGGTCTATAGTTTGCCAAAATGTCAGAGTCCAGAGAAGGCTTTTTAAGTAAAGGTTTGATAACTGCAACCTTAAAAGCCTGTGGGACATATCCTGTAACCAACGAGAGATTTATCTGATCACAGACTGTGATTTACTTGGTGAAAGAGAGAGTCCCCCTTGGAGCTGGGTTATTATCTGGGGGATTTGACGGATGAGCTGTTAGGTGACATCATTCAAGAATACGCTGCCGCAGGTCCCAAAAGTTACGCCTATCAAACCAGAAACGGTAAAAAGGTAGTGCTGCACTTCAAGGGTATCACACAGACCTAAGAGTGCAGCGAGCAAGTTAACTTTGATGGTGTGAAGGAACTGGTGGAAGGTTATTTGGATGAGTCTAGGAGAGGAAGAGAATGATTGAAATCCCTCAGCACAACATTGTTTGGGATAAAGAGACTGCTGTTGAAAAATTCTGCATTTCAGGAAAGGTTTAAAGTGGTGTACGACAAAAGACGTCTGTTTAGCGACGGGGACAAGCCTGTCTTTTGGATATCGTTTGTGATGGAGGAAATTGACTTTGACCCTAGACTTACTGTACCTTTTTCCTGTCTGGTGGTGGGACCCACCGGTTGTGGGGAAAACCTATTTTGTAAAGTGTTTTGGAAAATTTAAAAGAGGTTGTGAAAATTGTACCTGAAAATATGGTGCGGATTTATACTTAATTTCAACCTATGTATCCTGAACTGCAAAAGATGAATAAAAATATTACATTTGTAGAAGGTCTGCCTGAGTCTTTTGAAGACAATCTGTTTCCTCCTGAGCAGAGTCATCTGATTATTCTGGACGATGTTATTTTTCAGGCCTCTGACCATCCCGAAATGGTTAGAATTTTCACGCAGTACAGATACCCTGACGTATGAGTGTCATGATGCTCACTCAAAATGTATTTCATCGTGGCAAATACATCTGCATCATCAGTCTGAACAGTAATTATATGGTGCCCTTTAAAAATCCTCGGGATAAATTACAGGTGAATGTATTAGCTCATCAGATATTTCCATCCCAAAAAGCCATTTTCTGGAAAGTTTCGAAGACGCAGTCAAAGACCCCTGCAGCTATTTAATCGTCGACCTCACACCCACCTGCCCAGAACGGTATAGACTGAGGACCGGGATACTTCCTGGTCAGTGGCTGACGGTTTATGTTCCAAAACCCAGATAAATTCCCCCCTCCCCTCTTCTTCTCCTCCTCCTCGCCATGTTGACCCTTATAAAAAGGAACGGTCTCTTACTCAAAGCTCTGTACCTGGCTACGCCTCAGAAACATTGAGATATTCTAGCTCACTGCTCACCGGACTTTCTCAACGCCCTGTGTGAGATCGATCTTTTAAAAGGCAATATTCCCCTCTCAACTCAACAACACACAAAACTAAAGAGACAGAAAAACATTGTCAGACTGCTGGTGGACAGAAAAGTGGGTTTGAAATGCAAAAAGCAAGTGCAGACAGGCGGATTTCTTTTACCCCTACTTTCAGCCGCTACACCTATCATTGGAAACCTCACAGGAGGACTTATCTCTGAAGACAACCCAGAAAATGTTTCTCCTCTCAGCCCAGCAGTTGAACTGCCTGACCCGCCCCGAATCTTCTTCTGTCAGACAGATGGCTGAAAATGATTTGGATGTTCAAATGAGGGAGATGTTAAGCCAACACGGATTGAGTTCCTATGAAAAAATTTAAAAATACAATGCGCTCCTGCAAAGATACCTCGCTCTGATCAAGCAGCGTCTGAAAGAGGAACGTCTAGTGACTTTGTCTCTGCACCGCGACCCGTCAAGAGAGGCAGCCGAAGGAGTTCCCGCGGCAGAGGACATGACGCCAGTGCCGTCGTCTGTGCTGCAGAAGGATTCGAGTAAGGGAGCGGGATTTTGATGAAACGGCTAGTGAGATATTAGAGTCTTCCTCCTCGCAAGCCAGAAACGCTGAGTACGTGATGAAGAAATTGTGAAAAGTGGATGCAGATGAACTGGATAACATTGCTCATATAGTAGACAATGATGCTGTGTTAGAAGATGCCTGGTGTAAACTTTGCCCTGAGCAGGAAGTTGAGTGTCTAGAAAGTCTACAGGAAGAGCAAGACACTGTACAAACACTGGAGGGAGAAGCTGAAACCATTCCTGATTTAGCCATAAGCACACACCACTTGTCACATGTAGAAAAATAGTAAAGAAGAATAAAATGTAGTAAAATAATTGTGTAACTGTCCCTTTGTTATGAGTGTAAGTCACAACCATGGACTGTATATAAAAGATGCACATAATCATTTTCCGTCATCCATTGGTTTGTGGACCCCTGTTTTGAAGCCTCGATTTCTTTACTTCCTGATTGTTATCTTGACATATTGGAGTCATAAGTTACCACATTTGGAATGAAAGTGCGGTGTTTGGGAAAGAGCAGGGACAGAACCTGACTGAGTGGACAGACTGACTGAGTTGGTTGATCACAAGCTTACTATTACAGACTTGCTAACTGGCAGCAATTAGCAGGCAATTTGATACCGTATATCTACATTTGTCTGATATTACATACAAGATAAGCTGCCTGCTGATGTTTTGTTTACTTGGGCATTTATCGCCATATCTTCATTGTTTTTTTTCATCAAGCATTGTAACAGATGGTCTGTTGCAGCAAGGCGCTATGTTGTACTGAGATCAATTTTCCACTTATCACTACTCAAACTTACCTTGTCAGTACCTTGACAGTATTTATTCTAAATAAATTTAACTCCACACTGATTCAACTGTCATATTTTCAGCATTGTTGCTGGACATCAAAAACCTCATGTTTTTTATTCTGCACTTGTATGAATATTGCATTGTTAAAGTCTGGGAACTACACAAGAACAGTTTCATGGAGGTTTTACTGATGTGTTTACAATTTTAAAGGGCTTGAATTGGATCTTTAATCATCATTAAATGTCTATTATACGTTGTTATCTAACAAAAGATAACAAAGTAGACATTTACGTTATGAGATTATGTTGAATGCTCTTTGTATTTACCAATGATATTAGCAAGTAATATTGTTAGTAAAATCGTAAAATAATGTGGTTGTTAAAAATTGTACTTAGTGACACTCAATATAATATAAACACGAGGGGCAGGACACTCAGCTGCAGGTCAAGAAATCTCTCAGCCTCAAACAAATGTGTTCAGGGAGAAAATGTCCTCTTCCTCTGGAAAACACAAAGGGCTGATTCAGCATTTTTTTCAATATTAACAAATAAGGTACAAAAATATCAGTTGTAAGGCGACATTCAACAAAACCAAGACCACATCGACCAATCACAGCACATTATTAGATGAATAAAACATGACATGTGTCTACCTGTGCTGACTGTGAGGTGACGGTGCTCTGTGCTTCACATCACGTTGGGTTGTGAACATATATTAAACAAGTCTTTTAAAAGTTATTGACAACATAAATCTCATAAGAAATTGATAATATATGGTTCAAACATTTATAGTTGTGTGAAGTATATTGTAAATCTTTTCATCCTCCATGTTGGATGTTTATGTCTGTATCAGGAATGATGATCTTTCTGAATCTGAAGAGCTTTGTTGGAATCAGCTTCACTTATGCTAAAAGTATATGTGGCAGATCTATATTGATTTGTTTTCTTTCACATGTTTTGGATGGTCAGGATTTTATTTTAAGAAAGAAAAAAGTAAGAAAGTCAGAACAGAAAGGAGATAATGACAGTGGTCAGCATCCTGAGGACAAAGGCTTGAAGGCTTGGTTAAATCCACTTGACAGAGATTTACCTCTGTACTTCAGAGAATCAGATTCAGAACTGATTTTCTTGACTCCATGTTTCCAAAGGAACAACTCTCTGAAACACTAAGTCATTTCCTGAAGTACATGACACCATAGATGATCTGATACACAGAGAAGACTGTGAGATCCTCTGGTGAATGCACCTGTGCACATTTTATCTCCCTTATAAATAAAACATCTGCCTGAGATCATCTCTCCTCCATATGTCAGACCTGCTGCTGTCAGTTGTAATGCCAATTTATCATATAGCCATATATTCTCTTATCATACACTCGTATATTCTCATAAACTTGTATATTCAATTCTGTGTGAAGTACATATAACTTGACCTGAAGTGACCTAATGTGCTGAGTATGCTGTTCATTGTGCTTTGTGAGGACACCTGCTTATGTCTTGGACAAAGACTGTCTATTCTTTATCTTTGTTGCTGTCCGGTGTCTCTGAGCATAACTTACACTTTATCTCAGTTGCTCATTAATTTTATCACTTGACCTCGAGCTTGTATTCTTTCCCTGCCATCCCTGCAATCCTGGTATGTGAGAAAGAGACATTAAAAGCCCTGGGAACATGGAGCTCGGGGTCAGACCTCTGTAGCATGGTGTTGCTGCGTGAGCTCTGTCCTTTCTGCAGAAATTGATTACTCTGTAAACCTTATTTTATAATAAAACATCAAAAGACAAAGATTGTCTAAGGAATTTTATTTCACTTCTCATCAGGTGGAAAGTGTTCTTCCACCACAAACTTGGCGACGAGGATGGGATTGGACGTGTGATCTGGACTCTGTTGGAAAGACAGAAAGCCGGCTGCAAAGAAAGATTCCTCCCTGTGGGTGAGAAGCTGTCCTCAGACGGAGCCCGGTCATCGCTCCAATCCCAAAGGATTTAAAGGGAAAGAATCGCACACGGTGAGAAGTGTCTTGATGTTGTTTGTGAGAGGTTACAGAGTTAATCAGAGAATTAAGAGTGTAAACCGTATATCTCGCATAAGCACTTGCAGACAGACGTGTCTTGGTTATTATTGTAGTATTTGAGAGTTTCTGGTGTATCTGCTTGAAAAAGTGGACCAGTTTATTCTGTGAATACAAGAGACAAAATAATCAGAGATAAAGGATGGGTAAAAGTCAGAGTAAGGAGAAGTCCGATGTGGAGCCAACTCCCAAAATTCTCCCACCAATAATAAAATTGATGATTGAGAAAAATCCTGAAAGCATGAATCAGTTTAAACAGTGGGTTGATTTGGGGTTTCCAGGAAATGGCAGCTTTAGCCTGAGACAATTAGACCAACTGAAGACATGTTTGGAGGCAAAAGAAAAAAAAAGTGCAGAGCAGCATGCAGCTTTGTCCAAACGTAAACGAGAGAAGCATGAACAGTTTAAAGCAGACTGGAAGGCACATAGCATGTGGAGAGAAGAGGGAAAGAAGGAGATAAAGAATTGAAAGTAACAAACGCAAAAGTACAAGACACATTCCTTACAGGAAAATGAAGAAACTAATACACTTTGTCCTTCTGTGAGTCAATATGTCAAGGTGGATCGCGACCTCAACTCCTGCCCTCCGACCGCACCTCCACTGCCACATGAGCCTGGTGGGGATCTGGGAACAGCAGAAGGATCCTCCAGACGCCTAACAGAAACTTCATCACCTCCACCAGCATCATCCTCATCCCCTGATTCAACCACATCTAAACCTGATGCTTTACAGACCAGGACTGAGTCACAGCTGAGAGAAGAACTCCGACAGCTGGATGAGAACACATCTGGCAATAAGGGACAAAGCTTGATTAAATGATCTCAGACGACACACTGTGCATGCTGAAGACACTATCAAGGATCAACAGAAGAGAAAGAAAGACAAAGTCGAGGAAGGATCTACACACGGCAGCCTTAACCTTGTACAGGGGTGCTCAACCTATGGCTGGTGGACAAGGACGTGGCCGCGACCGGCCACATAGAGGTCGGGGACGAGAACGTGAATACGATGGAGGTGGACACTGACAATATGACCCTAAACATCTGTTTTGACTGTCATCAGCAAGGACACTGGGCTAAAGATTGCCCTAAGAAGAATGGCTCTGTGCAAACTACAACTGCTGCAAAGTGAGTGCGGGACGGGCAGGAGGGGAGGAGCAATCTGACCACAGCGACAGTGACTCACAGACTACAGGAGGTAACACACACACACACACAAGCACACACACAAGCACACTGCTTGCAATGAAGACCAGCTTTGCTCACACACTACAGGACATGTCAGCTGATTCACTACACTGCACAGCACATGTTTCAGAAGGGCCAGATGAAAGGTTTGAGAAAGTTTGGAACAGAAAGCCACTAGAAGTGGAGAAATTGAATATGACATGCATTTATTGGACAAAGAAGGCTGCTGCTGTCTCTGTATCTCTCTCTCATTCACAAGATGAACTGTTTGATGGTGCGTCTCCACACGTGTCGTTGGCGAAACCTGCCCACTGGACATGGCAGGAAATGGGACCATGGCTCCGCAGACAACAGACCCTCTCTGATTTCAGGCCCATAAATGGGGATCCCAGAACACTGTACAGCTTAAAGGGGTGATGTATATAAAACAAAACTTACATCTACTGCCTTTGTCGACAGAACAATTTGTTTGATTCCTAATACACACACTACACCTTGCATGCTTTCACACGACACATCAGTTGACATGGCTGAACTATCTGAGGTGCCGCCCTGTTTGTGGGCGCCACACAAATATGACGTGGGGCTTATTGAGGGAGCCACACCTCTTGTAGTTCACCCAAAATCAGATTACAGACCATGCATGAAACAATATCCATTGAAACCAGAAGCGCTAAAAGGTATCAGGCCTGTTTTGATTCACTTTTAAAGGCTGGAGTTATAGTTCCGCGTGTATGACTCCCCTGTCAGAACACCAATTTTTCCAGTTAAGAAAATCCGAGACGCAGTTCAACCCACTGAGTGGCGATTTGTACAAGATTTGCAAGCAGTAAATGCTGCAATACATCCATGGCGCCCCAAGTTTCAAATCCACATACAATTTTGTCGTTAATTCCACCTAATGCCACTCATTTTTCTGTCATTGATCTCACAAATGCTTTTTTCTCCGCTCCTGCTCATCCAGACAGTCAATTCTGGTTTGCATTTTCTTTTTCGATGGTAAAGGCTACACTTGGACTCGCTGTCCACAGGGATATTCAGAAAGTCCTGGAGTATTCCACAGTGCACTGCGTGACAACTTACAGAGCCTCCATTTGCCTCTAGGTTCTGTCTTGTTCAGAAACCAGATTTGCACCCCACCCTCAGAAAAGTCTTACATGCAATAACATTGTGCTATCATTTAACTCTATCATGCTCCTATACTTCTGTCTGAAGTTCTTAAAACTGCTGTGTGTTGTTGTTTCTGTGTTTAGTTTGTCTTCATATTGTTTTAGAAGCTCTCCCCAGCATACTGTGTATCTCAAGTCTCTAGTTGCTGCATGGTTCACCTCTAGATAGACTATGGATCAGGAGGGAAACCAGACTACACAAGGACTGGAACGACAGTGAGCTTCTCATTTCAGTGAGAGTCAAGTTCATTCATTATTTCTAAATAACAGAAATTCACCTGCCTTTGATTTTATAACAGGTTAAATAGATTTTGCATCAGGAAAACTAATGGATGGCATCATTAACTGAGAGTACACAATGTGGTGGGGATAGAACAGGACTAAGTAACCTTGGCTAAAATATTTGTTTACATCATTTTGTTTACAAGATTACATCACATTAAACTATGTGAAACAAATGTTAGTGTATATAAAAGTTGCTACTGAAGGTAAAGGAAAAGCAAGGACGACAGGATGAGAGAATCCAGTTCATATGTCCTCCACAATGACAGAAATGAGGTTTACAGTGATCAGCAGTGGGACACACCGTTTATTGTCTTCACTAGTAGAATTTATGTGAAGTGTCAGACTCTGTGTCACAGACACAGGTGGAGGAGAATTCATCTTCTCCATTTAATCAACACTGAGCTTTATCCACCTTCACACATCAAACATTATCATTAACAGGAGTATTAACACTACTGTGAACTGACAACGTGGTGTGGAGAAGAAGTAGATATTAATACACTGCAGGCTGAGAGTGTAGCTGATGAGGTGATTGCAGACAGGTGAGCAGGAGCTCTGGAGGAAACCCAGTAAGTCCAGCCACACCCAGGCCTACACACACACACACAGACAAGAACACAGACAAACAGGGACAAACAAAAAAACTAGGGAGGTTCTCCCCAGAAACACGAGGAAGGAGGGAGAGACTATGGCTCCTAACATGACTTTGCCACACGCTCTCCACTAAAAGATGGAGAAGAGAGAAGTTTCTGTGCTGTATTTTTTTTAATTAAGTGACGAAGGCAGATAAATTTAAAATAGATAATTAAATCCAAATGTTAATCAGGCCCATTTTCAATCACTACATCATGACTGATTAACAAAATGCTGATTTTATCTATTTAAAATTAAATCTACAACAGTGAAGTCTGCAAAAAACTGAAGGGGTCTGAATACTTCCTGTAGCCACTGTATGTCACTCACCTTAAGAGCAGTGTTTCATCTGCTGCTTCCTCTTCACATCCCACTGGCTGAAGCTCACAGCTGTTTAATGTCAGTGTAACTGAATCACTTCATTGAACAAATGGAGAGTTTTCAGGCAGCTACACTGAACCAGACATAAAGTCTAATTTACTGAACCCTGTTCATGGCCAGAAATCTGATTTCCAGCTTCATGACCTAAGTATGTGTGATGTGTTTCTCTGGTGATTACCATAGAAATAACTGCAACTGCTTATCAAGCTTTATTTAAGAGGAAAGAACAAAGAGGAGTGTGTGAGAGAACAACAACTTTACTTTGGAAAGTGTCACTAAAATCTATCATTTCTTATCTAAATGGATGAATACTTTTCTTCTTCTTTTTTCTGTTAAATGTTTATGTCATTGTGTAGCTGTTGATTTAAAGTTCAGGTGTTTCACCTGCTTGGAATTATATTAAAATTCCTTTGATTCAATGTTGTACAACAACATAACATTGAATCAAAAGGAATTTGATTTAATTTCATTTCTTTAACACTGCATAAACAGAAAAAAAGTCCCTTTAATGAAAAAGTTAAACAGATCTCAATAATGTGATCTGAATTCATTATTAATATAAAACACAAAACATTCAGGACACATCTAAATCATCAGTGGTGAAGCCAGCTGGTTTGAAAGTCACATAATTAGATAAATGGAGATCACCTGTGTGCAGCCAAGGGCTTTCAGGTGATTGTAGTATAAATACACCTGCATCTGGAGGATCCAGCTTTTGGTGAGTGAGCAGAGAAACTCTCACCATGCAGACAGAACAACACTGAGTGTCTCTGAGAAAATGGGATTGAAAAGCAGAAATCAGTGGCTGGATACAAGAGAATTTCCAAGTCACTGAACTTCCCTTGAAGAACAGTTAAACCAATCACTATGAAATGGAAGGAGTGTGACATGGTGAATGATGTCTGTCTGTCTGGAGCAGGCTGTTCTAAAAACTGACATGTCAGAGAAGAAAACATGAGCAGCTCCAAACAGTTTCACACCATGTTTGTACTTTCACACTCTTATGTTAGCTTTGGTTTTTCTCTCTCTTTCTCGTCCTTTAACAACCTCCTGCAGCAGGAGTCACATTGAACCTATCACATCTGATGACTCTTCACTTGTTCAGTGCTGAGCCTGATAAACTAAAAAGGGTTGCATTTGATAATAAAAGCAGTTCAATATCATTTGGAGGTTAAAGCATCGGAGGTTGAATGAGGTTTGGTACAAAAAAAATATCAGGAATCTCTCCTGACTGACAGCAGCAGGTCTGACATATGATGAGAGATGATTCAGCAGAGATTTTATTGTTGATATGAAATAAAAATAAAAAGATAGGTGCATTGTCCGAGGATCTCAAATCTCTGTATCAGATCATCTATGGTGTCATGTACTTGTGAAATGATTTGTGTTTCAGAGTTGTTCCTTGGAATATGAGCCAAGAAAATCAGTTCTGAATCTGACCTCTGAAGGTTAAGAGAGATAACTTCTGTCATGGAGTTAACCAAGCCTTCAAACCCTTTGTCCTTGTGTACGCTGACCATCAATATCTCCTTTCACCTGACTTTCTTACTTTATTCTTCTAAAATAAGTATCCCACCATCCAAAACTATGAAAGTATAGTAAAGCCGATTCAAATAAAGCTCTTTAGATTCATAAAAGATCATCATTCCTAGTAAAAGATTTACAATATACTTGCTACACAACTAGTAAATGTTTGAGCGAACCATATATTATCAATTTCTTATGAGGATTTATATTGTCAGTAAGAAGACTTTTGTTTAATATATATATCTACATGACCCACAGCCAGCAAAAAGGCACACACCTGGTGCAAAATGTCTTATTCATCTAATAATGTGCTGTAATTGGTCATTGTGATCTTGGTTTGTTGAATGTCAAACTTTACAACTGATATTTTTTGTACCTTATGTGTTAATATTGTGAAAAAAAAAGCTGAACTGTAGCCCTCGTTTTCCAGAGGATGGTAACATTTTCTCCCTGAACACATTTGTTTGAGAGGCTGAAGATTTCTTGACCTGCAGCTGAGTATCCTGCACCTTGTGTTTATATTATATTGAGTGTCCACCCAGTACAGTATGTCACGACTGAGTAAATATGAAGCCAAAGTTAATGCATCTAGGGAGCAGAATCAAAAAATAAAAGTCTTTATTAAACAAAAGTAGCAAATAATAATCACCAAACAGGGAAAACGAAGGAAATAAAATACCAAAGAAAGAACATAAAATCACTCAAAGCGAGGAAATATTAAAAATCACTCTTACGAGGGAAAAAATAAACTCAAACAAAGACAGGGCAGCAAGGCAAAGATCAAATAAATAAAGTACAAAAGAACACAAAACCTGATAAGAAGAGCACTGACGAATAACACACTGTCTACTTGACGCAGAGACAGACGTAACTGCATGGTGAACAAAGGGACAGACAATATATAGACAGGTAATGGGAAGAGGGTGGAACTAGTGAGGGGTAAATGAGGCCATAGTTGCTTCAACACATTGCAACATTGTATTGATCCGTGTCACATGTCACTGAACATCAGACACCTGCTGGACCTTTAAAAATCCCTTGCAGGCAGCCTAAAGGATAGACCCAACTGACACTCTGATTTGATGAGCTAGCATACAATAATGAACTTGTATCAATGTGAAAATCTAAGTGAATGCAGTTGTGAATGAGGACGCTTGTGGATCGGGACTTAATTTCAAATTTTTATTTAAAAAAAGTTTTTCCAACGCTTGAAATTGAGTCTGTTGCTTTTTGATACAACTTCTCCAGCTGTAGAAAAATTCAGCCTACATGGCGTTGTGAGATGAGGCTGAGTGCAGAAATTGTAAGGAAAGCTGAAGACGTTGATAGATTGTTCTTTTGGTTGTCCCAGTCTACTGATGGCCTCCCTATTGCACTTGGAGGAACTGAGGTCTGCCTGCCCACTTTGATGCTGAGATGTTACAAAGATTATCTAAAAAACAACAAATTGGTATTTTAGTGATTTAAATTTGGGAATAATATACCAAAGTCTTGAAGTGTTGCTGGGGTCATTAGCGCTCACTTAATGACTCCAGATTGGAAGCAGTGTCTGTGACTGGAAGTGCGCACTCAGGTGTTCATGCTCAAAAATGTAGGTGTATGGCTGCCTGTGTGTGTAAGGGGGAAGCATTACGCTTCTAGTGCAACATTTTTTCATCATTGGGATGACCTTTGACCCTGACACTGCCTCTCTTTCGGACAACTCTACTGTAGCTTGATGGAAAGGAGCAAGCACAAGAAGTGTTTCTCTTATGATGGTATACTCATCAGCTGTAAGTGGAGTCAAACCTGTTTTTAGAGAGGCCAGAGATACCACACTGGTTTCTCTCATCATGCTTAGCCTTGACAGCATTTTCATATAAAAAGTGTTCCAGCGTGTTGGCACCTCATTGATAAGTTTTAGGATTGGTCATCCCAAAAGTAGGACAGTTAGATGAGATTAACTCTAGCTACTCTAAATTTTCCTTACTCACCTGTAGGGCTGAACGATTTTAGGAAAAGATCTAATTGCGATTTTTTCTGGCAGATATTACGATTTTGATTTGATTCACTATTTTCTTCAAATCAAGCTTCAGTGCAATATTCACAGTGTACAGTAACATTTACAAACATGACAAAAAAATGACATCATGATAATTAAAACATTAAATGCCATTACTCGAATGCACTCTAATGAACTAAAAGAGCAATTTTTGACTGTCTTAACTTAAAGTAGTGCAAAAAAAATCCTTGTTAAGTTAAATAAAAATACAAAACAATTCCAAAAAAAAAAGTTAAATATATCATTTTAAGAAAAACAAAAGATTCAATAATTATTTCTAATGATCTTGCCCAACAGCCTTACACTCATGTAGGTATAGGTCAAGGTCAGTCTTTTATATGGCTCAAGGGAGCTAGCTTATCAACAGTCAGTGAAACTGAAAAGTGATGGTAATGAAAATAAGACTCTTACTAAAATAAAATTACCCTGTTTCTTCCCCTTTACTGAAAATGTCAGACATTAAAATAGGTGAGTCATTCATTTATAGCTCAGCAGCTTACCCAAATCTTTTGCATCGTCAATTCTGACCCCAGCTTGACAGACACTCTCTCAGTCTCTGGGCAATATTCTGTCCGGTGTGGTCAGTGGGAAAGTCTGCTGTCTGCAGGCAGCGACTTTTTCAACTCAGGAAGTTGTCATTTGAGGAAATGCACAGTCAAACTAAGATATGGCTCGGTCGTTCTGCTTGACCACATGTCAGTAGTTGTGGCATAATTCTCCACATTTTTCAGCCTCTGTTAGCACTTTTCTTTACACCCACGTGACAGCTGTGGGATGGCAACCTGGCTGAAGTAGGTGTGGAGGGACTTTTCATCATGCACTGTCATGCAAAAGCCTGTGGTGATTTTTTAAGATGCCAGTATAAATTGGTTGTGTTTACGCTTAGATGTTGCACCTTTAAGTGCGATAGGTTTTAAAATAGCATCTGTTTCACTGGTGCGACGCTACAGCCTCAAACCCGAAGCATACTCCCAAATGGCCGGACGTTTGTTCAACTTCTTGGGATTAAATCCTGTAACTCCGCTTCTGGTCCATTTCAGAAATTAAGGAGCAGGTTGTACTGATTGATTAGCATGACCTGTAAAGAGTGCATACTGCTTTCTGATTGGTGAGCATAGGTAAGGCGAGATAGCTTGTATGTGTAAAATGATTTGACATAGCAGATCCTGGGTCAGTCAGAACACTGCAAAAACCACAGCTTTGATGATCACATGATGGCAAGTGTCTGAAATCGCAATTCCCGATCAGAAACGTTAAATCATTCAGTTTCACTCACCTGTAGTGGAGCACAGATAAAGCAGCATGTCCTATTAGTGTCAGCACTTTAGCCACTAATGACAAGAAATTAAAACAGTCATGGACAAATGTTAATACATACCAAAAATACTTACCTCTTTTTCAGAGGTCATTATCAGAACAATCACTATGTCAAATTTATTCTCAAGTTAATTGAGATCAAATTATTCAAATTGTCCTGGGTTCTGTTATTACTTTTGGAAACTGTAATACAGCTCAGACGTAAAGATGTTTGAGCATATTCCATCAGCTCAAAGAACTTTTTTCCTGAAAGCTAATGTAAAACGAAGTTATGGATGACATGCTCTACCCAGCTGAGATCATATCTCTTGGGTCCTTTAATTAGAAGTATGTGTATGCTATCAGAAGCTAAGCACAGTTATTTCAAGCAGTGGGCTTCTAAGTTCAGTTGAAAATGTCTGTAAATCACATGCAACCTATAATCTGTTCCTTGAATGCTGGCCAAATCAAACAGGTATTGAACATCCAATTTTTGCAGTGAAAGAAAATCGGGCCTATCTTCAGCTGGGTTGAAATATTGATCATGTTAAGAGAAAAGTCAAAGATTTTTTCAGACATAGAGGTCATGTAATCTGTTGTCTCCAGTGAAATGGGTACATCCTCAATGGCAATAAGTACATCAGTGGAATCTAAGCGATTACTGTAGATGTAGATGGAGCTTTCCCAGTAAGTTTGGACCGATAAAAGATATCTTTATTGATATATGATTGCTCTATTGTTGCTTTTGAGTACCAGTGCTATGAGACACTGAATTTGAGTCCAGACTTGCTGCCATGGCGAGGTGGTAGGTCCCACTGTTGCTCAGGCCACAGAGTGTCCCATACACTGTATTTCCTATATTTCAGTTAGTTTCAAAGAACATATGTTTGTGCAAACAAAATATAGTCTTTGTGACATTATTGCCACAGGTTGTAGACATATATATTGTTATACACAAGTGATGCATTGATGTGTTAAGATCAGTTTGAAAGTTTCGCCCTGTTATCAAACACTGCTCATCAAAAATGCCATGGACTTTTGTAAGGATGAGTTGTGGTTAAGGTTGTATCATTTCTTTCATATTATTTGAATGATGCTTGAAGTCATCAAGCAATAGTTTTTGTTTGACTTTGAATCAAGCAACTTAAGTTTGTTGCTGAATCTAAAATAAGATTTATTTTGATGAGACTTTGGGTGAGAGATGTAATGGATCTTATTTAACACTTATTTCCTCCTTTTTTTTTTTTTTTTAGATTTCCTGCTTATTTGAGACAAAAAAGATCAGGTTGTGCTTGATTTAAGATTAGTAGTGTAAAGTTGAAACTCTTCAAATAAAAATTATTCTTAAAAACAAGTTAAATTATCTCACACTTCTAAATCTATGGGTTTTTTTTTTTTTATCTGGTAAGAACCAAATCATTTGAAGTTCACCTGCTGACCAGTGTTTCTGTCCAAGTTCACTCTGCTGTTCTTTTGCTGTGGTTGTACCTGCTTTTCATCCTGGAATCTGTGTCACCTGCTTGTCCTGTTTTAGTGTTGTTTCCTGCCTGTCACCTCTGATTTATATCCTCTGTTCCCTTGATTCACTTTTCATTTGTTCACCCCAAGCACTTCAAAGTTTGAAGTTTTTGGATTTGAGCTTCTAAAGTTTTTCACCTTCTTGGACGATTTAGTTGTTTGCCTTTTGTTTCCGTCTTGGGACTTTGATCCAGCAGATTTAATAAACAGTGACTTAAACTGACCTCGTGACATCTTGGGTTTTCTATAGTAAGTAGAGGCCCCTTAGTGTTCTTGGCCAGCCAGCTGTGACTGTAATAGGTCCCAAAGGACCTCTCATTTCATGTTTTTACACCTGTGTTTAAATATATGACACCTTGTGGACAAAATATCATCTGAAAGGATTTTAAGATAAGATACTTTATTGTCGATATACAACAAATTCAGGTACATATCCAAATATGATGCTCTGTAAGTTAAAAAAAAAAAGAGATAAGTTGAGTCAATCAAGATTCTAGTCATCCCAACATGTAAACAATCCTATCAATGATGTCAGCTAAAAGTGCTGCAGTATGCTGGTCATAAAATGATTTCATATTTAAAATAAAGTGACTGGGGAAGAAAAGAATAAATTAACAATCATAAAATTATTGCAAACAATCAAATATTGTATGTGGATTGGTTATATGGTTTTTTTTTTATTTCAGAGATGAGTTGAGGTGGTTATGGCTTTTGGACAAAATGCCAATCAGCAGTCTTGAAGGTTGGTGTTTTGATGGATCTGTACCATTTTCCTGAGGGGAGAAGCTGAAACAAAGTGTGGGCAGGGGTGAGTCAAACATGACAAAACAGGCAAAGATTTCAGAATCAAAAGCTGACAGAGAAGACAGTGACATAAAGGATCGCTCTAGGTTCACATACAACAAAACATTCTGTCTACAGATGCAATTATTTAGATTCTTGTTGCATTTATTTTCTTAACTCATTAAGAATCTTTTATCAGAACCATGTTTAGTTCCTAAAAGTTCAAAATGACTTACAGTATATTGTAGTGTTACTTATGATTTAATAAATGACTATATAACCATATTAGTTATAAGGTTATTGTGTTTTGTCCTCATCCCAGTTGAATTCATGACTGATTTAAAATTTTCATTTGGAATTTTACTGTTTTGATGTAAATAACTTCAGTGTCTCACTATGAGAGACTCCCCACTCACCATTCACTCACTGTCACCACTGACACAGCAGATAGATACACACTTTTGAAGGAGTGAAGGTATTTGGAAAGTTACTTATGCTGCCCGTGTGTGTCTGTGTGTGCTTCTTATAGCTAATTAACTGAAGGAGGAAGAAATGGGGACTGAGTAGAGGTGGGGGGTCAAAACTCTGGTCTGCTGAGAGGACAGATGTGAATGTTTGATATTGAGTTATGTCTTTATTTAAGAGAGATGTGGGATAACTTAAAATTAGCTTAGAAAGAAAATGAAATTTGCAATTGGGGGGTGGGATACAGTAGAACTCAAGCCTGTTGGTTAAGGTATGGGGTCATAGCTATTAGGCGATAGGGAGGACAAATCATATTGTAAGCAAAAAAAAAAAATTGAAACAAGGTGGTGAAAGAGTCCTTTTTAGTTATCGTTGAGTCCTCTTGCATTGTGAAGCCAGCTTGTGGATCCAGATTTTTTCTGCTTTCTTTCTTTGTCTTATTGTCCATGCTGTTATTTTCCAGTCCAGATTATCAAATGTGGAAGTTAAGGGGGTGATTGAAAATGCTGTAAAATTTTAGGGTATAAACACCTCCCAGTGTTATAAAGGTGTTGGGAAAGACGAGTATGGACGGAGTGTTTTGTTTCACCTATATATATGTTTTTGCAGAGTGTGCAAGTGATAATGTAGATCACGTTTTGTAGGGAGATGTAGAGATTAATGCTGTGGAAATGCAGTGTTTGTATGGGTTGTGGGGATGAATTTTTCTGTTCTAGTAGTGGTGGCCAAAATGCCAATTTATCATATAGCCATATATCTCTCTTATCACAAGACTGGTATATTCTCATAAACTTGTATATTCAATTCTGTGTGAAGTGGGCCATAACTTGGACCTGCGAAGTGACTTAATCTGCTTGAGTATGCTAAGTTCATTATTGTGCCTTAGAGACATTCCTGCTTTCATGTCTTGGTTGTGATCATCATTCTTTATCTTTGTTTGCTTGTCCCGTGTCTTGAGCATAACACCTGAAACACACTGAAGACTTTAAACTGAATTTCTTAAACCTTTCTGAGGCTGAACTCAATCATGCCAAAGAACTGACTCATCAACTGATCAATAGAGGAACATTGCATTACATTACATTTCAAAACAGTAACACAACAGTGTGTTTTCACTGGAGAGTGGATTCTCCTGAACTGAGTACTGAAGACTGAGTCACTGAGGGACACAGGCAGAGAGAGTCAGTTTTATAACATGGGATCAGACATAGACTCAGACTCAACATGGATGAATCCGCTTCACCTCACACACACTTCAAGAAAATAATATATAATATACAGCAGCTTTAAAACAACAGCAATAAAGTATGGCAACAAATCTGATTAAAATAATGAAACTTCTCTTTTGCCTTAATAAGACAACAATTCAAAATGTTTTCTATAGCACAGAAATTGCATATGTATGAATACAAACTGTACCAGGCCTGCAGAACAAATGGCAGCCAAACCCTCAGGGAATCATCATGAGCACCAAACTGAGAAATGAATTCTAATTCACAGTGTCCATGAAACCAAAACCCTGAGCAAATACTTTCATCAAACCCTTTCTCTACAGCAGTGTCTTCTGTCCCTCCAGCTAAAAAAGCTACACAAGCATTAGCATGATCTATTTATGAATGAGTGGTGACTGTGGACATATGTGTCCCTGGCTTGTCCTGATGGAGGAGAAGTTCACTGTACAATGAACAGACACAGAGAAAATGATTTCATGTGATCTGTGTATGTTGAAGTTCATTATGGAACTAATGTACTGAAAAAGAGAAAAGCACACAGACTTTTGTTTTACAGCAGGTTTCATATGATGCAGATTATATTAGACTATAAAATAAGAGAAAAGCATCCAGAGAAAAAGCAGCATGGTTCCTGAACATGTTCAGAGAATTTCTCATCAAACTGAAAAGTTGGCAGTTTTCCAAGGTGAGAGCCCAGTGGAGGATCAAACTAAAGCAGAAGAATCTTTGGTAACAAGGTCTTTAACGTGGCCTGAGTGCTGCAGTCTGTCTGTACATAACAAAAGCTGAAGCACACTTTCTACATCACTCTATGCCTTTAACATTACATTTCATTGTATCTCTAAGTAGACGTCCTGACTGTGGCTCATTGGCAAAACTGTACAACTGCCCTCATCAAGAACCCTTCAGCCATAACACCAATACAAACCAAAATGTCTCCAGTGATACGAAGCAGAAAGATAAACAGGTTTTAAAGTTTTTGTCCATTTCCTCACTTCATGGTTCACTGAGTTAAACTCCTCTACAACACCACCCACTCTCACTGAGTTTCATTCAATCAACAGTGGAGGAGGAGGGTCAGTGGTTAGTATTGGTTACTTAAAAATGACTTCCTGCTGGGCCAGAAAAACAGTTACACCTATAGGATGAGAGACAATGGAGGAAGAGAAATGACAAAGTCAAGCAAATCACGAACGTGTGGAAACATTATCACAGCTAAAGGACTGCATTTCTTCTTCTTGGACCATGAACAGACCCTGATCCTGACTAATCCTGCTGTCACAAACTTAAAGGCATAATATATTTCAATATTAAAACCATCACACGTCTACAGGCAAAAACCTTTTGAGCCCCTTTGTCCATCTTCTCAGTTGAAAATGGTTTATAATCCTGAAGCAATGAGAGAACTTCACTGATAAATTACAAACAGCTTTTTCTCCATGATGAACTATTGTGTTTGTGCAGCCTGCACAGGAAGGAGTGACAGTAAAATCCATCCAAGTGTTGGATCATATCACAGACAGACTGAGCAACATCACCACATCTACATTCACACAATTTGTATCTTAAAAATCTCTGATTGATGTGGCTGTGGGTTATGAAACCTGAATTTAACATTAGAATCAAATGGACTGTGGTTATTTGATAATTGGCTCGAAACAATGAAAGCTCAGGTCCCTACACAATGTGAATACAGCTTCAATAACTGAGGTTTATGGATCCCCAGTTTCCTGTAAAGTGACTGATAGAAAATCTGAATCATTGATCCTTCACTGCTTGTTGCTGAAACAGTAACATATTAAAGCCCTCAGGCCTCTGGGAACTGAAACTGAATCATGAACAATAGTGTTTCATTGTCGGTCAGTTTGAGCTGTTTCATATCCTCCCATTTCTCCTCCCTCTATAGTTAATATGGACGACCTCTGTGTCCCACAATGCCTCCCTCCAACCTCAGTCACTCTATTAGGGAGCTGCTATGAAGCTGACAGCTTTATTGTGGCTCGTCTGCAGGAGCAGAGAGCACAGGCTCAGGTCAGAGTCAGAGATAAAAGATGAGTGAGCACAGACGTCCATCTTTAAGATGAAGAGCATCTTAACACCTGAGACTGATTTCATCCAATTTACTGTATTGTCTTTCAGTGCTGTCTAAATTTTAACTGTCTCTGGATGTTGTGTTTCAGAAACTCACAGTTACACATGCAAAGCACTGCTGGTTGATCTTCAACATAAATGATAAAAAAGACTTGGAGGACGCCTGTTTCAACTATATAAGTCAGACTGCTGAAGCCTCATGTTTAGCATAAATAAACTGAACATGTACTGAAACCTTTGGGCTGAAGTTCTTGTGTGATTAGACATCATGTCAATTTAACAAGCACACCCCACTGAACTGAAACACTGACATCAACTGACTTACTGAAAACCTTGGAGGTGATCTGGACTTTCCTGTAGTTTCCTCTTGTCCTTGTAACAGCAGTAGCTCCTCCCTTCCTTCTCAATAATTGTGCAGAAATATCTGAGTGCTTCTTTCTTCCTAAATCATGAGCAAGTCCTGTCCAGTCCAACTGTTTCTGTTCCTGTTTGACTTCTGAACTTGTCTCTGGCTGTGTCCACTTACTGCAGCCTGTGACATCAGACTGTAGAATGTTGATACATCAAAGGCATCAAAGGACAAACACACACACACACACACACACACACACTTGTCTTACTATGTTGCCATAATGCATTCCCTTGCCCCTTAACCTAACCTTAACCAATATAACTGAAAGCCTAACACTAACCAAAACATAACCCATACTAATGATATTCAATCTTCTCAAAAATACCAAATGAATTACAACAATAAGCACTCAGGACCATTCAGCTGGGTTGGTGAATTCAGCACCAAGGACAGCAGCAGCTGAACTGTACACAACTACATGTACTAACACACAGCAAATTCACAAAGTACTAAAATCTGGAGTCAGGCAAAAAGTGTGAAAGAGTTACATTTCTGGAGTTTATTTTATAGCTCTGACTACAGTTTGTGTTAAGGTGTACACCCAGGCTGAGTTGAATTTTGGAGTTTCTTCCCTGGTGTTCAGGATCTGGTTTTAACTCTGTCCCTGGAGTTCACGACGCATTTTATCGCGGCATGAGCAGCACAAGGAACGTCGTCACAAGGCTGGTAAGAGCATGTTTTTTTTTTATCAAAAACTAATTTAAATGCGTAATATTTTGTCATTGTTCTCACTTTATCTACTTACATAGTACCGCTAATGACTGCGAACTTGATGTTGAACGTAACACCATTGCTTTTACTCCATTATTTATAGCAAGTTTATTTATAGCTTTCACACTTTTTGCCTGACTCCAGATTTTAGTACTTTGTGAATTTGCTGTGTGGTAGTACATGTAGTTGTGTACAGTTCAGCTGTTGCTGTCCTTGGTGCTGAATTCACCAACCCAGCTGAATGGTCCTGAGTGCTTATTGTTGTAATTCATTTGGTATTTTTGAGAAGATTGAATATCATTAATATGGGTTATGTTTTGGTTAGTGTTAGGCTTTCAGTTATAATGGTTAAAGTTAGGTTAGGTTAAGGGGCAAGGGAATGCATTATGGTAACATGTGTCCTCACAACTATAGTAAGATAAGATTGTGTGTGTGTGTGTGTGTGAGAGAGAGAGAGAGAGAGAGAGAGAGAGAGTGTGTGTGTGTGTTTGTCCTTTGATGCCTTTGATGTATCAACATTCTACAGCCTGATGTCACAGGCTGCAGTAAGTGGACACACAGTCAGAGACAAGTTCAGAAGTCAAACAGGAGCAGAAACAGTTGGACTGGACAGGACTTGCTCATGATTTAGGAAGAAAGAAGCACTCAGATATTTCTGCACAATTATTGACAAGGGAGGGAG
The DNA here is from genome assembly GCA_016801885.1 of Toxotes chatareus. NCBI lineage: Eukaryota > Metazoa > Chordata > Actinopteri > Toxotidae > Toxotes > Toxotes chatareus. Next base: position 284,552 of record JAFBJY010000077.1, read on the forward strand.
GAGCTACTGCTGTTACAAGGACAAGAGGACACTACAGGAAAGTCCAGATCACCTCCAAGGTTTTCAGTAAGTCAATACATGTTAGTTTTTTTTAATACTGATCATGACTGTGAGATATTCTCATGGTTTCTCAGCTTCTTAACTTTGTTTTGGTGTGATGCACTGTAGTTTGTGTTAAAGGAAAGGATTTCTAGGAAGTCTGTACTGTCTGCAACAAGATCCTTTCTAAAGAGATTCTAATGGAAATGATGGAGCATAAAATCCACAGTCCCTGTCCTGTGGAAAAGTTGACTTCCAGAGTTGAAAAGAAGCAAACATGAGGCTTCAACAGTCTGAGTAGATCAAGTTTCTATCTTCCAGGTATTTTTAGTCCAAAATTCCCCTCTTTGTGTTTCTACACCTAATGTTTCCTTGCAAAGCTGTGGTGGAGAGATGGAAACACAGAGAGGAAATTCTGCAATAAAAGACAAACATTTGAAGATACCCACTTGATTTTCTTGGTGGTGAATTTTGGAATTACTGTTTGCATAGAAATAGGACAGTGGATTATGTGGATCTCCTAGCAGCCAGTATGGACAGCAGGAAGAATTAGATCAAACACCAGTGCTTTGAATGTGGAAATGGGAATGTGAGTATATCTTGAAGTGATTTGGGTTTTTTATGCCTTTATTATGGACAGTAGAGAGATGACAGGAAATCAGGTGGAGGCAGAGGCATCAATGTTTCCAGTGGAAACTGAATTAGGGATGTTGTGGTAGATGTTCAGAAGCTTAAGGTTGTTACAGAGGTGCCCTGAAAAGTAGCATATTATGGGCTTTTTCCATTAGCACATAAGCTGTGATGGCATGCATTTCCATTACAGCCTCACAGGAGTTAGCAGGGTAGCTGTGCCAAATTGCACTGTGTTGGTCCTGCTTGGTAGCAGAGCTGACCATTGCCAACCTATGACATTCTCCTCCCTTTAGCTGTGTCTGCAGTCGCTACCCTCCTGTGTGTCTATGCTGTAGACTAGAGAGAAAGCTCTATTCTTAATTCTCTCTGTTTTCAGCTCTCAAGACTTTTGCAGCTTCTACCTGAACCTCTGTGATCTGGGGTTTACTTTCACTCCTCTGTTCCAGTTTGGACTTTCAGATATCAGCCTTATTTCACTGTTTACTGATCATTTTCAGCCACATCACAGCTGTTATGTTATTACTAATGCAAAGCAAACTTTTGCTGTTTCTTTTAAACTAGGAAAAGGTTGTTAGAAAATGAAATGTGTTTCTCAGTGAGTTAGCATCACTTTATTAGTGGTTCAGATGAACAAATCAGTTTGATGTGCAGTAGTGGAAGAAGTGGAAGAAACACTTGCAGCTTTAGTGATAGTGGCTGTTCACGGCATGGCTTAATGTGAGTACACCTCCACAATGGAAAATGCTATTTGCTAGAACGAGGAGTATATTGATTTTCACATTTCCAGCCCACTCACCTTCTGGCATATTTGTTTGGTAAGCTTGCACTGTGGTTTTGGAAGCCACGCCTCCTTGTGTCTTGTGGCCCCAGTCAAGTTCACTACATCCCAAACAATATGCTCCTTTTGAAACCAGAATGAAAGGTTTATGTTCATGGTGATATATACCTCTGATTCTTGGAAATTTGAAAAACTGGTTTTAATTCTGAAAATAAAAAGTTACTTGAATATTCACTTTATACAAATTTGTACTGTAACTGTTGTACATATACTCTTCTAAAAGATCTAACATCATACATCATCTACTTTAAGCAAATTAGGAAAAGTAATGTTTTTTTATTTTATTATTTTTGTTATTTTCGTATTAAAAGAGATGACTACTTTAATAACTTAACAGCAATGAAGAAAAATTGTAAGCATATTCATTTAAAACAAATTAAAACTGCCTCTGACGGTGGTGACACTAATCTGACGGTGGTGACAGTGGCCTCATTACAACATACAATTCCAAAATTTATACCACTCAAGTCAATGCCTTCTTGTTTAAGAACTTTAACTATTTACTCCAAAAAAAAGGTGTAAGGTACATTTAGGCAATATCATTTTTTAACCTCACTCCCATAACATCAAATATCAAATCATCATAATAAAAATTAAAGTCATTACCACTATAAACTGTACATTGAGGAAGAACAGATAAATGAATAACTACGTCTTACAGTCAACCTGTGCTTTGGGTGTGTTGGCAGTCAACTGGAATATGGTTGGGCTGCTCCTTGTTGCAGATACAGATTTTAGTGGTAGAGAAAGGAGTGCATCATATGGCTGCATGTCAGCTTCAGTAATGATATAGAGCTTAGTGCTGGAGAGGCTTCTGCCAACCATATGATGGAAAATATTCCCATTCACAATGTCATTCCCCCGCAGTATAAGGCTGTCTGCAGTCCTTTTCACAGTACCTCCTATACCATCTGGTGCTCCCTTCCCATGTGAGGTGGGGAAGAAGTTCCAGGTTGTTCTCTTGAAACCTAGAGTTGGAGGGACACTGCAGAGGAGAGAGAAGTTATTCTTGTTTTTGTATTGCTTGCTGGGGCCATGTGACCAAAAGTGAATTGTATCAACTTTCGGAAACTTTCAACAAATATCTTTCAGGACTGGTTCCATGTGAGTCCAAATGGCAGATGCATCTTGTCACTTGGATTCTGATTCTGTGCAAAAGCCTGTCTTCTGTTCTTTTGTATAGTACATGCCAGTGTGCAGGTTGAACTGTGGGAGGTTCTGACCAAAGTGGCATGACTGCACCTCAGAACTATACTTGCATCTCCACCCCTCAGAAAAGTCCACATGCACAATTACTGTGCTATCATTGCACTCCTCGATCATGCTCCTATACTCTCTGGTCTGGTTCTGAACTAAGCACACGTGTGTTGTTGTTTCTGTCTTTAGTTTGTCTTCGTATTGTTTTAGAAGCTCTCCCAGCATGCCACTGTGTATCTCAAGTCTAAGTAAACTCATTAAATATTTGTTTACAACATTACATCACATTAAACTATGTGAAACAAATGTTAGTGTATATGAAAGTTGCTACTGAAGGTAAAGGAAAAAGCAAAGGACGACAGGATGAGAGAATCCAGTTCATATGTCCTCCTGACAGAAATGGAGGTTTACAGTGATCAGCAGTGGGACACACACCGTTTATTGTCTTCACTAGTAGAATTTATGTGAAGTGTCAGACTCTGTGTCACAGACACAGGTGGAGGGAGAATTCATCTTCTCCATTTAATGAACACTGAGCTTTATCCACCTGCTCACATCAAACATTATCATTAACAGGAGTATTAACACTACTGTGAACTGACAACATGGTGTGGAGAGAAGAAGTGGTGTTAATACACTGCAGGCTGAGGGTGTGGCTGATGAGGTGATTGCAGACAGGTGAGCAGGAGCTCTGGAGGGAAACCCAAAGTAAGTCAACCACACCCAGGCCTACACACACACACACAGACAAGAACACAGACAAACAGGGACAAACAAAAAAAACTAGGAGGTTCTCCCAGAAACACGAGGAAGGAGGGAGAGACTGTCGGCTCCTAACATGACTTTGTACCACGCTCTCCACTAAAAGATGGAGAAGAGAGAAGTTTCTGTGCTGTATTTTTTCATCCTATTGTTAAGTGACGAAGGCAGATAAATTTAAAATAGATAATTAACCAAATGTTAATCAGGCCCATTTTCAATCTATACTGACTGATTAACAAAATGCTGATTTTATCTATTTAAAATTAAATCTACAACAGTGAAGTCTGCAAAAACTGAAGGGGTCTGAATACTTCCTGTAGCCACTGTATGTCACTCACCTTAAGAGCAGTGTTTCATCTGCTGCTTCCTCTTCACATCCCACTGGCTGAAGCTCACAGCTGTTTAATGTCAGTGTAACTGAATCACTTCATTGAACAAATGGAGAGTTTTTCAGGCAGCTACACTGAACCAGACATAAAGTGTAATTTACTGAACCCTGTTCATGGCCAGAAATCTGATTTCCAGCTTCATGACCTAAGTATGTGTGATGTGTTTCTTTGGTGAATTACCATAGAAATAACTGCAACTGCTTATCAAGCTTTATTTAAGAGGCCAGAACAGAAAGAGGAGTGTGTGAGAGAGAACAACTCGCTTACTTTGGAAAGTGTCACTAAAATCTATCATTTCTTATCTAAATGGATGAATACTTTTCTTCTTCTTTTTTTCTGTTAAATGTTTATGTCATTGTGTAGCTGTTGATTTAAAGTGCAGGTGTTTCACCTGCTTGAAATATATTAAATTCCTTTGATTCAATGTTGTACAACAACATAACATTGAATCAAAAGGAATTTGATTTAATTTAATTTCTTTTAACACTCGCAAACAGAAAAAAGTCCCTTTAATGAAAAAGTTAAACAGATCTCAATAATGTGATCTGAATTCATTATTAATATAAAACACAAAACATTCAGGACACATCTAAATCATCAGTGGTGAAGCCAGCTGGTTTGAAAGTCACATAATTAGATAAATGGAGATCACCTGTGTGCAGCCAAGGGCTTTCAGGTGATTGTAGTATAAATACACCTGCATCTGGAGGATCCAGCTTTTGGTGAGTGAGCAGAGAAACTCTCCACCATGAAGACAGAACAACACTGAGTGTCTCTGAGAAAATGGGATTGAAAAGCAGAAATCAGTGGCTGGATACAAGAGAATTTCCAAGTCACTGAACTTCCCTTGAAGAACAGTTAAACCAATCACTATGAAATGGAAGGAGTGTGACATGGTGAATGATGTCTGTCTGTCTGGAGCAGGCTGTTCTAAAAAACTGACATGTCAGAGAAGAAAACATGAGCAGCTCCAAACAGTTTCACACCATGTTTGTACTTTCACACTCTTATGTTAGCTTTGGTTTTTCTCTCTCTTTCTCGTCCTTTTAACAACCTCCTGCAGCAGAAGTCACATTGAACCTATCACATCTGATGACTCTTCACTTGTTCAGTGCTGAGCCTGATAAACTAAAAGGGTTGCATTTGATAATAAAGCAGTTCAATATCATTTGGAGGTTAAAGCATCGGAGGTTGAATGAGGTTTGGTACAAAAAAAAAATATCAGAATCTCTCCTGACTGACAGCAGCAGGTCTGACATATGGAGGAGAGATGATCTCAGGCAGAGGTTTTATTGATAAGGAGATAAAAATGTGCACAGGTGCATTAACCAGAGGATCTCACAGTCTTCTCTGTGTATCAGATCATCTATGGTGTCATGTACTTCAGGAAATGATTTAGTGTTTCAGAGAGTTGTTCCTTTGGAAACATGGAGTCAAGAACATCAGTTCTGAATCTGATTCTCTGAAGTACAGAGATAAATCTCTGTCAAGTGGAGTTAACCAAGACTTCAACCCTTCGTCCTCAGGATGCTGACCACTGTCATTATCTCCTTTCTGTTCTGACTTTCTTACTTTATTCTTTCCTAAAATAAGATCCCGACCATCCAAAAACTATGAAAGTATAGTAAAGCTGATTCCAACAAAGCTCATTAGATTCAAAAAGATCATTCCTGAAAAGATTTACAATATACTTCACACAACTATAAATGTTTGAACCATATATTATCAATTTCTTATGAGATTTATATTGTCAATAAAGACTTGTTTGATATACATTCATGACCCACAGCCAGCAAAGGCAGACACCTCGTGTTTTATTCATCTAATAATGTGCTGTAATTGGTCATTGTGGTCTTGGTTTTTTTTTGAATGTCGCCTTACAACTGATATTTTTGTACCTTATGTGTTAATATTGGAAAAAAAAAAGCTGAATCAGCTCTTTGTTTTCCAGAGGAAGAGGACATTTTCTCCCTGAACACATTTGTTTGAGGCTGAGAGATTTCTTGACCTGCAGCTGAGTATCCTGCCCCTTGTGTTTATATTATATTGAGTGTCACGAGTACAGTATGTCAGGACTGAGCAAAGACGGAAGCCAAAAGCATGACTCCAGGGAGCAGAATGAAAAATAAAGTCTTTATTAAACAAAGTAGCAAATAATAATCATCCAAACAGGGAAAACGCAAGGAAATAAAATAACAAAAGAAGAACATAAAATCACTCAAACGAGGAAACACAAAATCACTCTTACGAGGAAAAACAACAAACTCAAAGAAAGACAGGGCAGCAAGGCAAAGATCAAATAAACAAAGTACAAAAGAACACAAAACCTGACAAGAAGAGCACTGACGAGAATAACACACTGGTTCACTTGACGAGAGACAAGACGAACTGGCATAGAACAAAGGGAGACAGACAATATATAGACACAGGGTAATGGGAAACAGGTGGAAACGCAGTCTACTGATGGCCTCATTGCACTTGGAGGAACTGAGGAACCCGAGTGATTTAAATTTGGGGTCTTGAAGTGTTGCTAGGGTCAACACACTTAATGACTCCAGATTGGAAGCAGTGTCTGTGACTCGACGCCTCAGGTGTTCATGTAGGTGTATGGCTGCCTGTGTGTGCAAGGGGAAGCATTACGCTCTAGTGCAAGAACATTTTCATCATTGGGATGACCTTTGACCCTGACACTCGCCTCTCTTCGGACAACTCTACTGTAGCTTGATGGAAAGGAGCAAGCACAAGAAGTGTTTCTCTTATGATGGTATACTCATCAGCTGTAAGTGGAGTCAAACCTGTTTTTAGAGAGGCCAGAGATACCCACACTGGTTTCCTCTCATCATGTAGCCTTGACAGCATTTCATATGTGCTGTTCCAGCGTGTTGGCACCTCATTGATAAGTTTTAGGATTGGTCATCCCAAAATAGGACAGTTAGATGAGATTAACTCAGCTACTCTAAATTTTCCTTACTCACCTGTAGGGCTGAACGATTTTAGGAAAAGATCTAATTGCGATTTTTCTGGCAGATATTACGATTTTGATTTGATTCACTATTTTCTTCAAATCAAGCTTCAGTGCAATATTCACAGTGTACAGTAACATTTACAACCATGACAAAAAATGACATCATGACAATTAAAACATTAAATGCCATTACTCGAATGCACTCTAATGAACTAAAAGAGCACCTTTTGACTGTCTTAACTTAAAGTAGTGCAAAAAAATCCTTGTTAAAAAAAAATACAAAACAATTCCAAAAAAAAAAAAAAAGTTAAATATATCATTTTAAGAAAAACAAAATTCAATAATTACCTAATGATCTTGCCCAACAGCCTTACACTCATGTAGGTATAGGTCAAGGTCAGTCTTTTATGGCTCAAGGAGCTAGCTTATCAACAGTCAGTGAAACTGAAAAGTGATGGTAATGAAATAAGACTCTTACTAAAATAAAATTACCCTGTTTCTTCCCTTCTGAAAAATGTCAGACATTAAAATAGGTGAGTCATTCATTTATAGCTCAGCAGCACCCAAATCTTGCACGTCAATTCTGACCCCAGCTTGACAGACACTCTCTCAGTCTCGGGGCAATATTCTGTCCGGTGTGGTCAGTGGGAAAGTCTGCTGTCTGCAGGCAGCGACTTTTCAACTCAGAGCTGTCATTTACTGAAATGCACAGTCAAACTAAGATATGGCTCGGTCGTTCTGCTTGACCACATGTCAGTAGTTGTGGCATAATTCTCCACATTTTTCAGCTCTGTTAGCACTTTTTCTTTACACTCCACGTACAGCTGTGGGATGGCAACCTGGCTGAAGTAGGTGTGGAGGGACTTTTTTCATCATGCACTCGTCATGCAAAAGCCTGTGGTGATTTTTTTAAGTGCCAGTATAAATTGGTTGTGTTTACGCTAGATGTTGCAACTTTAGTGCGATAGGTTTTGCACAGTATCTGTTTCTGGTGCACGTCTGCAGCCTCAAACCCGAAATACTCCCAAATGGCCGACGTGCTGTTTTTCTTTGGGATTAAATCCTGTAACTCCGCTTCTGGTCCATTTCAGAAATTAAGGAGCAGGTTGTACTGATTGGCATGACCTGTGGAGGAGCAGCATACTGCTTCTGATTGGTGAGCTTGGCAGGTAGGGAGATAGCTTGTATGTGTAAAATAGTTGACACAGCAGATCCTGGGTCAGTCAGGAGCACTGCAAAAAACCACAGCTTTGCAATTCCGATCAGAAAACGTTAAATCATTCAGCCCTACTCACCTGTAGATATACAGAATAAGCCATGTCCTATTAGTGTCAGCACTTTAGCTGCTAATGACAAGACATTAAAACAGTCATGTGGACAAATGTTAATACTTTTAAAAATACTACCTTTTCTTTTGAGTGATATTGACAACGACTATATCAAATTTATTCTCATGTTAATTGAATCAAATTGTTCAAATTGTCCTTGCTCCTGTTATTTCTTTGGAAACTGTATTACAGCTCAGACGCATGTTTGAGCAACATCTGCATCAGTTCAAAGAACTTTTTCCTGAAGCCAATGTAAAACCCAAGCAGCATGACATGTTGGCTCTACCTAGCCAGATCATATCTCTTGGTCCTTTAATTAGAAGTATGTGTATGCCATTTGAAGCTAAGCACAGTTATTTTAAGCAGTGGGCTTCTAAGTTCAGTTTGAAAAATGTCTGTAAATCACTTGCAAACCATAATCAGTTCCTTGAATGCTGTCAAAATCAAACAGGTATTGAACATCCAATTTTTGGCAGTGAAAGAAAATCGGGGCCTGTCTCAGCTGTCAGAAATATTGATCATGTTAAGAGAAAAGTCAAAGATTTTTTCAGACATAGAGGTCATGCAATCAGCTGTCTCAGTGAAATGGTACATCCTCAATGGCAATAAGTACATCAGTGGGAAATCTATGATTACTGTAGATGTAGATGGAGCTTTCCCAGTGTTTGGACTGATAAAAGATATCTTTATGATATATGATTCTTCTATTGTTGCTTTTGAGTACCAGCATTATGAGACACTGAATTTGAGTCCAGACTTGCTGCATATGAGGTGGCAGGTCCCACTGTTGCTCAGGCTACAGAGTGTACATGAACTCATTAACTGTATTTCCTATTTTTTCAGTTAGTTTCAAAGAACATAGTCTTTGTGATATTATTGCCCACAGAAGTAGACATTAATATGGCTAATAAGTGATGCATTGATGTGTTGGGTGATCAAGTTTGCATGTTTCAGCCCTGTTAACAAACACTGCTCATCAAAAATGCCATGGACTGTATGATGAGCTGTGGTTAAGGTTGTATCATTTCTTTCACATTATTTGAACATGCTTGAAGTCAAAGCAATAGTTTTTTGTTTGACTCTTGAATCAAGCAACTTAAGTTTGTTGCTGAATCTTAAAATAAGATTTATTTTGATGAGACTTTGGGTGAGAGATGTAATGGATCTTATTTTAACACTTATTTCCCTCCTTTTTTTTTTTTTTTTTTTTTTTTTTTTCCTGCTTATTTGAGACAAAAAAAAAGATCAGGTTGTGCTTGATTTAAGATTATAGTGTAAAGTTGAAAACTTCAAATAAAAAATTATCTCTTAAAACAAGTTAAATTATCTCACACTTCTAAATCTATGGGTTTTTTTTTTTTATCTTGGTAAGAACCAAATCATTTGCAGTTCACCTGCTGACCAGTGTTTTGTCCAAGTCACTTCCTGCTGTGTTCTTGCTGTGGTTGTACCTGCTTTTCTCATCCTGGAATCTGTGTTCACCTGCTGTCCTGCTCTTAGTGTTACCTGTTTCTCTGTCTTTGTCACCTCTGGGATTTGTCCTCTGTTCCCTTTGGATTCACTTTTCATTTGTTCACCCCAAGTAAGAACTTCAAAGTTTGAAGTTTTGGACTTGAGCTTCTGAAGTTTTTCACCTTCTTGGACGATTTAGTTGTTTAAGTTTTGTTTCCTGGCCTTGGACTTTGATCCAGTGATTTTAATAAAGAGGACTTTAACTGACTCGTGCGTACATCTTGGAGTTTCTATAGTAAGGGGGAGGGGCCCCCCTTAGTGTTCTTGGCCACAGCTGTGACTGTAACAGGTCCGTGCTGACCTCTCATTTCATGTTTTTACACTGTGTTTAAATATATGACACCTTGTGGACAAAATATCATCTGAAAGGATTTTAAGTTAAGATACTTTATTGTCGTATATACAACAAAATTCAGGTACACATCCAAAATATGATGCTCAGTAAGTTAAAAAAAAAAAAGAGATAAGTTGAGTCAATCAAGATTCTCAGTCATTCCAACATGTAAACAATCCTATCACGTATGTCAGCTAAAGTGCTGCAGTATGCTGGTCATAAAATGATTTCATATTTAAAATAAAGTGACTGGGGAAGAAAAGAATAAATTAACAATCATAAATTTATTGCAAACAATCAAATATTGCATGTGGATTGGTTACATGGTTTTTTTATTTCAGAGATGAGTTGAGTGTGGTTATGGCTTTGGGATAAAAGCTGTTCAGCAGTCTTGTGGTTGGTGTTTTGATGGATCTGTACCATTTTCCTGAGGGGAGAAGCTGAAACAAAGTGTGGGCAGGGGTGAGAGTCAAACATGACAAAACAGGCAAGATTTCAGAATCAAAAGCTGACAGAGAAGACAGTGACATAAAGGATCGTCTGTAGGTTCACATACAACAAACATTCTATCTACAGATGCAATTATTTAGATTCTTGCTGCATTTATTTTAAACTCACAGAATCTTTATCAGAACCATGTTTAGTTCCTAAAAGTTCAAAATGACTTTACAGTATATTGTAGTGTTACTTATGATTTAATAAATGACTATATAACTATATTAGTTATAAGGTTATTGTGTTTGTCCTCATCCCAGTTGAATCTCATGACTGGATTTAAAATTTCATTTGGAAATTTACTGTTTTGATGTAAAATAACTTCAGTGTCTCACTATGAGAGACTCCCACTCACTCATTCACTCACTGTCACCACTGACACAGCAGATAGATACACTTTGAAGGAGTGAAGGTATTTGGAAAGTTACTTTGCTGCCCGTGTGTGTCTGTGTCCGCTTGCTAGCTAATTAACTGAAGGAGGAAGAAATGGGACTGAGTAGAGGTGGGGGTCAAACTCTGGTCTGCTGAGTGACAGACAGGAATGTTTGATATTGAGTTATGTCTTATTTAAGAGAGATGTGGGATAACTTTAAAATTAGCTTAGAAAGAAATGAAATTTAGTAATTGGGGGTGGGGATACAGAACCTAGCCTGCTGGTTGGCAGGCGGGGGTCATAGCCATTAGGCGATAGGGGAGGAGAAATCATATTGTAAGAAAAAAAAAAAAAATTGAAACAAGGGGGAAAGAGTCCTTTAGTTATCGTTGAGTCCTTTTGGTATTGTAGTGCCGAGTTTGTGGATCCAGATTTTTTCTGCTCTCTTTCTTTGTCTTATTGTCCATGCGTCGTTATTTTCCAGTCCAGAGATTATCAAATGGGAAGGCGGGTGTGATTGAAAATGTTGTACTAGGGGGGTGGTCAGTCGACCTTCCCCAATGTTATAAAGGTGTTGGGAAAGATGAGTATGGATGGAGTGTTTTGTTTCACCTATATAATGTTTTTGGCAGAGTGTGCAAGTGATAATGTAGACTACGTTTGTGGTGGAGATGGAGAGATTACCTGTTGTGGGAAATGCAGTGTTTGCATGTGGGTTGTGGATGAATTTTCTGTTCTTATAGTGGTGGCTGTAATGTGAAGTACATATAACTTGACCTGAAGTGACCTAATCTGCTGAGTATGCTGTTCATTGTGCCTTGTGAGGACACCTGCTTATGTCTTGGACAAAGACTGTCTATTCTTTATCTTTGTTGCTTGTCCGGTGTCTCTGAGCATAACTTACACTTTATCTCAGTTGCTCATTAATTTTATCACTTGACCTCGAGCTTGTTTTCTTTCCCTGCCATCCCTGCAATCCTGGTATGTGAGAAAGAGACATTAAAAGCCCTGGGAACATGGAGCTCGGGGTCAGACCTCTGTAGCATGGTGTTGCTGCGTGAGCTCTGTCCTTTCTGCAGAAATTGATTACTCTGTAAACTTTATTTTGTAATAAAATCTCAAAAGACAAAGATTGTCTAAGGAATTTTATTTCACTTCTCATCAGGTGGAAAGTGTTCTTCCACCACAAACTTAGCGACGAGGATGGGATTGGACGTGTGATCTGGACTCTGTTGGAAAGACAGAAAGCCGGCTGCAAAGAAAGATTCCTCCTGTGGGTGAGAAGCTGTCCTCAGACGGAGCCCAGTCATCGCTCCAATCCCAAAGGATTTAAAGGGAAAGAATCATTACACGGTGAGAAGTGTTTTGATGTTGTTTGTGAGAGGTTACAGAGTTAATCAGAGAATTAAGAGTGTAAACCGTAGATCTCGCATAAGTACTTGCAGACAGACGTGTCTTGGTTATTATTGTAGTATTTGAGAGTTTCTGGTGTATCTGCTTGAAAAAGTGGACCAGTTTATTCTGTGAATACAAGAGACAAAATAATCAGAGATAAAGGATGGGTAAAAGTCAGAGTAAGGAGAAGTCCGATGTGGAGCCAACTCCCAAAATTCTCCCACCAATAATAAAATTGATGATTGAGAAAAATCTGAAAGTATGAATCAATGTAAACAGTGGGTTGATTTTGGGTTTCCAGAAATGGCAGCTTTAGCCTGAGACAATTAGACCAACTGAAGACATGTTTGGAGGCAAAGAAAAAAAGAAAAAAAAGGTGCAGAGCAGCATGCAGCTTTGTCCAAACGTAAACGAGAGAAGCATGAATGGTTTAAAGCAGACTGGAAGGCATATAGCATATGGAGAGAAGAGGGAAAGAAGGAGATAAAGAATTGAAAGTAACAAACGCAAAGGTACAAGACACATTCCTTACAGGAAAATGAAGAAACTAATACACTTTGTCCTTCTGTTCCTTCTGTGAGTCAATATGTCAAGGTGGATCGCGACCTCGACTCCTGCCCTCCGACCGCACCTCCACTGCCACATGAGCCTGGTGGGGGTCTGGGAACAGCAGAAGGATCCTCCAGACATCTAACAGAAACATCATCACCTCCACCAGCATCATCCTCATCCCCTGATTCAACCACATCTAAACCTGATGCTTTACAGACCAGGACTGTGTCATAGCTGAGAGAAGAACTCCGACAGCTGGATGAGAACACATCTGGCAATAAGGGACAAAGCTTGATTAAATTATATCAGATGACACGCTGTGCATGCTGAAGACACTATCAAGGATCAACAAAGGAGAAAGAAAGACAAAGCCGACAAGAATCTACACACGGCAGCCTTAACCATGTACAGGGGTGCTCAACCTATGGCTGGCGGACAAGGACGTGGCCGTGGCCGGCCACATAGAGGTCGGGGACGAGAACGTGAATACGATGGAGGTGGACACTGACAATATGACCCTAAACATCTGTTTTGACTGCCATAAGCAAGGACACTGGGCTAAAGATTGCCCTAAGAAGAATGGCTCTGTGCAAACTACAACTGCTGCAAAGTGAGTGCGGGACGGGGCAGGAGGAGAGGAGCAATCTGACCACAGCGACACTGACTCACAGACTACAGGAGGTAACACACACACACGCACACACAAGCACACACACTGCTTGCAATGAAGACCAGCTTTGCTCACACACTACAGGACATGTCAGCTGATTCACTACACTGCACAGCACATGTTTCAGAAGGGTCAGATGAAAGGTTTGAGAAAGTTTGGAACAGAAAGCCACTTGAAGTGGAGAAATTGAATATGACATGTATTTATTGGACAAAGAAGGCTGCTGCTGTCTCTGTATCTCTCTCATTCACAAGATGAACTGTTTGATGGTGCGTCTCCACACGTGTCACTGGCAAAACCTGCCCACTGGACATGGCAGGAAATGGGACCATGGCTTCACAGACAACAGACCCTCTCTGATTTCAGGCCCACGAAAGGGGATCCCAGAACACTGTACAGCGAAAGGGGTGATGTATATAAAACAAAACTTACATCTACTGCCTTTGTCGACAGAACAATTTGTTTGATTCCTAATACCCACACTACACCTTGCATGCTTTCACACGACACATCAGTTGACATGGCTGAACTATCTGAGGTGCCGCCCTGTTTGTGGGCGCGTCACAAATATGACGTGGGGCTTATTGAGGGAGCCACACCTCTTGTAGTTCACCCAAAATCAGATTACAGACCATGCATGAAACAATATCCATTGAAACCAGAAGCGCTAAAAGGTATCAGGCCTGTTTTTGATTCACTTTTAAAGGCTGGAGTTATAGTTCCGCGATGACTCCTGTCAGAACACCAATTTTTCCAGTTAAGAAAATCCGAGACGCAGATCAACCCACTGAGTGGCGGATTTGTACAAGATTTGCAAGCAGTAAACGCTGCAATACATCCATGGGGCGCCCCAAGTTTCAAATCCACATACAATTTTGTCGTTAATTCCACCTAATGCCACTAATTTTTCTGTCATTGATCTCACAAATGTTTTTTCTCCGTTCCCGCTTCATCCAGACAGTCAATTCTGGTTTGCATTTTCTTCGATGGTAAGGGCTACACTTGGACTACGCTGTCCACAGGGATATTCAGAAAGTCATCCTCCACCCTCTTCCCTCTTCCTGGCCCTCCACCCCAGAGTCCCCTCACTGGAAATTCTTTCTTCCTCCCACAAGCTGCTGCTGCCTCCTGCCCTCCTCCTCCCTCTCCTCCTGACTCTCCCAGGGAGGCCCCCAGGTTGTGGGCCTCCTCATCCTCCTGCTCCTGCCTCCACTCCTGATGATTTTGAAAGAAAGTGAGTTAGTTAGGTACATTTAGTTTAGGACTGATGGCAAGAATATGCAAACAGCCATAGAGCTATCATTACACACCCATAAGACTGACCTTGTGCTGTCACTGGCCGGGTGGACAGACCACAGGACCTCAGGACTGCAGCCTAACTGACCGCCCCTGGGCGCCGGGGTTTCTGGGCTGACCACTGCAGGAATTTGGCGGGCTGTTTGGGGGTTGCACACATGCTGCGATTCACTGTCTCTCAGAGGTCGAGAGTCATCAACCTGTAGGAGAGTAGTAACATCATCACCACTTTCAAAGGCATATATATCTATATATATATATATATATATATATATATAATGGACACACATATGCTCAAGGTTACGTTATGGAATATGCACTATTGATAAAAGTAACACAATCATGCTTTATTATCGCAGTCCAACATCTTGAAGGTCAGCCCCTGGAAGACCAAGCTTCCATGTTTTCGTGAAATAGACACCCATTTTTTCCATTTCTTTACCAGAATTGTACACAGTGCCCGGGTTGTCTTTGAAATGGGCAGGAGGCTCACGTAAGCCAAAGGCCTCAGGTGCCATATCGCGGCTTTGGTGACAGTCACTATTGCCGGGCCGAACGCCCCGACTGTCTTGTGACTTTCAGCAACCTGCAGCAAGAAGAAAAAGTTGCTTTGGCTGAGGGGAAAATTTGTGCTGATGGAAGTTGATGGTAAGTACCAAAGAGACATGCCCAGGGCAGCTGCTTGGACCGAGGGATAGAGGCAAGGAGTGAAGGGTAAGGAGTCTGCCCCAGAATGGACCAGCGACGTGTAAGTACTCTGACACCAGCACAGTTGCCTGGAGAGGGCAACTAGAGGAACGGCGGGTAAGTTTCACCTTCCTGGAATTGACCCATGGGCACTCTCAGATTATAAGTCGTGACAGGCGCTTGACTGAGGGAAGTTAGGCTTGTATTAAGTGGTGGGGTACAGCATTACTCCTAAACCTAACCCTCGTCAAGCACCTGTCCTGAATTGGACTATGCGGTACCTCAGACGGATGCCCAGCAGCTGCCTGACAGAGGGCAAACGTTAGGGAGCTTAACGGTGGTAAGTTTCACTTTCCTGGAACTGATAGCTGCTTGACCGAGGTGGGGATAGAGGTAGGCTTTTGTGTTGCGGTTTTAATTTGTCCATGTTTTGTGGTTAAAATTGCAATTGGCTCAGGGTTCTAACTGACCACAAAATAGCAATCATATTGTTTATGTATGTATTGTTTATTAAAGATTCTCTGTCTTGGATGTATGGGATCCCATAGATTCCGGTGGAGCATGGCGAAAAGGTGGGTTTATCCTGCGCTTATATATATAAAAAGTGCTTTCATTACCAAAATATAAGAAAAGTGCTAAAATCAACAATAAAAATTCACACACATTACACATATATATATTTCTCTATAAAAGAAGATAAGTGCTGAGACTATGCAAATCTATATAAACAAAAGCACCATTTAAAAGCAAGCGTATTGCAATATACATATAACAAAATGGGATAAACCATGACCTTTTACTCCCTTGCATAGATTTATTTTAAAAAGGGAGACAGGGGATTTAAAAGCTATTGTGAGTGTTTCTTTAAAAGTGTAAATAAGTGCTATAATAAAGAACCAGATTAAAATCATAATATTTTGTGTGAGCCAAAGAAGAGCAGATTTAAGAATCATGAGCAATAAAATGTTCTTTTATTAAAGTCCTTTTATTGTGTTTGTAGCCTCCTTGTAGGTGGTGGTGGCTGATGGCTGTCGCCATCTCCAATCCTCCCTCCCACACCCCCTCACCTGACGCTCAGGCCCATGGGGCCCTAGCTAAACGGTCAATCTTACTCACCCCTCCCCTCCACCTGGGCGCTGACCTCCCGGCCCAGGTGGCAACCTTCCAGGCCCAGGTTCTGAGTCGGGTGTGTGTGGGGTAAAAGTGGAAGTGTGTGGTTAGCGGGTATGTAATGTGTCTCCCTTTAATATTGTATATGTGTTGTTTAATTCATTCTGAATGCTGTTGACTGTTTCTCCTATGTATAACAGATGGCACTTTCACTCCAGGCAGATGGCGCTTGCTGTCCTGGGAGAGGTCATTCACCGAAATGCCCCCAAGCACTGTGTGGATTGAAAAGGAATTTGGTTTGTTGAAGGTCCAGGAGGTTAGTCTATTGTGAGTAATTATGTGTCTTTTGAAGGAGGCCTGTACTAAAACATCTTTGAGGTTTTTCGGTTTTCCTGTGGGCCTAGATTATGGTGCAATTTGTAAATGTTGGACGATTTAATGTTTTCTAAAATTGTTTTTTAAGTGAGTGTTGAGTTCAATGTATTGTTTGGAAAAGGTGCCGATTAAAGGGATGACTGCGTCACTTCCTGGGGTTGGGTTGTCGCTATTTCCTAACTGTAAGTGGGGGTTATTGACACCCGTTGGAGAGTGGATAACGCCAGCTGGTGTTTTGACTGCAAGGAGAATCAATGGAGTAACCCTCCGCCTGAGGCAGGTGAATGAATTGAGATTGCATTGTGAAAGTCGCATTGAGGAACATATTTCAGAAATCTGATGATTGTAGATTTTACGATGCCTTAAAGGTGTGTTTCGGTGATAGCTGGATTTATGCAAGAGAGCATATGGGTGTCGGGTGGGTTTGAAGTAATACTCCTTTGGTAAGAAGTTGTTTTTGAATTGTGAATTATGGTCCGGATTGGGCTTCGCGCCGGCTGTTGGAGACTGGATGTAAGGTTTGTAATATTTATTGTTTTGTAATTGTCTGTTCGCCTGGGCGCGTATCGTTGTCTGTCCATGATTACTATTTTTGAGCCTTTGTCTGCTGGTTTAATGATAATATGCGGGTTATTTTGGATTGATTCTATGATTTCCGGTTTCTTCCTGACCAGTTACATTATTAATAGTTTGTATTCTGGGCCGTGTACTATTTCTAGCGCAAGGGATGTCGGTGAAATGAGACGCTTATCCTGTTGTTCAGGTGGTCCTAATGCCAATCCTAACTGGATGGAGGGTAATGGTGGTTTTTATCAGATTTTGGTTTTAAAAGGATCCAGTATTTTAATTTTCCGTATTGATAGATGCCCTGAGCTCCTCCATGTCGGCGACAGGGGCGGGATGTAAGTTAGCCCTTTCTCCAGCAGAGCAATTTGGGCAGGGTTTGATGAATATGGTTAAATTGAGAATATTTGATTTGATCCCAAGTCAGGTCTGGGGCGGAGGGATGTGGTGTTCGGTGACGGGCAGCAGTCTGGTTTTGGCGTGAGGATCTATGCGGTTCGAGGTAATGGTTACAGTCATGAAGGAGGTGACGAAGGAGCTGCAACGAGGAGAGAGAGCAATAATCTCTCTGCTGCATCTGTTTCAAGGCTGAGGTGAGTTTAAAAATTCTTTAACTGTAGTCGAGCACCAGTGTTTGGAATATTGCTTTTGCTGTCTGTGTTGTCCAGTGAATGTTATCTGAAGTTGTATTAAAATCCATTATCTGGATAGAATCGAGTGATGGAAGGTGGGTAGAAATGCATTGATTGATAGCTGTTAAATAAGTTTTCTGTTCATGGGAGACCTGGGGAGAAATTGATGAGTGGGATGAAAATGCCAGGGGAAATACTGCCTGGGCTTCCATATGCCATCCGTAACTGTTTATTTGTGGTTTCTGTGTGGTCCTGGTCTTTGCTGTTAAGGCCCACAGACAACACCACCACCTTCACATGTGGTGAGGGGGGAAGTTTCTCCAGGAGCCCTAGAGATGGGTGGTGGCTCCAGGGTATTGGCTCCGTTTGTATCTGCTGATTGCTGCATGGTGGGATGCGAAAGTTCAGGTTGAGTTCCGGAGAACCAGATTGGCTTTGTGCCCCTGGAGACTCCAGTCTGTTAGCTTGGCTCTGTTCAGCTTTATGGTAAGCTGGTGTGAGATGTCTAAATTGGAACTGAACTGTCCTGTATTCGACTTTGTCTACTGTGGGTGTCGGGGTAACAGCAGCACCTGGTGGTTCTGGGAGGCCCCACACAGGAGGCAAGTGAGATTTTGAAGTAAATAGATGATATTTTGTGAAGGTCGTCAGCATTATTATGCTTATCAGACCCATATCTCATCATGTGTTTTCCCCTACTTCTGTTGAATAGGTGGGTCACCACTACTCCGCTGAGGATCCAGGTAGGCCAGGTGCTGTCAGTCCTATGGTGAAACAGTAAAACAGAGTTAAAAGACATGAGTAGTGGTTCTCATCTAAAACAGCTACATTGATAAATGAATTCTGTTTATGGAAGATGACTGGTCTGTAGGTGGTGCTATTTCTTTTTGTTTAGGCTTTGGCTTAGTGAGGATCTCCTTCTGCTTTTTTCTTTCCAAGGTTTTCCTGAGGTCTTGGGATGGCAAAATCTCCCCAGAATCTGACCTATGAGGACCAGGGCCTGTTTCTCCCCAAAGGGGTTTCCTCTCAGCACAGTTGCCTGACAGAGGGCAAACAAGTGAGCGAACGTGTAAAGTTTCACTTCCCTGGGAATTGACAGCTGCTTGACCGAGGGGATAGAGGTAAGGAGGAAGGGTGGGTGAGTTCAAGTTCCAGGAAATGGACCAGCGACGGGCAATTAAAGAGACATGCCAGGCAGCTGCTTGACCGAGGGGATAGGAGGCGAGTATGGTGGGTGAGCCCAAGTTCCAGGAAATGACCAGCCGCAGGTAAGTACCAAAGAGACGTACGTAAGGCTGCTTGACCGAGGGGATAGAGGGTGAGCGGAAGGTGGGTGAGTTCACCTCCGGAAAAGGCACTATATGTTCCAAGTTTTCACACATAAAACTTACACTAACTCACCCTGATTGCTAAGATCTTTTATATGCCTGGGCTTTCTACATGTCGCTTTTCTGTCATGCCCAGGAAGACGCGACTTTCAGGTCTGTGGAAAGGCAGCTATGACTTCACCAACAGACCAACAGTTTGGGCCAGGTAGCTTACGTTGCGGGGGTCTGTCCTGAGGGTCACGGATAAGTGTTTTCAGGTTGTTTTCTTGCCAGTTTAATAAATGCCAGAATGTCCTTGTTGCCAATGCAGGTGTTAGCTGTAGAAAACCAGATGTTTACAGTCATACCAGAGTTATTATAGAGAATCAACCATTTTAACTTCGCATTGAAACAAACCTTTTTTTTTCTTTATATTCCAACTCTGCAGGACGACGGTGCCCTAACTCTTTTTTTCCACGCAGCCAACTGTCCAAAATGTACGTTATTGTTTTGCTGTCAACTTTCGCATATTAGCCTTATAAACTTGAGGGAACGCTCAATGTCTATAAGGACATGCTTGGCCTGTGGGCTTCAGTGTGTGGAAACTGGAGTTGGATTGGAGGTAACGATGACCAAATAATGGAATCTGATGAGCATTGTAAACATGGGGGATGATTGTTATGACTTGGATTTGAGAAGACAAAGCAGAGCCATACCCATTCAGTTTCCTACTTCATGTCGCTTTTAAAAAACAATATATTCGATGCAGTGTCAGTGCCCTTCCTGACATATAGAGGAGGAACTTTCTTGCTGGGCTTCCTTTGTTTAATGTCTCAATGCTTTGGTGATGCTTTGGGGCCCCAAGAGGGTTGCTTCAAATAAGTCCAACAGGGTGGTCTAAAAGAAAATGGTACTGTTTTAATACAAGAGTGGGATGTCTATCGCTCCTTGTAAACAGCAGTAATACTTCACCTGCTGGGCGTGAGGCTCCAATGCAGTGGCCGTAGACGCCTGACAGGTCCACCTCTCCAACAGTGCCTTTCAGTCTCTGTTTGATGGACTGCAACTCATCTGCACCACGTAGGTGAGGGCTGCTCCAGTCTGTGCAGGCAGTTGTAGGAGGTGGGAGATTGGGGCAGGGGTTATTACCCCGGAGTCCCCAGGGCTGTGGTGGAGCTAGTGATGGTGGTGGTGGTGCTTGGCGTGGTGGTGGTGGTGTTTGGTGGTGTTTGCGGTGGTGGTGTTCGCTAGGGCCCGGAGCTTTCTTGATGGCCACTTTTAGCCACAGCATTAAGCTGGTCGCCGCTTTCCCTGTGGGAAGAGAATGAAATTGATTGAACAAAATGGAAACAAGAATATGGTTGGTAAGCTCGTGAATTTGTCAGGTAAAGTATCATATCGTTCTTCCATGTATGAGATGAGGTGCTTGTCCAGCCTTGGCGTAGGTCCCTGTTTGACTCCGCAGTCTGGGATGGGGCACCTGCCCCTGTTATACCGAGATTTTTTTGGTTGGCGACAAGACTTCTTTGGTCGCCCCCTTCACATAGTTTGTCCCGCGAAATGGCGGACAGGAGGCGAACGTCCTCCGCACTTGGGGCAATTTTGGTTTTGCTCAGGGTATGGAAGGTATGGCAATGTAAAATGTTTGAAATTTTATCAATGTCTGCCAAATGTTGATGAGCAATATTGATTTTCAGATATGCTCCATTTACAGGAAGAGCACATCTACATCCAGGATAATGACCTATACAGCTACGGAAAATGCCGTAAGTAGACATCCGGAAGAGCACGTCAGATCCGGGATAATGACCTTATACAGCCACGGAAAGAACATGTCAGGTAAGTAGACATCCGGAAGACACGCCTAGATCCGGATAATGACCTATACAGCCACGGAAAGAACGTGGTCAGGTAAGTAGACATCCGGAAGAGTACGCTCAGATCCGGATAATGACCTTATACAGCTACGGAAAGAAACGGTCAGGTAAGTAGACATCCGGAAGAGCACGTTTGCATCCGGGATAATGACTCATACAGCTACGGAAAGAACGGTTGTGGTAAGTAGACATCCGAAGAGCATCACCAGATCCGGATAATGACTTTATACAGCTACGGGAAAGAACGTGGTTAGGTAAGCCGACATCCGGAAGAGCACGCCTAGATCCAGGATAATGACCTTATACAGCTAAAGAAAGAACATGTCAGGTAAGTCGGCTATCCTCGAAGAGCATCGCCTAGATTCAGGATTTTTTGTTTTGTGGGGTCATTAGACCAAAACAAAAAATTTACATGAAATAATTGCCTCTATTTCATCGCCGCCAGGTTCTAAATGTGGTGAGAATCGCCAGTATTTATATGGGGCTCAAGTTGGATACACCCATTTTAACCAGGTACATAAAGTCATTTTTTCCGTAAAATTACCGACTTCCATTCCAGGAATTCGATTTGATCACACGAAAGCTTTCGAAACGATGTAACTGTGTAAGGATACAGAAACATGTCCGGAGATACGATCGGGGCGCCATTAGAGGAGAACAGTGGTGTCTGTTTCCGAAGTACCGGTTGCATTAGAATTCTAACTTTTCGGATATCGCCGGTCTCACCCGAAGGAAGGAATTTCTTTGGTGGAAACGATTGTTGCCATCTAGTGGATAAAAAAAAGGAAATCAAGATCCAGTTTTTTGGAAAAGGGGTTTATTCAAGAAAAGTCAAATATAACACATCAAACGCTTTTGATAATTACGTGAAAGGCAAGTTAAATATTTATTTCTGCCATTTTCAGCCCTCTAAAATGTACAAGACGCTATAAGGGCGTTTGTAAATTCACATGTTGCACGCTCGGTGCCAAGAATCTCTACCAACCCGAATCCAACGGATCATAATTAGGGTTGGGCTTCAGTTATGATGGTTAAGGTTACGTCAGGTTATAGGTTAAGGGGCAAGGGAATGCATTGTCAGCAAGTGTTCTCACAAAATAAGTACTAGAATGTGTGTGCTGCGTTTCTTTAGATCTGCTCAAGCTGATGGTGAAAGTTAAAGCTGACACTATATCATCATGTTCTGGGAGTAGAAACTGTAAAATAACCAGGCTGGATGGAAGGAGGAAGCATTTTTTTCCTCCGCAACATTATTTCACGCTATTGTCAGTTACTGGTATTTTCTCAGTTCGGGGTCCAGAAACGAAACTTTCTTTGTTTACAACCATGACTTAAGGTGTTTCTCATCTGTTTGTAAGTTTGTGTTTTAATTGTATTTCTTTTATTTCTCTCTCTTCTTAAGCTGTGGGGCCGTCTCCTGTCTCCTGATCTCCTTCATCCTGGATCATCTTCTTCAGATCCCAAAAAACAATGACTTATTTTTTATGCTGGTGGAGAGTTTACATGCAAGTGTGTGTGTTTGCTGTGGAGGTCCATTGGGCAAAAAAAATTACATTTAATACAGTGTTTGCATGAATATGAATGCATTACAAGGTAGATAAGGAGGTGAAAACAATACTGTATGATAATCATTGTTCTTGAGTATTTTGGCTGGTTGGGTCAATGGTCAATTTCGACCCACTAACACCAAAGACGTGGGCAGCTTCCTCAACACATTACAAGGGTTAAAGGAGAATACAGGCCCTAATTCCACACACTGTGCATCTGTCCAAGGAGTGATACTGTTGCACTAATAAGCGGCTGATTTTGACACTGTTGGAAGAATGTTATTAAAATGCTCTTCAGCAGTCTGAACAGCAAAAATATTTCACATTCACATTTTGACATGTACAAAAGTCCTAAAAGAGCAATTCCATTTAAAATCCAATATCAATGTGACATGTAAATTAGATTTTTCAATTTGGAGATCAAGTGAACTGATTCTAGCTATAGAATTATTACTGGATTTTTGCTTTGTGGGCGTGGCTTTCCTTTGTTGAACCCAAAGTTTATGATGTGGAGCTAAAGCTTACTGGCTGTTGCGCAGGATGTCATTGGATGCATACCCTATAAATGCAAGATGTTTCCTACAGATGAAACAACTTGGAACTTTTGAGATGATTCCATTAGAGACTAAAGCGTGCCAGAGGCGACTGCAGTAGGGGAAGTTGTTTCAAGGTAAATTCCTGAATTTTCCATTCAATTCAATTCAATTTTATTTATATAGCGCCTTCCACAATCAAAATTGTCTCAAAGCGCTTTACAGAGACCCAGAGCCTGACCCCAGAGCAAGCACTTAAGGCGACAGTGGCAAGGAAAACTCCCTTTAACAGGAAGAAACCTTGAGCAGAACCTGGCTCAGATGGGGACCCTCCTGCCGATGGCCGGGCTGGGTGAAAGGAGGAAAAGGAGGAAGATAGGACAGCTAGGAATGGAGGAGAGGGGAGAAAGACATGCAGCATAATACAGACAATGTGGGTCAGTATTTACATTACAGTTAGTGAACAGTTATTGGATAATGTGTGCTCAGCAGATTAGAATTATGAAACAGAGCACGGAGGCAAAAAGCTGTCATGACTGGTAATTATTTACATTACAGTTTGCAAAGAATATTAATCAAATATTTATCTGTAGCAGAACGGAACATTAAACATGTTAGAAATAGATCATTGTAAACAATAAACAGCAGCAGGTGGGTGGAGCCAGGACCATAGGACATGCAGCCCGGAGCCAGAGGTACCTGCAGTAAGGTACAGAGAAAGAGAGACCAGAGAGAAACAAACACAGGACTACGGGACAGAGAGGACACAGAGTTAATGACATGTAATAAAGGCTAATAGATTTGAGAGTGGGTCTGAGGAGAGAAAGAGAAAGAAGAAGAAGTGCGCAGTAAATCATGGATGTCCCCAGCAGCCTAGGGCCTATAGCAGCATAACTAGGGGATGATTCAGTTGCCTGAGCCAGCCCTACTAAGGGCTATATCCTTAACTGTAACAGTGTCTATAGAGATAATTGTGACTAACTATAAGTTTAATAAATAACTAGGACTGTAACTACAACTAATTATAAGCTTTATCAAACAAGAAGGTTTTAAGCTTCGCTTTTAAAATTAGAGAGGGTGTCTGCTTCCCTAACCCAAACTGGCAGTTGGTTCCATAGGAGAGGGGCCTGATAGCTAAAGGCCTGGCCTCCCATTCTACTTTTTAGAGATTTTGGGAACCATAAGCAAACCTGCATTCTGGGAACGAAGCAATCTGTTAGGATGATATGGTACTATCAGCTCTTTGAGATATGAAGGAGCCTGGCCATTGAGGGCCTTATATGTAAGGAGAAGGATTTTAAAATCAATTCTGGATTTTACAGGAAGCCAATGAAGAGAAGTTAGTACAGGAGTAATGTGATCTCTCTTGCTAATTCCAGTCAGTACTCTCGCTGCAGCATTTTGGATCAGCTGGATGCTTTTTAGATAGTTAACTGGACATCCTGATAATAGGGAATTACAGTAGTCCAGCCTAGAAGTAACAAAAGCATGGACTAATTTTTTCAGCATCACTCATGCACAGAATGTTCCTAATCTTACTGATATTGCGAGGTGAAAGAAGGCGGTCCTAGAGACTTGTTTTATATGTGAGTTAAAGGACAGATCCTGATCAAAAATAACTCCAAGGTTCCTCACAGTCGTACTGGAGGCTAAATTAATGCCATCCAGAGTAACTATATGATTAGATAAACTGTTTCTGAGGTGTTTGGGACCAAACAAAATAACCTCAGTTTTGTCTGAATTCAGAAGAAGAAAGTTACAGGTCATCCAGGCCTTTATGTCTTTAAGACATGCCTGAAGTATGGTTAACTGATCTGTTTCTGCCTGGTTTCATAGATAAATATAGCTGGGTATCATCCGCATAGCAATGGAAATTTATTCCATGCTCCCTGATAATATTGCCTAGGGAAGCATGTATAAGGTGAACAGTATCGGTCCAAGCACAGAACCCTGTGGAACTCCATGACTTACTCTGGTATATATGGAGGGATCATCATTAACATGGACAAACTGGTATCTATCTGATAGATATGATTTAAACCAGCCTAGTGCTGTTCCTTTAATCCCAATAACATGTTCCAATCTATCCAATAGGATATTATGATCAATGGTGTCAAATGCAGCACTAAGATCTAGCAGGACAAGTATAGAGACGAGTCCATTATCTGATGCTATAAGAAGGTCGTTGGTAACTTTCACCAGTGCTGTCTCTGTGCTATGATGAACTCTAAATCCTGACTGAAAAACTCAAACAAACCGCTCCTATGTAGATGGTCACACAGCTGAGTTGCAACAGCCTTTTCAAGAATTTTAGAATTAAAGGGAGATTGATATAGGTCTATAGTTTGCCAAAATGTCAGAGTCCAGAGAAGGCTTTTTAAGTAAAGGTTTGATAACTGCAACCTTAAAAGCCTGTGGGACATATCCTGTAACCAACGAGAGATTTATCTGATCTAATATGTGAGTGCCAATCAAAGGCAACACATCTTTAAGAAGTCTGGTCGGGATAGGATCCAAAAGACATGTTGATGATTTAGATTTAGAAACTATTGAAGTCAATTCAGCTAGATCTATGGAGAGAAACAGTCTAACGACAAATCAGGACTGGCAGACATTTCTAAAGATGTTGTTCTAGACATACCTACATCATTAACAGTTGTAGGCAGGATGAGATGGATTCTGTCTCTAATGTCTACTATTTTGTTGCTAAAGAAGCTCATAAAGTCATTACTAGTGAGAGCTAGAGGGATGGATGGTACAACAGAGCTATGGCTCTTTTGTCAGCCTGGCTACAGTGCTGAAAAGAAACCTAGGGTTGTTCTTGTTTTCCTCTATTAATGATGAGTAATAGGCAGTTCTTGCCTTACGAAGGGCTTTTTTATACGCTATAAAGCTGTCTTTCCAGGCTAGGCGGAATTCTCTAAATTAGTGGATAACCATTTCCTTTCCAGCTTTCGTGATATCTGCTTTAAAGTACGATTTGTGAATTGTACCATGGAGCTAGCTTCCTCTGATTACTGACCTTCTTTTTCAAAGGGGCAACAGAGTCAAGGGTTGAACGCAATGAAGCAGCAGTATTATCAACTAGATAGTCTATATCTGCTGGAGTAACGCTTAGGCCATTGCCTCTGTAAGACTGGCACATGGCAGCGGAGATAATAAAGATGGAATAGCTTCCTTATATTTGATAACAGCATTATCAGACAGAAATCTACAGTAGTTAATTTTTTCTCAGATGCTGTGCAGTTCATTATTGTAAATTCAAATGTTACTAAAGAATGATCAGATAAAACAGGGTTCTGAGGGAATACTGTCAAATATTCAGCTTCTATGCCATAGGTTAGTACAAGATCAAGGGTGTGATTAAAACAGTGAGTTGGTTTGTTAACATTTTGTAAAAAGCCAATTGAGTCTAATACTGAATAGAAAGCAGTCTTAAGGCTGTCATTGTGGGTATCGACATGAATATTAAAGTCGCCCACTATAATTACTCTATCCGCATTTCAAGCACTAAATCAGATAAAAATTCAGTGAATTCAGACAAAACTCTGAGTAAGCAGCAGGTGGACGATACACCACAGCAAATAGTACTGGTTTTTCTGTCTTCCAATTTGGATGTGAGAGGCTGAGGATAAGGCTTTCAAATGTACTATATTTCGCTTAGGTCTGGGATTAATTAATAAACTTGAGTGGTAGATTGTTGCCACTCCTCCTCCTCGGCCTGTGCCTCGAGGAATGTGATAATTAATATGACTAGCAGGGGTTGACTCATTTAGACTGACATACTCTTCCTCCTGCAGCCAGGTCTCGCTCAGACAGAATAAATCAATCTGCTGATCCATTATCAAATCATTCACTAACAGAGATTTAGACAAGAGAGATCTAATGTTTAATAGCCCACATCTGATTGTGGTGTTTTTAGGTTCAGATGCTTTTGTAGTATAAATTTTTTTGAGGTTTTTATGAGTAACACCTCTTGCATTTTTTAATTTATGCACTTTTTGTTGACGGGAGCAGACACAGTCTCTATAGGATAAAGGAATCGTTAGAATGGTAGGAATAATAAGAATCATGAGAATCATGGGTGGGTGACAGTTTCTAGAGAAACTGCAGAGAAGCGTGTAGGACTGCAACTCTGCATCCTGGTCTCAACTCTGGGTTGTCATGACTTTGGTTTTCTAATGAAATCTGTCATATTTCTAGATATGAGAGCTGCACCATCCAAAGTTGGATGGATGCCGCCTCCTAATCAGACCAGGTTTTCCCCAAAAGTTTTCCAGTTATCAATGAAGGCCACGCCGCTTGCTGGACACCACCTAGACAGCCAGCGACGGAATGAAGACATACGCTAAACATGTCATCACTGGTCAAATCGGCAGGGGTCCAGAGAACACTACAGAGTCCGACATTGTTTTGGCAAAGTTACACACCGACTCCACATTAATTTTAGTGACCTCCGATTATGTAATCGGGTGTCATTACACGCCGACGTGAATAACGATCTTACCAAATCTACGCTTATCCTTAGCCAGCAGTTTTAAATACGATTCAACGTCGCCGCAGTGTGGAAGCAGCAAACAGGAAGTGACTGATAACACGCTACTTTCACCACGCCAGCACGCCACCTTGCTGGGAGGGCAGTTAAGGAGGAAAGGGTAAGTTTATGTTCCTGGAATTGGACCCCTCCATGCGGTAAGTACCCCACATGCCCAGGACAGGCCTGGTTGAGGGCAAAGTTTAGAGAATTTGTCGCAAGTTCATCGCTCCGGAATTGGACCCATAAAGTACCTCAGACATCATGCCTGCACAGTTACTGACTGAGGGTTAGTTAGGAGCCAACGGCAGTAACTTTACCTTCCGGAATTAGACCTTCATGGCAATAAAGAGGCAACAGGATGGTTGCTCCAGCCTGTACACCTTGAAGTCATCTGAGTACCAGGGCACCAAGTTCCACAGGAGCACAAGGGGCACCAAGTTCCACAGGGAGCACCAGGGACACAAAACCCACAGGAGCACCAGGGACACTAAGCTCACAGGAGGCCCAGGGGCACTAAGTTCCTGCTAGGAGTACCTAGGGACACAAAGTTCCACAGGAGGCCCAGGGGCACTAAGTCCACAGGAGGCCCAGGGGCACCTGTTCCACAGGAGTACCCGGACACAAAATTTCACAGGAGCAATTAGGGGGCACGAACTCCAGGGGCCTGGGATTAGGAGGCCTGGAGGACCACACAGACTATACCATCTCAGTCTTTGAAAAGTCCCATGGTCCCCCATGATCCTGAGCTCCATGAGACACTCTGCATAAAGGTATGATTCCTCGAAGTCCAGGGTGAACGGGGTAACAGCATCTACCCTAAACCTAACCCCCAGTCAAGCTAATCTGTCCTGGAATTGGACCACCATGCGGTAAGTACTCAGACGGATGCCTGTACAGTTGCCTGACAGAGGCAAACGTTAGGAGCGGAACGGGCGGTAAGTTCTCTACTTTCCTGGAATTGGACCTCCATGGCACCTAAGATGATCTTTAGGACATGGGCTAGGGATAGGGTTAGGCTTAGAGCATGTAACGGTGGGTAACGCCATTCACCCTAAAACCTAACTCTCAGTCAAGCAATCTGTCCTGAATTTCACCACCATGCCAAGTACATGTTTGTCTTTTGATTATTCTAAAAAAATCAACTAATAATCTTAGAAACATTCTTTTATTAGAACAAAATATAATGTGATAAGACAACAGTACAAAGCAAAGTTAGCATGATTACAAAAGAACAAAGAACATGATTAGTTTTACGGAGAGTCTTCCGCCTTGGAGTCGTAGCACCACTATCACATCAACAAATGAGCCATCACAGAGCATGACCTGGCGGGCTACATCGACATCTCGCCTTTGTGTGTCCTCCTCTGAGGCCTCACTGCTGGTGCCATCACTGTCTTGATGCCTCGCTACTGGAGGATGTGTCGGTTCTTCTTGAGTAAACGGGCCACTCATACCTTCCTCCCCATCTGGAAGTCAACGTGAGTTGCCGCTCTTTACTTCTCCGGATCTGCAGGCTGCCCCCACCCACCAGGTGTAGCTTCTCAGCGTTATCCTCCACCTCTCCTCTTTCCCTCCCTGGCTCCTCCACCCCAGAGTCCCCTCTGTTGAAATTTTCTTCCTCCTCCTCCTCCTCCTGCTGCTGCCTGCTGCCGCTCCCTCCTGCCCTCCTCCTCCTCCTGACTTCCTCCGCAGGGGAGGCCTCCAGTTAGGGGCCTCCTTCCTCCTCCTCCTCCTCCTCCTGCCCTGGCCTCCCACCTGGATGATTTTGAAAAAGAAAGTGAGTTAGGTTAGGCACATTGAAGCCAGGACTAGATAGCAAGAATATGCAAACAGCTATAGAGCCATCATTACACTCCCATAAGACTGACCTTGTGCTGTCACTGGGCCGGTGGACAGCATCTATTATGACCTCAGGACTGTGAGCCCAACTGACCGCCCCTGGCTGCCGCTGTGGCTGGGCTGACCACTGCAGGAATTTGGCGGGCTGTTTTGGGGGGTCGACACATACCAAGTATTCATCATCTTGTCTCTCCGAGGTCAGAGAGCTATCAACCTTGTAGGAGAGAGTAGGTGAACATCATCAACACTTTCAAAGGCATATATATCTATATATATATATATATATATATATATATAATGGACACACATATGCTCATGTCACACAGCGTTATGGAATAGGCACCATTGATAAAAGTAACACACCCATGCTTGATTATCGAAAGTCCGAACATCTTGAAGGGAATGGGGCCCCCGAAGACCAAAGCTCTTCCACGCTTTTGGTGAAATAGGACACCTATTTTTTCCATTTCTTTACCAGAATTGGTAAAGAAAAAAGGGTCTTGTTGTCTTTGAGTCGGGCAGAGTGGCTCTGGATGTGGCCAAAAGCTTCAGGTGCGCTTATCATGGCTTGCGTGACAGTCACTATTGCCGGGTCGAACGCCCCGATTGTCTTTGTGACTTTCAGTAACCTGCAGAAAGGCAAGAAAAAGTTGCTTTGGCTGAGGGGAAAATTTGTGCTGATGGAAGTTGATGGTAAGTACCAAAGAGACATGCCCAGGGCAGCTGCTTGGACCGAGGGATAGAGGCAAGGAGTGAAGGGTAAGGAGTCTGCCCCAGAATGGACCAGCGACGTGTAAGTACTCTGACACCAGCACAGTTGCCTGGAGAGGGCAACTAGAGGAACGGCGGGTAAGTTTCACCTTCCTGGAATTGACCCATGGGCACTCTCAGATTATAAGTCGTGACAGGCGCTTGACTGAGGGAAGTTAGGCTTGTATTAAGTGGTGGGGTACAGCATTACTCCTAAACCTAACCCTCGTCAAGCACCTGTCCTGAATTGGACTATGCGGTACCTCAGACGGATGCCCAGCAGCTGCCTGACAGAGGGCAAACGTTAGGGAGCTTAACGGTGGTAAGTTTCACTTTCCTGGAACTGATAGCTGCTTGACCGAGGTGGGGATAGAGGTAGGCTTTTGTGTTGCGGTTTTAATTTGTCCATGTTTTGTGGTTAAAATTGCAATTGGCTCAGGGTTCTAACTGACCACAAAATAGCAATCATATTGTTTATGTATGTATTGTTTATTAAAGATTCTCTGTCTTGGATGTATGGGATCCCATAGATTCCGGTGGAGCATGGCGAAAAGGTGGGTTTATCCTGCGCTTATATATATAAAAAGTGCTTTCATTACCAAAATATAAGAAAAGTGCTAAAATCAACAATAAAAATTCACACACATTACACATATATATATTTCTCTATAAAAGAAGATAAGTGCTGAGACTATGCAAATCTATATAAACAAAAGCACCATTTAAAAGCAAGCGTATTGCAATATACATATAACAAAATGGGATAAACCATGACCTTTTACTCCCTTGCATAGATTTATTTTAAAAAGGGAGACAGGGGATTTAAAAGCTATTGTGAGTGTTTCTTTAAAAGTGTAAATAAGTGCTATAATAAAGAACCAGATTAAAATCATAATATTTTGTGTGAGCCAAAGAAGAGCAGATTTAAGAATCATGAGCAATAAAATGTTCTTTTATTAAAGTCCTTTTATTGTGTTTGTAGCCTCCTTGTAGGTGGTGGTGGCTGATGGCTGTCGCCATCTCCAATCCTCCCTCCCACACCCCCTCACCTGACGCTCAGGCCCATGGGGCCCTAGCTAAACGGTCAATCTTACTCACCCCTCCCCTCCACCTGGGCGCTGACCTCCCGGCCCAGGTGGCAACCTTCCAGGCCCAGGTTCTGAGTCGGGTGTGTGTGGGGTAAAAGTGGAAGTGTGTGGTTAGCGGGTATGTAATGTGTCTCCCTTTAATATTGTATATGTGTTGTTTAATTCATTCTGAATGCTGTTGACTGTTTCTCCTATGTATAACAGATGGCACTTTCACTCCAGGCAGATGGCGCTTGCTGTCCTGGGAGAGGTCATTCACCGAAATGCCCCCAAGCACTGTGTGGATTGAAAAGGAATTTGGTTTGTTGAAGGTCCAGGAGGTTAGTCTATTGTGAGTAATTATGTGTCTTTTGAAGGAGGCCTGTACTAAAACATCTTTGAGGTTTTTCGGTTTTCCTGTGGGCCTAGATTATGGTGCAATTTGTAAATGTTGGACGATTTAATGTTTTCTAAAATTGTTTTTTAAGTGAGTGTTGAGTTCAATGTATTGTTTGGAAAAGGTGCCGATTAAAGGGATGACTGCGTCACTTCCTGGGGTTGGGTTGTCGCTATTTCCTAACTGTAAGTGGGGGTTATTGACACCCGTTGGAGAGTGGATAACGCCAGCTGGTGTTTTGACTGCAAGGAGAATCAATGGAGTAACCCTCCGCCTGAGGCAGGTGAATGAATTGAGATTGCATTGTGAAAGTCGCATTGAGGAACATATTTCAGAAATCTGATGATTGTAGATTTTACGATGCCTTAAAGGTGTGTTTCGGTGATAGCTGGATTTATGCAAGAGAGCATATGGGTGTCGGGTGGGTTTGAAGTAATACTCCTTTGGTAAGAAGTTGTTTTTGAATTGTGAATTATGGTCCGGATTGGGCTTCGCGCCGGCTGTTGGAGACTGGATGTAAGGTTTGTAATATTTATTGTTTTGTAATTGTCTGTTCGCCTGGGCGCGTATCGTTGTCTGTCCATGATTACTATTTTTGAGCCTTTGTCTGCTGGTTTAATGATAATATGCGGGTTATTTTGGATTGATTCTATGATTTCCGGTTTCTTCCTGACCAGTTACATTATTAATAGTTTGTATTCTGGGCCGTGTACTATTTCTAGCGCAAGGGATGTCGGTGAAATGAGACGCTTATCCTGTTGTTCAGGTGGTCCTAATGCCAATCCTAACTGGATGGAGGGTAATGGTGGTTTTTATCAGATTTTGGTTTTAAAAGGATCCAGTATTTTAATTTTCCGTATTGATAGATGCCCTGAGCTCCTCCATGTCGGCGACAGGGGCGGGATGTAAGTTAGCCCTTTCTCCAGCAGAGCAATTTGGGCAGGGTTTGATGAATATGGTTAAATTGAGAATATTTGATTTGATCCCAAGTCAGGTCTGGGGCGGAGGGATGTGGTGTTCGGTGACGGGCAGCAGTCTGGTTTTGGCGTGAGGATCTATGCGGTTCGAGGTAATGGTTACAGTCATGAAGGAGGTGACGAAGGAGCTGCAACGAGGAGAGAGAGCAATAATCTCTCTGCTGCATCTGTTTCAAGGCTGAGGTGAGTTTAAAAATTCTTTAACTGTAGTCGAGCACCAGTGTTTGGAATATTGCTTTTGCTGTCTGTGTTGTCCAGTGAATGTTATCTGAAGTTGTATTAAAATCCATTATCTGGATAGAATCGAGTGATGGAAGGTGGGTAGAAATGCATTGATTGATAGCTGTTAAATAAGTTTTCTGTTCATGGGAGACCTGGGGAGAAATTGATGAGTGGGATGAAAATGCCAGGGGAAATACTGCCTGGGCTTCCATATGCCATCCGTAACTGTTTATTTGTGGTTTCTGTGTGGTCCTGGTCTTTGCTGTTAAGGCCCACAGACAACACCACCACCTTCACATGTGGTGAGGGGGGAAGTTTCTCCAGGAGCCCTAGAGATGGGTGGTGGCTCCAGGGTATTGGCTCCGTTTGTATCTGCTGATTGCTGCATGGTGGGATGCGAAAGTTCAGGTTGAGTTCCGGAGAACCAGATTGGCTTTGTGCCCCTGGAGACTCCAGTCTGTTAGCTTGGCTCTGTTCAGCTTTATGGTAAGCTGGTGTGAGATGTCTAAATTGGAACTGAACTGTCCTGTATTCGACTTTGTCTACTGTGGGTGTCGGGGTAACAGCAGCACCTGGTGGTTCTGGGAGGCCCCACACAGGAGGCAAGTGAGATTTTGAAGTAAATAGATGATATTTTGTGAAGGTCGTCAGCATTATTATGCTTATCAGACCCATATCTCATCATGTGTTTTCCCCTACTTCTGTTGAATAGGTGGGTCACCACTACTCCGCTGAGGATCCAGGTAGGCCAGGTGCTGTCAGTCCTATGGTGAAACAGTAAAACAGAGTTAAAAGACATGAGTAGTGGTTCTCATCTAAAACAGCTACATTGATAAATGAATTCTGTTTATGGAAGATGACTGGTCTGTAGGTGGTGCTATTTCTTTTTGTTTAGGCTTTGGCTTAGTGAGGATCTCCTTCTGCTTTTTTCTTTCCAAGGTTTTCCTGAGGTCTTGGGATGGCAAAATCTCCCCAGAATCTGACCTATGAGGACCAGGGCCTGTTTCTCCCCAAAGGGGTTTCCTCTCAGCACAGTTGCCTGACAGAGGGCAAACAAGTGAGCGAACGTGTAAAGTTTCACTTCCCTGGGAATTGACAGCTGCTTGACCGAGGGGATAGAGGTAAGGAGGAAGGGTGGGTGAGTTCAAGTTCCAGGAAATGGACCAGCGACGGGCAATTAAAGAGACATGCCAGGCAGCTGCTTGACCGAGGGGATAGGAGGCGAGTATGGTGGGTGAGCCCAAGTTCCAGGAAATGACCAGCCGCAGGTAAGTACCAAAGAGACGTACGTAAGGCTGCTTGACCGAGGGGATAGAGGGTGAGCGGAAGGAAGGGTAAGAGTTCACCTTCCGGAAAAGGCACTATATGTTCCCAAGTTTTCACACTATAAAACTTTACACTAACTCCACCCTGATTGCTAAGATCTTTTATATGCCTGGGCTTTCTACATGTCGCTTTTCTGTCATGCCCAGGAAGACGCGACTTTCAGTGTCCTGTGGAAAGGCAGCTATGACTTCACCAACAGACCAACAGTTTGGGCCAGGTAGCTTACGTTGCGGGGGTCTGTCCTGAGGGTCAATGGATAAGTGTTTTCAGGTTGTTTTCTTGCCAGTTTAATAAATGCCAGAATGTCCTTGTTGCCACGTGCAAAAAGGTTAGCTGTAGAAAACCAGGATAAGTTACAGTCATACCAGAGTTATTATAGAGAATCAACCATTTTAACTTCGCATTGAAACAAACCTTTTTTTTTTTCTTTTATATTCCAACTCTGGTGAGGATTTATTTGTGCCCTAACTCTTTTTTTCCACGCAGCCAACTTGTCCAAAATGTACGTTATTGTTTTAGCTGTCAACTTTCGCATATTAGCCAGCCCATAAACTTGAGGGAACGCTCAATGTCTATAAGGACATGCTTCTGCCTCGTGGGCTTCAGTGTGTGGAAACTGGAGTTGGATTGGAGGTAACTGATGACCAAATAATGGAATCTGATGAGCATTGTAAACATGGGGGATGATTGTTATGACTTGGATTTGAGAAGACAAAGCAGAGCCATACCCATTCTAGTTTCCTACTTCATGTCGCTTTTAAAATAACAATATATTCGATGCAGTGTCAGTGCCCCCTTCCTGACATATAGAGGAGGAACTTTCTTGCATGTTTCTTCCTTTGTTTAATGTTCCTCAATGCTTTTGGTGATGCTTTGGGGCCCCAAGAGGGTTGCCTTCAAATAAGTCCAACAGGGTGGTCTAAAAGAAAATGGTACTGTTTCTTAATACAAGAGTGGGATGTCTATCAGCCTCCTTGTAAACAGCAAGGTAATACTCTCACCTGCTGGGCGTGGAGGCTCCCATTTCTTGTAGTGGCCGTAGTGGACTGCCTGACAGGTCCACTCTCTCCAACAGTGCCTTTCAGTCTCTGTTTGATGGACTGCAACTCATCTGCACCACGTAGGTGAGGGCTGCTCCAGTCTGTGCAGGCAGTTGTAGTGGAGGTGGGAGATTGGGGCAGGGGTTATTACCCCGGAGTCCCCTAGGGCTGTGTGGGTGGAGCTAGGGTGATGTGGTGGTGGTGGTGCTTGGCGTGGTGGTGGTGGTGTTTGGTGGTGTTTGCGGTGGTGGTGTTCGGGTAGGGCCCGGAGCTTTCTTGATGGCCACTTTTAGCCACCAGCATTAAGCTGGTCAAGCGCTTTCCCTGTGGGAAGAGAATGAAATTGATTGAACAAAATGGAAACAAGAATATGGTTTATGCTAAGCTCGTGAATTTGTCAGGTAAAGTGTATCATATCGGGTTCTTCCCATGCGCGGAGATGAGGTGCTTGTCCAGCCTTGGCGTAGGTCCCTGCTCTGACTCCGCAGGTCTGGGATGGGGCAATCAGTTCCCCTGTTATACCGAGATTTTTTTGGTTGGCGACAAGACGCCTCTTTGGTCGCCCCCTTCACATTGTGTTTGTCCCGCGAAATGGCGGGACAGGGAGGCGAACGTCCTCCGCACTTGGGGCAATTTTGGTTTTGCTCTAGGTAAAAGTGGGAAGGTAAGGCAATGTAAAATGTTTGAAATTTTGACAATGTCTGTGCAAATGCTGATGAGCAAATATTGATTTTCAGATATGCTCCATTTGGTGGAAGAGCACATCTACATCCAGGATAATGACCTTATACAGCTACGGGAAAGAATATGCCGTGGTAAGTAGACATCCGGGAAGAGTACGTCAGTATCCGGGATAATGACCTTATAAGGCCACGGGAAAGAACATGTCAGGTGTAAGCAGACATCCGGTATACATGCCTAGATCCGGGAGCAATGACCTTATACAGCCACGGAAAGAACGTGGTCAGGTAAGTAGACATCCGGGAAGAGTATCGCTCAGATCCGGGATAATGACTTTATACAGCTACGGGAAGAACGTGGTTGCGGGTAAGTAGACATCCGGAAGCAGCACGTTTGCATCCGGGATAATGACCTTATACAGCCACGGGAAAGAACGTATTGTGGTAAGCAGGACATCCGGGAAGAAGCATCACCTAGATCCGGATAATGACTTTATACAGTTACGGGAAAGAACGCGGTTAGGTAAGCCGGTTATCCGGAAGAGTACCGCCTAGATCCAGGATAATGACCTTATATAGCTAAAGGAAAGAAATACAACAGGTAAGTCGGCTATCCTCGAAGAGCATCGTTTAGATTCAGGATTTTTTGTTTTGTGGGGTCATTAGACTTAAACAAAAAATCTGCATGAAATAATTGCCTCTATTTCATCGCCGCCAGGTTCTAAAATGGTGTGAGAATCGCCAGTATTTATATGGGGCTCAAGCTGGATACGCACTCATTTTTAACCAGGTGACACACAAAAGTCATTTTTTCCGTAAAATTACCGGAATCCATTCCAGGAATTCGATTTGATCACACGAAAGCTTTCGAAACGGATGTAACTCAGGTAAGTGATAGAGAAACATGTCCGGGAGAGTTACGTGATCGGGGCGCGCTTAGAGGAGAACAGTGGGTAAGTTCAAGTTTCCGAAGTACTGGCCGGTTGCATTGTGGAATTCTAACTCTTCGGATATCGCCGGTCTCACCCGAAGGAAGGAATTTCTTTGGTGGAAACGATTTACGCCATCTAGTGGATAAAAAAAAGGAAACTGCAAGAGTCCAGTTTTTTGGAAAAGGGGTTTATTCAAGAAAAGTCAAATATAACGACATCAAACGCTTTTGATAATTACGTGAAAGGCAAGTTAAATATTTATTTCTGCCATTTTCAGCCCTCTAAAATGTACAAAGACGCTATAAGGGCGTTTGTAAAATTTGACATGTTGCACGCTCGGTGCCAAGAATCTCTACCAACCCGAATCCAACGGATCTTTGGCAATTAGGGTTGGGCTTCAGTTATGATGGTTAAGGTTACGTCAGGTTATAGGTTAAGGGGCAAGGGAATGCATTATGTCAGCAAGTGTTCTCACAAAATAAGTACTAGAATGTGTGTGCTGCGTTTCTTTTAGATCTCGCTCAAGCTGATGGTGAAAGTTAAAGCTGACACTATATACTATCATGTTCTGGGAGTAGAAACTGTAAAATGGTCCAGGGCTGGATGGAAGGAGGAAGCATTTTTTTCCTCCGCAACATTATTTCATCGCTATTGTCAGTTACTGGTATTTTTCTCAGTTCGGGGTCCAGAAACGAAACTTTCTTTTGTTTACAAACCATGACTTAAGGTGTTTCTTCATCTGTTTGTAAGTTTGTAAGCCTAATTGTATTTCTTTTTTGCTTTCTTCTGTTGTGGGCTCCTGTCTCCTGGATCTCTCATCTCGATCCTGGATCTTCTTCAGATCCCAAACAATGACTTAGCTTTATGCTGGTGTGAGAGTTTACATGCAAGTGTGTGTGTTTGCTGGAGGTCCATTAAGCAAAAAAAATAACATTTAATACAGTGCTTGCATGAATATGAATGCATTACAAGGTAGATATGAGGTGGAAAACAAATACTGTATGATAATCATTGTCTTCTGAGTATTTTGGGCTGGGTTAAGTCACTTATCAATTTCTGACCCACTAACACCAAAGACGCAGCAGCTTCCTAACACATTACAGGTGTTAAAGGAGAATACATAGGGTTCTACTAATACCGAATGCATTCAATCCAAGGAGGATACTGTTGTGTACACAAGGCGATGATTTTGACACTGCTGGAAGAATGTTATTAAAATGTACAAGTAGTCTGAATAGCAAAATATTTCACATTCAATACTTTGACATGTACAAAAGTCCTAAAAGAGCAATTCCATTTAAATCCAATATCAATGTGACATAAAAATTAGATTTTCTCAATTTTGAGATCAAGTGAACTGATTCTAGCTATTTTCAGTGTTCATCTAAAACAGAGAACAAGAGAACACAAGCTCAAAATTACAAAACGGAGTTTATAATCTGCCTTATTTTTAGACATTGTTAGGATCAGAAAAAAGAAAAGAACTTTCTAGATTTGGCTAGTCAACATTTTAAGTTCTTGAAAACTGACCTCCTGGAATGTGTGAGGATTTAAAGATGAAAATAATAATCACGTGCATGTGGCTGTCTAATAAGAAAATCGGTTGTTACTTACTTAATCATTTAAACATGCTGCATACCCATAGCATGTTGAATGTGCTAATCATAAACACCATACCATTCAGTAGTGTATATATATCTTTAGATGCAACAAGTCAAATAAGAGAAAACAAGAAAACAAGAAAATATTGCAAACCAAACTCCATGAAGTTTTGACTTCGTAGCCTTCATAGTTCCTAGTTTTGTATCAATGAGTTTTGAATAAGATCTTCTTTGTTCTTACTTCCATTTATTAATAGTGACTCCAGTTCTTATCCATCGACAAACAATTTAATATGCCCATTAAACTAGCAGATATATCAAAACTGTCCTCAGGTTGTCCAAGTATTTTTAAAACAAAAGTGATGATACCTGGAGGAAGGACCTTGTTAACTGTATGGTCCTCTAAGTCATATTTCTGACCACCTGCATGTGGTAGTGTATCTGTGTTTATACTGCATGAAAATCTAACTTACTCATATCAAAGCTTTTGATAAGACCAGTTGATGCAGTCGAAGATGCTTTTTTTTGGTGCGCCGACCTGTTGATGCCTTTTTTGAGTACTTGTAGAGGGCTCTGATATGGGTGATACCTCAGCCTTTTTGCCCCTTTAGACGTTTTCTTCAATTGTCTGAAGATTTTAATATGTAAATATCAGACTGATGAAATCATGTAAAATTCATTTTCTAATACAGTCAATATCATAGATGTGTGTATGCAGCAATGTAGATGTATTTCAGTACATCAATATGACATTTAATTACTCTATTTAATGCAGTATAAACTGTGTTAAAGCCAAAGTTTAGATGGAAAATATAAAATGTTTATATGTAAATGAATTTTTTGTATAGTAAGAGCATGTCCTTTATAAGAACTATCAATTCCACAGAGTAAAAATTAAAACCACCTTTGCATCTCCACGGCCAGTCTGATTCACCATAATTATAGGTGATCTCCTCTCTGGACTTATGTCATGTAAGTTGCAAACAAACACAGATGGGGCTTCCTTCCACTGTTAAGGTCTTCATCTTGGCATTGGGATTTATATAGTCATCATTTACAATTCTTCCAAGTGACCCATCCTCTTTGCATGCATCAATACCACAAAACACATGTACAAACATAATATTATTAAATCGCGTGTAATTAGGCAATATAATCTAGTTTTGACTAGAGGCCTTTCCAACACAATACCAATGTTAAAAGCAGGTTCTGACTTTTTGGACCCCATTTACATATGTTCAGTAAAACAAAAAAAGCGCTATTTATTTCTGATTACACAAAACAATGACATACAGCACTACACCACCTACAGTTTTCCATTAAACGGAACTCAAATATTAAACACCTTTCAGGCTGGCCTTGTAAAGTCTCCTCTCACATTCTTGACTACTTATTAGTTCCCCTCATATTCCAACAGAAAACCCCTTTTTCAAAATGGAATAGATGTGGAAGATACTCATTTACCTAAGTTAAGTAGCACAAATAACAAATATTAGACAAAAAATAAGGTGCAATCTTGTAATCTTAAATCATGATTTTAACAATTAGAGGATGCTACTCAACCTTTCAAAGCATTAATGAATCTTATGTTCGATCCGATTTTGTCCCTTCCAGTGCTCACATAAAATTTTGCATCCTCCTTGATTTCTACGCTACCTTTGACATGTTTACATTGTCATGCAGGATACAGTACGATCTGAACAGAGAAAGAATGCAGCTGTGAAACAGTTATCTACTATCATACTGTTATTCTTGCGTTAGCTAAAAATTCTTCTTTCAATCATGTTTCTTTGCTCATCACACCATCTCCTCTTCAACTTAAGCCTACTTAATGATAATTTACATACAATAACAATTTAAACAGGGTAGCAAAATTGTTTGGTTATCTTTTGTGGTGTGGACAGCAGGGTATAACATTGTGTTTATAGTCCTTGAAACTGCATTCTATGGTCTGTATGATTTCACAGGATTGGAAATCTGACATAATAACACTAAGAGGGCTTGGGATACATTATCTACAGTACTTCTGTTATCAGAGGGTTTCTTACTGTTCCATAAATTCCATGACAATTTATTCTTGACTTATCAATGAAAAGCAACTGGTTCTCCATCCAGACCCAGACTTCAAAAAAATATATGTGTAATTAAATGTACCACAATTTTTTTAAAACTAAAAAATCTTTTACAAAAAAATTACCCCAGTCCTCAGGTAATTAAGTTTGGCTAGATTTACATGTATGCAATGCTGTTTTTAATCCCTTTAACTGCTTGGTGTCATTACCATTTGCTTGTATTAACATAATCACTCTAGGGCTACAAAAACTTGTGTAGCTACAGGTACAGGTGGTCACACACGCAAGGGTAATTACGTTAGCTTCAGGAAATTAAAAACCAATGGTTTATACTTATCCGCATATATACTAAATCATATATACATATATAATATTTTTATTTTTTTTCAATGACAAACATCAGTCGCTAGCAAGCTGATTACGTCGGTTCCTCTCCACAACCTGTTCTCTCTTCTAGCAAAGAGTCGTGGTGTTTACGGAGAGAACGGACAAGCGTAGAGCCACTGGTTAATTTAGCCAATCAAGTACCTTATTATAAGCAAGTGACAGCCAAAAATACTTAAATAAATAATTCCTATTTCGGATCCAGTACACAAACCATGAGCCACCGGATATGCTGCTTTTCCTTGTCCTCTTCTCCTTCTGTTGCTATTCTATTAACTAGCAAGTGAGCGACTGCATGCCGATGTTAGCTGTCTAACAATGTACATCTCCTCAGGCTCAACCAAGGCCAGGAAGCTGCTGCTATAGCCAGTAGCTGCTCAATCAATGCACGCTAAAACATAATACATATAAATTAAGCTAAAACATACACATATAAGTTACTGTAACTTTGCAAAATGTGTTCAATCAAAAAAAAGCTACTGTATGTATACAACATATATATGCTCACCCGTGTCCATACTGAACTACCGCTGCACACCACGGGTGAATCCTGATCCGGAAAAGGGCGGTTTAATTTGAAGTGAAAATGACGCCATGTGAACCAGCCAATCATATAACAGAGTCTGCCTAATGTGGCTGTGTATCGAAAATGGGTATGAAAGTGGCAATACAGCCGGGCGCCCGGTATTGCTGCGCTTGTTCTATAGTTAATTGGGATATGCACCAAAATCAGGTCAAGCGGTAAAGAGGGACTTTCAAGAAAAGAGAGAAACAGTTCTTGTAGACACTACCAAACGTAGATACGCTTGTCCCGAATTACGCCGGACATCGGCAAGGTCCGCCTCATCCTTAAAGTCTGTGTAGTGTCGGTGCGATTCAGGTGAATTGGTCCGCTCATACCATATATACCAACCACATACTCACACACACACACACACACTAAGGGTACAGTATGTACACACCTGATTGACTACACTGCACAGCACATGTTTCAGAAGGGCCAGATGAAAGGTTGGAGAAAGTTTGGGAACAGAAGTGGAGAAATTGAATATGACATGTATTTATGGACAAAGAAGGCTGCTGCTGTCTCTGTAGCTCTCTCTCATTCACAAGATGAACTGTTTGATGGTGTGCGTCCCCACACGTGTCTGGCATGTAAACTCTGCCTTCCACTGGACATGGCAGGATATGGGATAGTGCTGCACGATTTGATGAAAAATGCGATTACGGATTATTGTGGACACTCTTTGCGATTTATGATTATTTATATTATAAATGAATGGTGTCATGAGTCTACTGCTTATTATCAAGGACAACACATAGAATAATGATAGTTTGTATTTTCAATTCAAACATACACAAGACACAAAGATTACAAATAATTTTTCCAATAACTTAATAAAATCAATAAAAGTTTGAAAATAAAGATATTAATGCAAATTGCAAAATAGAATGTCATTGTTAACTCAAATGCATTTCTGCTGGCAATTACGTGAACCTTTAAGTACTACTGAAAAATATTCTCTACAGTAAGTCATTAGTAAGACATTCTAGTCTTGAAAATCATAAGTGCATTTCTGCAAAGTGCAAAGGAAGTAGCAATGTTGTGTAAACTTAACATTTTAGTTGGCTGATACAATATTACATTGCTTGCAACTTGAAAGTTCTTTTTCTGATGCAGAGAGCTTGTTGCTTTGTATGCACAGATATTTCTGAGCTAGTCTGGACAGCAAAGGAAATTTATTTTGTGGCACTTCCACCATTTCAGTGGATCTTCTTCATGACTTACACATGGCATGTAGTTAATGCGTCATTGAGTTCAGTAGTGGCTGCATCCCTACGCAACCTTATAAAGTTGATTTAATTATTGATGCTGTTGTTGGCGTTAATGTGCTGTCCTGGAAGAAACTGGCTGAAGCCTTTCTTCTTAACTTTTAGCTGCAGGTGGTGAATTGTCCAAATCAGGCTGTTATCCTCCATCACTATGGTGCGCTTGAGTTCAGGCTTCACAGGAATTTCCACCACCTATAAGAACGAGAAGAAGGAAGGAGAAGAAAATAGTTTTCATTTATATAGCACACTTCTTAGAATGGCATCAGAAAAAGTTTACTAGAAAGAGTCAAACAGTCATACTACATGATAGAAGCAGTGAACATACTCCAAAACAACATCAACAACAACAACATATCATGGCAGCATAAGAGAAAATGATTATTTATCACCTCAGAGATCACCTTGCCTTTATGGTCCCCATCTCCTGTGCTCATGTATCAGTTGCTTAACCTGGGAATCAAGGGGGAATGTTGTGATGTCTCAGCAGGTCCTGTGTGACTTGATATTTTTCACTGAGGTAGCTCTAGACCATTTTAGCTTTCAGTGATTTGGCAAAGGTCACTGCCCTTCTTGCTCCTCAGCCAGTACTGAAGGTCTGTTCAGAATGGATGTAATGGGTTGCCAGGTATGATATGCTTACATATTGCTCAGCTGGACAAAGAATCCGTGAAGTTCCTGGAGTGGGCTGAGAGCCTTGCTTACAGATGTTTCTCCCAGGACATCCAGCTTCCTGCCATGAGGGCAGTAGCTGTCATGCTTTATGCGGTCTGTAGAGAGGAAGCTTGGTCAAGGCACGTTTGTTGTTCCAGGGTTCTTGCTATCATTTTCAGTGGAGGATCCCTCATCGTGTTTGGCAGCAGTTCTGTCACCATGGCATGTTCTGGGAGGTTGAGCTCCCTCTCTGTGCCTCTCCTTTTAAAGCTTTCTCATTCTCCAGCTATGGGAGAAGTGGCCCACAAGCTTCCTGCAGGTATATCCCAATAGCCCTGCTGGTGCGGTGAGTTTGTTTCTTTTACAGTATTTTTCTGTAAAAGAGAAGAAGTGAAAGACACCCATGTAACTTCTCTTTTTCCCTTTACATTCAGACACATGCAGTATTATCTCAAAACAACTGAGTCTTTATACAGTGCAATGAAAGGTCATTGTTTGTAAGTGTGTGTGTACAAAACAGCTTTCCCC
The DNA here is from genome assembly GCA_016801885.1 of Toxotes chatareus. Lineage (NCBI taxonomy): Eukaryota > Metazoa > Chordata > Actinopteri > Toxotidae > Toxotes > Toxotes chatareus. Next base: position 328,798 of record JAFBJY010000077.1, read on the forward strand.
TGTCAGACATATGTTTATGATTTTTGTCAAAATTAAAATCTACACTAATTTACCTTCTCACTAAGTAGTGAAAGCTAGGGATCATTTTCCATTTACCAAAGTGCTGTTTGAGACTATGCAGGCTGATAATGCAGCACCAATTTGATCAGATAGGGCCAGCTAACAAAATACTGATAAATAAAATGAATAAATAAAGAATTGGCAAACAGCAAGGTTGAAGAGTGTAGAAAGAATTCTAATCTCTACTGACATGGCAAGATGAAGTCTGTGGCCAAAACAGTGGAATCTTTTGCCAGTCATTAAGCTCCACGGCCTTTTATGATGTTACTAGTATTGTCTGGTAGTGATTGTAACGTGATCGTTCCTTCAGCACAGCCTCCACTCTGCCAAAGCCTCCTTCAGGCCTGATGCAATGTTTTCTCCGTTGCAGGATCCTGAGGGAAATACCATGTTTGGTAGGCAGCCGCCTTATAAGCCCAAAGTCATCAAGCTTTATAAAGTGGACGGTCAGGGCTTAAATAAGGTTCCATGGTTCTGCTTTTGACCACAAGTCTGTTGTGGCTGAATAAAAACTTGACAGTAGCTATTTTCTGCTTGAACCTCTTACCACGGGCGTTTGTTGCCAGAGTTCTGGGATAATGTGTGGGAGAAAAAGTTCCATGAGGGTAGCTTGATATCTCCTGTCCAGGCAAAGGATCATATTTTGAAATCCTCCTTATTAATTGTATAAATCAAGCACCATATCTCGTGCCAAATAGTTTGTTATGGAATCTGTGATTTCTGTCTTTTTGAGGTCTTTTTCGTATGGCGTGAGACGGTGCAAATACATCCTTGATTGGGTATTCGCCAGGTTCTTTTCCAGGCGGTTTTCAGTTTTATCTTTCATGCTATTTCTGTTGGCCTTTATTTGCATACACTCGCCAAATTTTTCTCTATGTTGTCGCAAATGTTGATACAGATTGGTTGTATTATTTCCTCGGATGTAGCGATTTTAGCTCTGCAGGTTCTAAGCAAAGCACGCCCTTGCTGTTCAGGAACAATCACATCTGAATCCAAAGTATCGCCTATACAACAGAAGTAGCATTTTTTTTTCGCCACCAACTCTGCCTCCTTCCTCGCGGCTCCTCCCTCAGCATTCCATGGCCACCACTGCTGTTTGCTGAAAGCTGGGTAGTCACGTGACCATATCTCATGCGGCTGCTCACAGCGTGGTGGATGTGGCATCAATTTTGCTCCACATTGGTTTACATTAAATCGCAAACTTTTTATGCGTGTTAAGTAATCAGCACAGCGTGACATCGCGATGGCACAGATTAATCGTGCAGCACTATTATTATGGGACCACGGGGTTCAAGCAGACAACAGACCCTCTCTGATTTCAGGCCCACAATGGGGGGATCCCAGAACACTGTACAGCTTAAAGGGTTGATGTATATAAACAAAACTTCCATCTGCCGCCTTTGTCCACAGAACAGTTTGTTTGATCTCCTCTAATACATTGACTACACTCTTGCATGCTTTGTTACGATGACATTATCAGTTGACATGGCTGAACTCATCTTTTTGAGGTGCCGCCTGTTTGCTGGGCTAGCAAATATGACGTGGGGGCTTATTGAGGAGCCATAACTCTTTGTAAAGTCTTTCACCCAAAATCCAGATTACAGACCATGCACGAAACAATATCCATTGAAACCAGAAGCGCTTAAAAAGGTATCAGGCCTGTTTTTTGATTCACTTTTAAAGGCTGGAATTATAATCCCATGCGATGACTCAGGATAGAGTGATTTAGGATCAACCCACTGAGTGGCGATTTCAGTGCAAGATTTGCAAAGCAGTAAATGCTGCAATATATGCTACTTTCAAGTTTCAAACTCATACAATTTCCAGGTTAATTCCACCTAATGCCACCTATTTCCATCATTGATCTTGCAAATGCTTTTTTTCTCCGTTCGCTCATCTAGACAGTCAATTCTGCCTCATGCTTTTTGATGGTAAAGGCTACACTTGGACCTCGCTGTCCACAGGGATATTCAGAAAGTCCTGAGATTCTCTACAGTGCACTATGGTGACGGTTTACAGTAGAGCCCATTTTGCCTTTAGGTTCTGTCTTGTTATAGTATGTTGATGATTTGTAGTCCATCACAGGAAGCATGTAAAACAGATACAATAGCATTGCTAAAACACGAGGCAAAAACAATGGCCATAAAGCTAGCTTGTCAAAACTGCAGCAGTTTGTTCAGACTTGTGTTCCATATCTGGGACATGTGGTCACAGTAGAGGGCAAATCCCTCTCTCCCAAACGTATCGAAGCAGTTCAATCTTGTATCAAAACCAACCACCAAAAAGCAAATGATGAAGTTTTTAGGCATGACGATGCCATATTGCAGACAGTGGATCCCAATGGAGACCAGAGAGAGAGGCACTTCTCTTCCATGATTCATGGTAACAATTGTGTGCACATGACAAAACTGACGTGACTGACCAAAACTGACAGAGCCTTCACTGACTTAAAGGCTTCTGCAGGCTGCTCAGTCCACACTGGGACTGCCAAACCCTGACTGTCCTTTACTCAGTTTGTTGTCCAGAAGGGGACGGATACATGACCTCTGTTTTGACATTAGGGGAGCATGGGGGTAGGGACTGAGAGCTGTAGCTTATATTTCCACCAAAGCTTGATGCTGCTGCTGCTGGTTAGAAGCCCTTACAGTAGAGTTAAAAAACAATGCAGGTACTGACACATGGATGATACTGGTTTTGACAGTAAGTTTGGTAAATGGAAAATCAATTATCGATTCGCTATCACTGGTATACTTATTGGTGCAAGTGTGTCCAGTCTGATTGGATTGTTGTATTATTCCCTGCATTAGAAGCTCCCATTGTAAGGTCTGTTGGATAGGTCAATTACACACCAGATGGCCTCTCTGGCTGAGATTCCATCTCCCTGACCCCACTGATTGGATTCTTCCTTTAATGATGATGATGATGATGATGATGATGTTTAGGTTTTAAGTTTTGTATTTTCCCCCAGCTTGCTATCAACCTAAGCATGTCTGTGTCCTACAAAACAACAGCTAAATGCATATTTTAACATTTATTAGCTAATGATGTCTTCATTTAAACCTAAAGGAGTAGTCACTGATGATATGGATAAAATTGTATATACATGGTGTACGCTTATTTTATGGCCATAAGGGGGAATTGTAATAATCTATCATATAAAATATATATTCTTCTTATCATACACTTCCTGTATATTCTCACAAACTCTCGTAGTATTCAATTCTGTGTGAAGCAGCATACTAACTTGATCTTTTTTTAGCTGGACCTAATCGTGCTGAGTATGTTGTTCATTGTGCTTTGTGGAGGACTTCTGCTTATGTCTTGGACAAAGATCTCTATTCATTTCATCTTTGTTGTTGTCTGGTGTCTTGGAGCACAACTTACACTTTTATCTCAGTTGCTCATTAATTTTATCACTTGACTTCCAGCTTGTTTTCTTTCCCTGCCATCCCTGCAATCCCCTGCAGAGACATCAAAAGCCCCTGGGGACATGGAGGCCTGGGGTCAGACCTCTGTAGCATGGCATGCTGCGTGAGCTCTGTCCTTTCTTCTGCAGAAATTGATTACTCTGAAGATTTTATTTGTGTATTGTAAACCTCAAAAGACAGTGTGATTGTCTAAGGAATTTTATGTCACTTCTCATCAGGTGGAAAGTGTTTTTCCACCTACCAGGCTGGCATCATCCAGAACAACCCCTGTTCTTCTCCCCAAGCCGGACCTCAAGGCCAACACACAGACAAAAGTCATCACCACGCACCTTGAGGCATGCCTGAGGTCAGTGCACTGATTGGCAGTGCTTGCTCATTATTCAGTTAGACATATTTCTTATCTACTACTGGCATGATGTCCTGCAGCGCTAGCTCCATGTGCATGTGTTTGATGTCACACTGCTCAATAGCTCCTTGTGTCTGGTCATAGGATGCACCTTTTCGCTAACGGGGCAAAAGCAGCCAAACAGCAGCAACTGGTAGAGGAAGAGGAGGCTGTCATATAGAGAAGTCTCAACCCCTCCTTGGAGGAGGTGGAAAGATGCTTCTGGGACAGAACAGTTTAGCGCCGTTGTTTCCCACTCTTCAGCTGCACAAGACGCCCAAAGCAGAAGCTAGCCATGGATAAGGCAGACATGAGGGGAAAACATCTAGCCAATAAAACTGTCTCAGAGACAGTAGAGACAATAAAGGAGTCAATCCATCTGAAGCAGGAAAGGATAAGGCCAGCAGGTGCCCAAGAGACAAAGGCATCTGTCTCTAATGGCAGAGCAGAAGCTCTGGGCGTGGAGACGGGCATGCCAGAGCTTACTCTAAGGTAACATACAGCAGAAATGTATCTCTGCGCTGGCACAGCCAAGTTGTTGGAGTCGGGTTGTTCTTCTGTGTAGCTCAGCCAGAGTCATGTCTCTTTTTTCATCCCCTGTTTCACCAGGTCACTCAACAATGGTTAACACGCTTGCTTGGTGGAGTGCCCAACAAGAACCGGCAGCCATCCTAACAACGAGTAGCTTCCACCTGTGGCGGAAGGGGAAAACACAAATAGAGACAGAGCAGGACAAAAAAGTCAGCAGAGGGGACAAAAGAGGGCGGCCAAGAACCACACAGAGGAGGAGGTACAGAAGAGAGGGAGAGGGAGAGAAGAGGGAAGCCAGAAAGGAGGCGAGGGAGAGAGAGGAAGGAGAGGGAGAGGGAGGGCCTGGGAGAAGGAGGAGAGGGCTAAGAGGGGAGATGGAGTGGGATGAAAGAGCTAGGGGTAGGAGAGTGAGAAGAGGAGGAGGAAAGGAGGGAGTGGCAGAGGAGGGAAAGAGAGAGGAGGGAGAGAAGAGAGCACACGGGTGAAGGCTTGTCAACTGATCCAGGTGGTCTTGCCGGTCGGATCGGATACAGCAGAGCTCCTGGACGACTGATCACTGATTTCCTTAATTTCTCTCTACTATCAACACAAGGAAACACAGTCTTCCTAGATATTTTTCTTTATTTTTTGCTTCAAATTATAAATTTGGCCTAAAATCTGTCTTTTATGTTTAGAAATCACACCACTGCCTCACCCTGACTCCACCCCAGAGGTCCAACACCTGTCCAGCAATCTGCCCCTGCAGCATCATCAGGTAACCCACCTGAAGCTGGGCCTTCTGCAGACTCCCTCCTCAAACAGCCCAGCTACATACAGCAGTGACCGCGAGAGAGTGAGGACGTCCATAAGAAAGAGAGAGAGTCCTCTCAGTCACAGCCAGGCCAAGGAGGAGGAGACCATGTTGGTGTTGGACAAAACAGAAGGACAGGAGAAGATGCAGGACCAGGAGTGACAAGAAGGGAGCTCCTGCTGGCAGAGACAGGCACGCTTTGATTTTCTTTTTTAAGTAGAACTGTGGAGTGGCAGCAGTTCCTCAGTGGGTAGAGGAATCAGGCTTGGTCCATATTGACCTCTTCTAAGTAAGTTTGAGATGATGGGACGTTGTCTCTGGGGCAGGTACTTGCCATAAGTCATGTGCAGTGTGCTTAATAACAGTACCAAGATGAAGTAAGACACATGAGGTCCATTTGGAAAATGCTTAATTATTAGTTTATCTGCTTTGTTGAGTAAAGCCAGTGACCAGGTCTTTTTATCCCTGTGTATGTCCTAGATTGACTTCAAAGCAGTCTGCTCTCTCTAGGAAAGCAACAGACGCCCAAAGACCAGTAACAATAAAATGAGAAGAGGAGAGGATAAGAAGACATTACAGATGAAAACACCCATGAGAACGGACTACTCCTCCCCCTTTGACCCCAGCAATCCAGTTAGTAGGACACTATTTATTAACTGTGACTTTTTCATCACTGTTTTCTTTACATGTGTATTTCCACAGCCACTCTCGCGGTGTGTGTGGGTGTGTGTCCTCAGGTATGGAAAGTTCTTAGTCCCAAAGGCCTCTTTCTTCTGTACAGTATGTAATCCATTCTTCAGCGAACCAAAGAAGCTGAGATCAACCACTGCAAGTTCCATCGAACACTACTTAGGGAAACTTAAAGGCAAGCAGCTCCTGGTTATTTGCTGCCAGTTTTTTCTCTTTATTCTGGCCCATTTTCACACTTACTGTGATACAGGTGATAAAACGGCCCACGCAGTGTTCATTAAAGAGTGTTTTTCCTTTTGTAGAAATACCTGCAGACTGAGAAGACGGTGAATGTGATTTGACAAAACCAGACCCCAGCTGAATGTGGCTGTGAAGCTTTTCACTCACTTTTGCCATTCCCCCTTTTGTATCGCCTTTATTTCCACTCAAGGTCCAGATTCTCACACTGGTATAGATTAGTCTCATGTCTCCATTTAAATATGATCGCCAGTAAAATGTATTTACTTTAAATTGTGGCTTTGTCGCCATTCACAATCTTCAGTGTTTGATAATATTTGATAGGAAGTCTGTTATCAATGATTTATAGCATCATAAACCACACACTGTCATACAATGGCACTTAAAGCAAAGATGAGAAATCTCACTGCATCAACTTGTATCTTTTACACCTGCACTGATTTTCATTGGCATGTACAGTAAATTGCTAATACACTATTTTCCACTGTCTGCTACTCACACTATTTGCTATTCTATATGTTGCCTTTCATTTACATAGTGTTATAGCTACTGGCCACACGCCTTTAGACAACCTTGGCATGACTACAGCCAGTGACGCCCATCATTTCAGTGACTCTTGGGTAAACACTCAAACCAGGGATCCTTTATGTTGCACTCTGTCAAGTCCCAGCTTATTAGTGCAAGTGTGACATTTATTTCAGCACAAGTATTTAAGTGCAGCACTCTGTTTTAAGCTCAGATTTCTTACAAATCCTTTCTGCTACCCTTGCAAGGCTTCTTGCTATCATCACTTAGATTAGCTTTTCTCAGTGTCAGAGTCTTGTGTTACCGTGGAGTGCTGTCATCAGGTCTCAAGGTGACTAAACTATGGCCATCAACTGTTTCTTCACTATGAGTCAAAGATCTTTTTCTACAGATATAGCATAGATAGATAGATAGATCGATCGATCTGTCGATCTTTTCTTCTGTGGAGACAGGCCAAAGCACTGCTTTCGCCTTCAGCATGCTGCTGCGGATGCAGGTGGCATCCAGACGCCAGTCTTCATAGCGGTCCAACAACAAGGTAAGGACAAGGTCTAGGGCTGGTTAGTCCAGCTTCAGGTGCTAGCTGGGACGGAAGACTTGCACAATTTTGGCAAGCATTAGTGGGACCATTACTCTTCCATCAAGGTGGGAGAGAAGATTCAGCTTCAACCAAAGGCTCAAACAGAGCCCTCTGCAGTACAGGCACTGTAGCTTAACTGTCAATATCACCAGATGAGTGTATAGAAGAATGTAGCAAATTCATCAATTCAATAATCAGCATTATATATATATACACACACACACACACACACAGTAGTGGAAAAAAGCTTGGGACACCCTTCAAATTTCGCGGAGACAATCCTTCAAATATTATCATGAAATATTTGCAGAAAAATCTTTTTGGATTTCACAAGGTGTGGCTGCATCAGATGAGCATACAAACAAAACAAATGATTTCTTTTGTTTATTGTTATCAAGAAAAAAATAGCAAAACTAAATTCTTCATGGTGTCAACATGTCAGTTCTCAACATTGTCTGTATCAAAGTTAATAAATAGCAAAGAATCTCTTCAAAACTGAGCAAAATAAATTAACCATCACATAACAAAATTCATATTTAGTACTCCTGCCACACACGCAGTATCGCTTTAATCCTGGCTGGCATGTTCTCCACGAAGCCTTCACACTGTTGAGGGGTAATCTTCTCCCATTCTTCTTCAATGACTGTTTTAATTCTTCCAGATTCTTAGCTTAAAACAGACCTTTTGATAATCCAGCAAGATTTTTCAATGGGGCTCATGTCCGAGGATTGAGCTGGCTACTCTAAGACCTGGATATTGTGCTCCTGCAGCCAAGTTCTACTTGACCTGGATGCGTGGCAAGGTATTTATCTTTCCCCAAACATCTGCTTTCCACCTCCACTGTGCATCTTCAAACAGCCACAGCACTTTTCTGTAGAGAAGCCTATATGTCAGCTCAAGTTATTTCTGGCTTTTTTCTTTGCATCCCCACAATTTTCCTGCCACTTGTGGCTGAAGTTTTCTTGCTCTACCCGACAAGTAGCTTGGTATCAATAGAAGTCCAGCTTTTGCACTTCTTCATCAGAGTTTGAACACTACTGATTGGCAGCATTGTCAAACGTATGGATATGTTTTTCTATCCTTTTCCCATGCTTTCTAAAGTTCAAATACCTTCCTCTTGTAGGTATCTTTTATAGTTCTTTGCTTTCCCCCAGCAAAGTCAGTAGCAGCACTAGGGATGAAATGTGTAGGCAAAACGCCAGGAGCCCATAGGACTCACCTTTGACTCTTATATACACACACCAATTACAGCCAAACAGGTAAGACAGGTGTGGACAGTGACCTTAAAAGCCACTTAAAGCTGTTTGTGTCAACTTGTGTGCATAGTATCAGGCCAAAACTTCAAGGGTATGTATACTTTTGATCAGGGCCATTTGGGTGTTTCAACTTGTCTCTATGGATTTAAAAAGAGCAAATATAATAATGTGATAATAAATAATCTTTGGCCTGATTCACTAACTCTGAATGAAAGAAAAGCTTTTGCATGATCAAATATTTTTGAAAATGGACAATATTTCACACATTTTGCCAGTGTATGTAAACTTATGGAGCACAACTGTGTGTGTGTGTGTGTGTGTTGGATGTGGATTTTCTAAACCAGGCTGAAAAAAACTACATATATTTTGTTGAGCTTGGTTTCTTATGTTTCTTTCTTTCTTTCCTTCTTTGCTTCTTTTTTCCATCTTTCTGAAAAACTCTTCTCGCAAAGTTTCCTTGAAGGCAATAATGGTACTCTGTGCTGGGCTGAATTCCACACTGATTGTTACTTTAATATTGTCATCTGCTATCACTGTCTGTATACAGTATAAAGAGCTTTTATTTCCAACATGGTACACTCCTTCAGTCATACTACAGTAACAGCTATCTAATGTATCCAATACTTTGTAATTTGAGCCATCTGGATTCTTCCAGTTGTGACTTTTGAGCTGCTCTTTTACCACTTTGCCTATTTCATTCATGGCCTGTAACGTGCCTACTTGTAATTTGATATTTCAATTAGCAAGTTGCTGATGTGGATTCAAGAAGATATTTTCTTCCACTTAAAGAACTACAACCAACTGTGCTGAGCAAACCACATGCACACAAAAACACACAATACTCACTCCCTGACTTAAAATTGGTGCTATATGTGCAGCTTTTTCTTCTTTTTATTTCTCTAATTTTCAAACAGTGCACATGGTCACTTTGGTCATACTGTTTATGGTAATTATTATTATTGTTTCTCTAAGAGTCATTTTTTTTCTTGGAGTCCTTATATTCTGGTTCGTATTATCTGTATATTCTGTATATTCTGAGTGCCTGTATCCTATTGCATCTGCTCTTTTGCTGCTGTAACAGTGTAATTTCCCCATTGTGGGACTATTAAAGGTTTATCTCATCTCATCTCATCTCATCTTATCTACAATGTATGAAAAATGAAGGCGTGAGATGATGGAGGATATCATTCTAACTCTTATTTTATTGCCATCAATCCAATTCAATTTATTCATTAATTATATAAGTGCCTTTTTACATAGAAAGAGAGAAAAAATCTCTTCCTCTGTAAGGAATATACAGTATTCTCTTCTCTAAGTTATATTTTACAGTGTTCTACGTTGCCCTACTTTCACAGAATTCTGATCTGTGTTCTCTCTCTCTACAGCATTCTGTTCTACGTGCCTCATTCTTCACAGCATTCTGCTCTGTGTCTCTATTCTACAGCATTCTGTTGTTCTCATGCTCTATTCAACAGCATTCCGCCTCACGCTCTATTCTCACAGCATTCCGCGCTCCTACGCCTCATTCTACAGTATTCCTGTTCCCCACGCTTCCATTCTACAGCATTCTGCTTCCACATCTCTATTCTACAGCATTCCGCTCATACGTTCCTCATTCTACAGTATTCTGTTCTACGCCTCTTCTACAGTATTCTACATTCTGTTATACAGCATTCCCTCTCTAAGTTCTATTTTACAGTGTTCTACGCCTCTACAGAATTCGGCTTCTACGCTCTATCTCTACAGCATTCCGCTCTCTACGCTCTATTCTACTGATGTGGGATTTTCTGCAGGCTGGGTGGCTGAACCTCAACAATGGCCATTTGAAGCAGAGCTCAGGCCCCAGCTGAGGCCCCCACACCTTCTTCTTGTAGTCTTTCGCCTTCTGTAGGATTCTAAGTTTTTCAGATCTTTAGTCAGAGTAAATGCACAAAGTCAATCAGAGGCTGGAGACTAGAGAAGTTGAGTCCAGGATGCTTTATTCTCTCAATACAGAGTTCAAAAGCATGAGAAGTCCTGCAGGAACAACTGAAACTTAAAAAATGTACATCACGTGTCTTTTTCTCCTTGGGCTCCTCCCGTCCGATGTACCTTGGGCATAAGTTGTTATCTAATGGTGTCAGGAAGTTTCTTATTATTTATTTTTAAAAACTGTCCAAGCCAACCTTATCTCAGTTTCTTACCCCTACAAACTTTTAATAATGGCTCCTCAAGGTTCAGCAGTGCTAGACAAAGAGTGATATACATAATAGCAGGTGTTTAGTGTCTATTCAGTCTAGACAGAAAGTGATAAACAAAACAAGCTAGTGTCTATTCAGACAGAGAGTGATACACAAAGCAGCTAGTGTCTATTCAGGTAAACACCTATGGAAATCCCCTGTGAATGCCCATATTTGAGAGTGCACACTGAAACAAAGTATAGATAGGTATAGCATAAGCACGTATTTACAAAACATACAAGACCCCACCACACTACAGCATTCTGCTCTCATGCTCTATTCTACAGCATTCTGCTGTGCTGCTCTATTCTACAGCATTCTGCCAGCGCTCTATTCTACAGTATTCCAAGCTCTGTGTTCTATCTCTACAGTATTCCGCTCTACGTTCTCGATTCTACAGGATTCCGCTTTGCCAGCATTCCGCTTCACGTCTGTCTCTACAGCATTCCGCTCTGCATTCTATTCTACAGCATTCCGCTTCACGCTTCTATTCTACAGCATTCCGTTTCACGTTCTGTTCTACAGCATTCTCGCTTCATGTCTGTTCTACAGCATTCCGTTTCAGTGCGTTTCATTCTTGCAGCATTCCGTTTCTAACGCTCTGTTCTACAGCATTCCGCTCTCTACGCTCTGTTTTTACAGTATTCCGCTCATGCCTCTATTTTACAGCATTCCTGCTTCACGCTCTGTTCTGCTACAGCATTCCATTCCCCACGCTCTCTTCTACAGCATTCGCTCGTTTCTCACAGCATTCTGCTCTCATGCTCTGTTCTAAAGCATTCCGCTTCCCCACGCTCTGTTCTTCTACAGCATTCCCTTCTCTACCGCTCTGTTCTACAGTATCCTCGCTCATGCTCTATTTTACAGTATTCGCTCTATGCTCTCTCTCTACAGTATCTGCTCTATCACGCTCTCTTCTGCAGCAGCATTCCGCTCTCACGCCCATGGTTCCCCACAGCATCTGCTCTACGCCTTGTTCCCCATAGCATTCTGCTTCTGGGCTCTCTCTCACAACATTATGTCTCACGCACTCTCTCTCTACAGTATTCTATGTTCTATATTTACAGTATTCTCTCTTCTAAGTTCTATTTTACAGCATTCTCATGCTCTATATCATTCTGATCTGTGTCTCTTCTACAGCATTCCGCTCTGTGTTCTATTCTACAGCATTCCGCTCTGTGTCTCTATTCTGCAGCATTCTGTTCTATGCTCTTTTCTGCAGTATTCCGTTCTGCATTCTATCTCTCTAGCATTCTGTTCATGCTCTATCTTTCACAGCATTCTTTTCATGCCTTTCTACAGCAGCATTTTGTCTCTATGCTCTCTCACAGCATCCGCTCTAATGCCTCTATTCTACAGCATTCCGCTTCTACTGCTCTATTCTCAGCATCTCCGTTTATGTTCTGTCTTACAGCAGTCTGTTCTAATGCCTCCTTATTCTACAACATTCTGTTCCCACGCTTTCTCTTCACAGCATTCCGCCTCTCTGCTCTTTTTAAGTTGCTGTCAAACAGTGTTATCTTATCTTATCTACTGTATGAAAAATGAAGGGCAGAGATGATGAGGATATCATCTAATTTTATTTTATTGCCATCAATTCAATTCAAATTGTATTCAATAATTATAAAGCGCTCACAAAGAAAGAGAGAGTAGGGCCTTTCTTTCTCTCTCAGAGAGAAGAACTCTGAGAGAAAGAGAAAAACTGTGGCGGGAAGAGAAAGAGAGAAGATGAGAAGAGAGAGTTCTTCTCCTCTTTCGTGTGGAAAGAGAAGGAGAGAACTGTCTGCGAGAGGGAAGAGAAAGAGAGAACAGCAGAGAAAGAAAGAAATGAGATAGAGAGAAGCAGAGAAAGAGAGAGTTCTTCTCTCTCTCTCTCGTGGAGAAAGAGGATTCTCTCTCTCTCTCTCTCTCTTCGTGAAAGCATTACACAGTGGCGGTTCTACATTGAATTACTCCAAATTAAAGCGTTATCAGAAATTAAATAAACATACTCTATATACATAAAAGTGGCAAAATATACACAATCACACATATTACAACAGCACAATATAATTGTATTTACAATTTTGAATAATAAAAAATGCAAATCATAAAAATGCCAAATCATCAGCAATATTATATATCAATCTGCTCCCTCATTGAATGGATTGATACTGATGACAGCAAGGCCACCGAGTAGCCAGCTTGTTACAAAACCGCCACTGATGCCACGGAAAAAACGCTTGTGTTTCGCTGAGGAGGGCTAAAGAAGGCCATGCTCTTCCTCGCCTCCTCCTCTCTGATCGAGCAGAGACAGAAAGAGAGAGGAAAAACGCATCTCGATCTCCATTCTGTCTCAAGGAGAGAGGGAAGGCTTCTGTGTAACTCGCCTCTGCCTGAGAGAGAGAAGAGAGAGATCTCTGTTTCTTCCTTTTCTCTGCCAGAGAGAGAGGAGGAACTCAGAGAGAAAACACACAGATAGCAAAACCTAATAATGTATATACATTATTTCCATTTCAATACATTTCAGTCAAATTTCAATCTAAATTTAAATAAGCATCTCTCTGTCTGTGTTTCTCTCTCTGCTCCCTGAGAGAGAAAGAGAGAGCAAAATTTCTGTGTTTCTCTCTCAGGAGAGAGAGAGGATGACAGAGTCTGGTGGCCCGGTCACATCTGTATTCAGTTCTCCTGGGATATTAACCTCACAGACGCCTCAAATGAACCGTTATCAGTAAGGGATCCAGCAGCATGAGCGAATCGAAAGTTGCACTGAATGCCCCCAGCAAAGACGTTGGTAGCCTGAGACACCGCGACGCACCGCCACCAGAGCTGTCCCTACCTCCTCAGAAACGTTGGAGTCAGTGTGATGAAGGCTCCTCCATTTATATCATCTGGCTGCCGCCATAGTGACATCAGAGCCATTGCCTGGGAATCACAGGTAGGTGAGATGCATGACACGCTATGAGTCAGACCTCCTCTGGAGCTGCTGCTCACTGGATGCTTTTTGCTTTGACTCCATTCACAGTTAAACTCTACAAACTGTTGCAAGTGAAAATCCCAGCAAGTGTGTTCTTGATACATCAGTCAGATTGTTGGAAAATTCCAAAGCATTCTAAAGGGGCAGTGGAAAGAATAAAAAATGATCAAGTGCAGCTCTACACTTTGATTTCGAATATCGTCTGCGTATGACTTCATTTTATCACTTCGTAGGTTCACATATTGATCAATCCACAGCTGAAGTCTCATCATGCACCTGTCCTGGACAAGATGCTACATGTGATCTTTAATACGATCCACCATGTCTCTGAAGCTAAAATGTTTTCCTTGGGTCTTATTCAAATGTGACACTGAAAACTGAACCATCTGTGCCAACAGAATGAAGAGTAAGTTCTGAAAACCATCAACAAACTCAAAGCAAGAGCTTCATAAATACTTTTATTGCACATTAAAACTGTATTTATTTCAAATAATTGTATCAACTGTCAATATCAGTTTTATTTTTCCCAATCTAGTTATTGCAATGAAGACATATTTAATGCCTTTATTCATTTGTGGTCACTGTTATATTGAATTTTATATTGACTTACTGTAACCCCCCAACAGTAATGGCACTGAGTTCATTTTCTATGAACTACTCGTTAGGTTTTTCCAGATTTTACTCATAAAGCTCATAATGAATCTAACAGGATGCTTTGGGTGAATTAGTGTTTTGTTGCGTCATTAAAACTGGCACAAAGTACAAAAGGCACATGAGGAAAGCAGACATTCCAATATAGACAGCAACATTAAATCAACATTTCTAGCTGATTAAAGCTAATACAGAAATGGGCTTGTAATTAATTACAAATTGTGGGAAAAACTTATCAGTGTGTTTTTGGATGGTTACAACAGAGTGCAAAACCAGATAAGGTATGGAAAAGAAAACAGCAACAAACCCAGAAGTGCAAGCAGCTTCATAAATACACTTGGGTTGCACCTTTAAAAGTGATTCTATTTCAAGAATTGTATTAACCATCAATATCAGCAGAACGTAGTATTGTGGTGGAAGAACACTTTCACCTGATGAGAAGTGAAATAAAATTTCCTGACAATCTTTTTGTCCAAGACATAAGCAGGTGTCCCTGCGTGCCAAGGCACAATGAAACAGATACTAACACATTAGGTCACTTCAGGTCAAGTTATATGTACTTCACACAGAATTGAATACAAAAGCTATGAGAATATACGAGTGTATGATAAGAGTAATATATGCATATATGATAAATTGGCATTACATTCTCTTGGCCATAAAATGGCCATACTAAAAGTATATACATTTTATCATATCATCAGTGACTACATTCCTTTAGGTTTAAGTAGACACATCATTAGTTGATAAATGTTAAAACATGCATTTAGCTGTTTTTGTAGGACACAGACATCCTTGAGTTGATAGCAAGCTGGGGGAAAATACAAAAACTCGCAAACCTAAACATCATCTTCTTACTCATCATCATCATTAAAAGGAGGAATCCAATCAGTGGGGTTTTCACTATCTGACAGGAGATGGTCTCAGCCAGAGAGGCCATCTGGTGTGCGATTGACCTATCAATAGACCTTACAATGAGACTTCTAATGCAGTGAATAATACAAATCCAATCAGTATCTTTGAACACACTTGGCACCAGTGATAGTAGATAATGTATAATTGACTTTCCATTTACCAAACTTTACTGTCAAACCCAGTCTCATCATCCATGTGTCAGTACCTGCATTGCTTTTTTAACTCTACTGTAAGGGCTTCTAATTCCTTGGTCAGTACCCATGTAAAAGCTACCATTGAGTGTCAGATTGTTGGGAAATGAATGGCCAACAGGATTCTCCAAACATAACACAAATGCCACTCTCTTTCAGGCCAGCAAATATGTCCATAGTGCTATGTTTTATTTTGCCAAGCTATTAGGGAAGGGCATGTAGTTGTTCTCCTAGGGTCATTGGAAGGAGTCTCTAGTGTAGTTGAAAAAACTGTTGATTGTAATAGATATAATTGATCCAGCTCTACATTTTGTAGTCATCGTTGACCCAGATAAAAATGATTGGAAACCCCATGGCTATTGAATTTCCAGCCTTAAATTCATTAGGTACACTAATGGAACGCCTAATCTCATCAATGTATATGTTAGGTCCATTCCAAATACATCTCATGCTCGGTTTGGCAGTGGACGGTCAGTGACCGCAAGGAACCTTTGTTCAGGGAATGACAACAATTTCCTGTACCAGCAGCATTACATACTACACAAAACCTGTCCAATTTGAAAGGGCAGTGACAGAACGCAATTTATTATCTCCACAAACCCAGAAAACATTAGGAACTGGAGTGATTTGCCATCGCTATCCACCTCTGCATTCATACCAGGGGCTTGGTGGAAGTTGTTTTTTATTCAGGACAAAGTCAAGCTAGAGATGTCTTCTTTGTGCCACGGCTAATTCTGAGTACAGGGCCCCGCCCACTTCTCCGATGGACTGCGCCTAGTGGGGCGACAACAACAGATGTGTGTTGTTTAAAGGTGAGCTGCAACTTGTGGCGCTATGGAGTCTTCCCAGGTGGATCCTAGATTACATGAGGACCAAGAGGAGGTTTCAGAGCGTGCCTCCTTTAGCTAGTAAACAGTCGTGCCTTACACAGATTAGTACTGGTGGAAACACAATCATCTCCTTCAAACGGAATACCTATCAAGCAATCTGGGTCTGCCTGCTGCACACATAAAACAGGACGGATACCCATACAGTTGTTGAGAGTCGTGAAATTTAGCCATGATGTCCACAGGATTAGTTTCATATAAACCAACAGAGCGTGGAGTGCGACAGCGGCCGAATTGTGACACATTAGGATGTACATCACTGGTTAGGTTATGGAATATTAGCTGGTGGTGGCGATGATGTGAAAAAATAACAACACCACAAATACAGCTAAAAGTATAAGTAAAGCTGTTGAACCTCTGAGACTTGACATCCATCCTGGCTTTCCCCCTGAAGGGATGCCATGGTCTGGCCCAGCTGTTGCTCTTGGTTGGTGACACGGAGCTTGTGGTCACTTGCTGGAGCTTGGGTATCGCCACTGCGGAGGAGGGCGCTTTTCACCCCTCACTCTTTATATTGCAGCATGGTTCCAACGTAGTGCAAAGTTAGGGGGCAGCGATTTCATGACATACCCTGTTGTTGTCTCTCCTCAACATATCTAGATAGAGTCAATTGTATTTCAGAATTCATTATTCTGGGTCTAGAGGTGAATTTGTGTCGCCTCCTTAGCTTTTACTCTCTGGTGTCTAGGGGATGTCAGCTGTTGGTTCAGGAACCTGTTTGCAGTGGCTGGCGTAGTACCCATGCGGCCTTTCTCCGCAACCTTTACAGCTGTCCTGTAGTGGTCAGCAGAACCTGAACGGCCCTGGAATGGCCTTTGTTTCCAGTGTGATCAAGGCCTGTGATCTTTGATGAGAACCCAATTCCAGGCTGTAAGTTGTGGAGTACTGCCGTTGTGGCTGCAGGATGGCAGGGCACTCTTCACCTGTGAATGCAATGCTGACAAGGTTGTAGACAAGTTGGCACACAGTATCTCAACATAGCATCATCACATGCACCTGTGGTAAGTGGGGAGGATGCCTAACTGACCTACACCTGTCTGAGGGGCTTGCAAGCAAACAAGATTTCAAATGGATCAAACCATGTTTATTTCTGATTCACAGGCGCAATGTGGAAAAAGCACCAGTGGAAGTAAGCTTAACCCACGTAAAGACCAAAGTTTCATCACAACATTTAGCAAGTTTTGGCTTTAATGGTGCCATTTTCTTTCTTAACAGCACCTGCACTCTGTAGGATGATATGAACAATACGAAAGACGATGTCAAACTGTAAAGAGCAGTCTGGACACTTCTTTCAGGGCCTGGTTGACAAAACCTGGTCCATTGTCACTGCTGATGACTGAAGGAATTTCCCACCTAGGAATAAATTTCACAGAAGTAGTGCTTTAGCTACAGCTCCAGCATCCTGTTTGGAAGAGGGAAAAACTTCAACCCATTTGCTTGAACATGTCAATTACAAGACAGCATCTTTTCCCTTCACTTCTGGTGTTAGTTCCAATGAAATCCACTCATTAAATTGATCAAAAGGTTTGTCAGGTGGTGGATGACCAGCAGGTGGCATAGTGAATAGCCCCTGATGCGCATTGTTGGATGCACACAAATTAGGCATTTCGCAAAAACTTGTGCAAAAAGTTGAAAAACCACGCGGTATACCAAGATGAATTAACAGCAGCACACATTCCCCTTTGCCCAATGTGGGTCTCTCTTCCATGGGACAGCCAGCATAACAGTGAAAAGAGCACGGGCAAACAAGGTTTGTTATCTGGAATTCCATCCACACTGGAGTCCCTTGCAATGTAAGGCACCTGATTTTGACATCACGATGGTGCGCTCTTTTGAGGAGTGCGGAAGAGACTGCAGAACAGAAACATCAGCAGATGAGCAAGTATCAGAAGTGTTAGACAACATCAAACAGTTAATCAGAAAGGTGAAACTAGTACAATGTTGCAGCTTTAGCTGCCAAGGCCTTTGCTGCAGCATTTCCTGTAGAAATAGAGTCAGAACTCATAGTGTGAGCTTCATTTAATCACAGAGATAGATGCTGGAAGGAGGATGGCATCTAGCAATGCAGACACAAGTTTGTGGTGGGAGATGGCCTTGCCAGGAAGATGTAAGAAATCCTCTATGTCGCCAGAGGGCCCAAAATCGTGCAGCACCACTCAAACGTGATAACGCGAAGTCTGTGTAAATATTCATTAGTTTTACCTGAAGCCAGTTTATGGCTTGCAAGAGCTACAAGTCTCTGCAGCTTGTGCTGAAAAGTGTGGTGGCAGCTTGCCACTGAGCAAATTGTCATGCGTAAGTCACTACACGTAAAAACCCACTTGAGCAGCACCTGTGTCCACGCTATGGAGATCACCAACCATCCACAAAACAGCTCCATGTCTGCATTTGGTATGGCCATGAGGAAAGATCTGGTCCTGTGTGCAACTTCATCAAGAATCTGAAGACAGTCATGTGGTTCTCCATCTGCTGCAGTTGGGAGAAGAGTTGCTGGATTAAGTACACTGCATCTTTTAACAGTAATGTTAGGCATATCAAGCAAAAGTAGTGATATCTTAACCAGCGCCAGTGCAGAGATGAGAGGTTTCGTGTGCAGAATATGAGCAACAGCATGAGTGAACCATGAGTGTCAAATCTCCATAACCCATTAATGTCACGCGGATGTAACCACAGCCTTCTCTGCTGCAGCTACAGCACGCAGACAGAGAGGGAGACCAGCAGCAACAGCAGATCAAGCTTGGTGGAAAAATAAGCTACAGGTCTCAGTCTACCCCCATGTTCCTGTGTCAAAACAGAGGTCATGTATCCGTCCTTCTGGTCAACAAACTGAGTAAAGGAAGGTTGTGGTTTGGCAGTCCCAGTGTGGGAGCAGTCGCAAAGAAGCCTTGTCAGCAAAGGCTTTGTCAGTGTGGTCAGTCCAAGTCAGTTTGTCATGTGCACAAAGATTGTTACCATGAATCATGGAAGAGAGAGGTGCCTCTCTCTGAATAATTTGGGATCCACTGTCTGCAATATGACGCCATGCCTAAGAAACTCATCATTTGCTTTTGGTGATTGGTTTTGGCACAGATTGAACTGCTTCAATACGCTTGGGAGAGAGAGATTTGCCCTCTGCTGTGACTTCACATGTCCCAAATATGTACTACACAAGTCTGAGCAAACTGCAGTTTTGACAAGCTAGCTTTTATGGCCATTATTTTCCATAGATGTTTTAGCAATGCTATTGTATCTGTTTTTACATGCTTCCTGTGATGGACTACAAATCATCAAATCATCAACATAATTAAAATAAAACAGAAGCCTAGAGGCAAATGGAGGCTCTGTAAATTGTCACAAGAAAGTGCACTTGTGGAATACTCCAGGACTTTCTGAATATCCCTGTGGACAGCGAGTCCAAGTGTAGCCACCACTTCATCTAAAAAGAAAATGCAAACCAGAATTGACTGTCTGGATGAACGGGAACGGAGAAAAAAAGCATTTGTGAGATCAATGACAGAAAAAAATGAGTGGCATTAGGTGAATTAACGACAAAATTGTATGTGGATTTGAAACTTGGGGCGTCTTCATGATGTATTGCAGCATTTACTGCTTGCAAATCTTGTACAAAATCGCCACCAGTGGGTTGATCTATGCCTCTGATTTTCTTAACTGGAAAATTGGTGTTCTGACAGGGAGTCACGCGACGGAACTATAACTCCAGCCTTTAAAAAGTGAATCAAAAAACAGGCCTGATACCTTTAGCGCTTGGTTTCAATGGATATTGTTTCATGCATGGTCTGTAATCTGATTTTGGTGAACTACAAGAGGTGTGGTTCCTCAATAAGCCCCATCGGCCATATTTGTGACGCTACCACAAACAGGGGCGGCACCTCAGATAGTTCAGCCATGTCAACTGGATGTGTCGTGTAAAAGCATGCAAGGTGTAGTGTGTGGTATTAGGAATCAAACAAAATTGTTCTGTTCGACAAAGGCAGTAGATGTAAGTTTTGTTTTATATACATCACCCTTCGCTGTTGCACAGTGTTCTCTGGGATCCCCATTTATGGCCTGAAATCAGAGAGGGTCTGTTGTCTGTGGAGCCATGGTCCCATTTCCTGCCATGTCCAGTGGGCAGGTTTTGCTGCAAGTCACATCGCGGTGGGAGACGCATTCATCAAACAGTTCATCTTGTGAATGAGAGAGAGATACAGAGACAGCAGCAGCCTTTCTTTGTCCAAATAAATACATGTCATATTCAATTTCTCCACTTCAAGTGGCTTTCTGTTCCAAACTTCAAACCTTTCATCTGACCCTTCTGAAACATGTGCTGTGCAGTGTAGTGAATCAGCTGACATGTCCTGTAGTGTGTGAGCAAAGCTGGTCTTCATTGCAAGCAGTGTGGTGTGCTTGTGTGTGCGTAGTGTAAGTTACTTCCTAGTAGTCTGTGAGTCAGTGTCACTGTGGTCAGATTGCTCCTCTCCCCTGCCCCCAGTCTCCTGCACTCACTTTTGCAGCAGCAGTTGTAGTTTGCACAGAGCCATTCTTCTTAGGGCAATCTTTAGCCCAGTGTCCTTTGCTTATGGCAGTCAAACAGATGTTTAGGGTCATATTGGTTGCAGTGTCTCACCTCCCATCAGATTCCACGCTCTTGCCCTCGACTTTCTCTATGTGGCCGGGTCGCGCCACGCCCTGTCCGCTGCAGCCATAGGTTGAGCACCCCGTACATGGTTAAGGCTGCCGTGGTGTGTAGATCCTTTTGTCGACTTTGTCTTTTCTCTTTCTTCTGTTGATCCTTGATAGTGTCTTCAGCATGCACAGTGTGTCGCCTGAGATCATTTAATCAAGCTTTGTCCCTTATTGCCAGATGTGTTCTCATCCAGCTGTCGGAGTTCTTCTCTTCAGGCCATGACACAGTCCTGGTCTGTAAAGCATCAGGTTTAGATGTGGTTGAATCAGGGATGAGGATGATGCTGGTGGAGGTGATGATGTTTCTCTGTTAGATGCCTGAGTGATCCTCTGCTTGTTCCCAGATCCCCCACTCAGGGCTCATGTGGCAGTGGAGGTGCTAATGGAGGGCAGGAGTCGAGGTCGCGATTCCACCTTTGACCATATTGACTACAGAAGGAAACAACAGAAGGACAAAGTGTATTAGTTTCTTCATTTTCCTGTAAGGAATGTGTCTTTGTACCTTGCTGCTTGTTACTTTCTACCCTTTTATCTCCTTCTTCCTCTTCTCTCCATATGCTATATGCCTTCCAGTCTGCTTTAAAACCATTCACATGCTTCTCTGCTTAATTACGCTTGACAAAGCTGTATGCTGCTCCTGCACTTTTTTTTTTTCTTTTTTTTCTTTTGCCTCCAAACATGTCTTCAGTTGGTCTAATTGTCTCAGGCTAAAGCTGCCATTTCCTGGAAACCCCAAATCAACCCACTGTTTAAACTGATTCATGCTTTCAGGATTTTTTCTCAATCATCAATTTTATTATTGGTGGGAGAATTTTGGGAGTTGGCTCCACATCGACTTCACCCTTACTTCTGACTTTTACCCACTCACTTTATCTCTGATTATTTTTATCTCTTTGTATTCACAGAATAAACTGGTCCACTTTTTCAAGCTAAGACACCTAGAAACTCTCAAATACTACAATAATAACCAAGACACGCTCTGTCTGCAAGTACTTATATAGATATACCCGTTTACACTTCCAATTCTCTGATTAACTCTGTAACTCTCTCTCACAAACAGAATATCAAGACACTTCTCACCGTGTAGCGATTTCTTTTTCTTTTAAATCCTTTTGGGATTGAGCGATGACTGGGGCTCCGCCTGAGAGGACAGCTTCTCACCCACAGGGAGTGAATCTTTCTTTTGCCGTCAAGCTTGTCTGTCTTCCAACAGAGTCCAGATCACACGCCCAATCCCATCCCTCGTCGCTAAGTTTGTGGTGGTTAAGAAATTCTCTACCTGATGAGAAGTGAAATAAAATTCCTTAGACAATCTTTGTCCAAGACATAAGCAGTGTGTCCTCACAAGGCACAATGAACAGTATACTCAACACATTAGGTCACTTCAGGTCAAGTTATATGTACTTTCACACAGAATTGAATATACAAGTTTATGAGAATATACGAGTGTATGATAAGAGAATATATGGCTATATGATAAATTGGCATTATATGTATGAAAGAATGGAATAAACTGATGAATGTGGGCTACAAGTGTTAAAATACACACACATACACACACACATATATACAGTTGTATATATAGTATATATTATTTCAGTTTCATTTAACCAGGTAAGTCCATTGAGAACCAATTTTCATTTGCAGGACAACTCTGGCTACAGACACACAATCCAGTAGATAAGATAAAGGATCACAGTACAAATTCAATACATATCAATCTCAAAATGACTGTAATATGTGCATATATATACAGTAAGGTTCACAGGTACACCCTCAAGGATCATGGATTATGGTCAGGTAATGCATTCTTAAAAGAAGAGAATTGGTATTAAAGAGCTGAGTTTTACAGTCTGTTGTAAGTGAGTCCAGTCGCTTAAGTGCATAAAAATTAAAGAGAGAAACAACCAAAGGAGGTGCAGGCTTTTGAAATGACGAGGTTAATGGAAGCTGCTGGAGCAAAGATCGAGACTAGAGTTCTGGAATATTGAGCAAAGAGCGTATATATGTATCACTGTAAAATGTAATTAAGTAATATAGCTTAAAATAAGAAGTGATCAGTATTTATGTGTGCTTTCTTTGCTGACTCTGCTATGTTACACTTAGTTAACCCCTTGGATGCATGACCTACCAATACCTACACTCTTTCCATGAGTGGGGGTCAAAATGACCCCAATTAGAATAAATGCGCTTTTGCAAATAAACTTAAGAAATTTCTTTAATTTTGGTTAAAGATAACGATTTTTTATTATATTTTGATTAATAAATGAGTTGATTTCATTTTTGACATGTTCATTTATCATATTTTATCTACATTTTATCACAAAAGAAATAATCAATCAATCATGTATCAAAAATGTCAAAAATCAATTGTGTGTATGTTCATCTGTTACTACAATGAAGGATGAACAGAGAGAATGAACATAAAGTAAGTCCAGGGACCATAACACTGTCCACGCCACGTATGTAGAGACACAAATGTCTTCTCTCACTGTGTGCAGCTGTTACAAATGACTTGGTTGCTGGCTGTGTGTGATCACAGTATCACAGGAATACTGCATTTCCAGCAGGCTTTGTGGCTTTTGGGCGATCTTTTGTTTCTTGGACACATCTGGCACTTTCTTTCTGCTGTTGGCCCTGTGTGCTTCTCTCTCTGTATGGACTTTCTTGCAGCTTTTTGGCTCACCCACACCTACCCATTGCTTCAGTGAGATGTAGGTTGGTAGGTTGGGTTACCTCTCAGTCGACATTTTCATGTGAGGAGTCACTGGCCTTTGAAAGCTCTGTGAGTGTTTTATGAGTAATCATAAAAGAGATCGACCTAACGGGGATTAGCTTTTATTACAAGGAAGTTATAGTAAATATAGTAAAGAGTCAAAAAAAGTATAGTAAGAGTCTCCACACAATAAAATGCAGTAATACATTATAGGGTGACCAGATCCCAATTCACCAGATGTGGGACAAAGACTACGCTTATGCGGGGACAATGTGGGATACCAATGCATCAAGGTAGTCTAAAAGAACTTCAAAAAAAATAATAAATAAACATTTCTGTTCTGCTCCATCAAAAGTCTTTCAGCTCTCTCTATCACAGCAACAATTGCAGGTAGGCCGGCCCACACAGACAATGCACTTTCAGCTTCCATCCATGTCTCACGCTGCATGCCGCTTTTGACTTGACTTGACTTGCATTGACTTCATGATCATGCACTCATGGCCCCAGTTTGATTGACATGATCAAACAACCCGCCCCTATTTGATAAATGCCAGATTATAAAACACGATTTAAAAACTGGAGTCTGACTGTCAATAATAATGCGGACAACGCCTCAATTTATGGACGGTGAAAAGTAATGGAATGAGTGACTGTCCCAAGACAAAGCGGGACATCTGGTCACCCTAAGAGTTAGAAGGAAGGAGTAGTTTTACAAGATCTATGTAAGGGTTACTCGTTACATAGCGCTTAGCTTACACACGCTGATGTAACGAGCACTAGGTTAGCGCCAACGATGTTAGCCCTTCAAAGTCAAAGCCAAAGTCAGTTTATTGTCAAAAACCATATGTACAGGTTATACAGGTTTTGAAATTGCAGTGCCCCTAGGCCCACAGTGTTACAATCAGATACATTAGAAAAATAGCTATACAAAATAAAACAGATTCAAGATTCAAGAGTTTTATTGTTATTATGCTAACATAACAATTTGCAGACTCCCCGACTTTAAGGCACACATATAAATAAATAACACAAACTCTTAAAAAAGAACATTTATGAAAATATTAACAGAAAATATAGTAAGTAAAGTGTGAAGTGTAATGTCAATTCTATCATATAACCATATACTCTCTTATCATGCATTCAGATATCTCTATTATCTATCTATATTATTGTTATTATGCGTAATATAAAAATTTGCAGACTCCTTTACTTCTAAGTACACATATAACAAATAACACAAATTCTAAAAAGAAATTACCTATGAAAAATATTAACAGAAAATAGTAAGTAAAGCAGTGAAGTGTACGGTCAATTTATCATATAACCATATACTCTTACTCATGTATTTGTATTTAGCTTTATTCTCATAAACTGTGTATTCAGTTCTGGGTGAAGTATATACAATATGACTCAGTGGCCTAATGTAATTTTGTTTACTGTGTACACACTTCCGTTATGTCTCCAGTGTCTCAGGAGCACAACTTACACTTTATCTCTGTTTTTATAACCTTCAGATTATTTTGTCTCCCCAAGCATCCTGGTATGTGAGAAACAGGCATAAGTCCTCTGGGAATTTAGTAATCTGTGGGTCAGACTCTGTAGTATTTGGTGATGCTTGAGCTCTGATCTTCTGCAGAAATTGACTACTCTGTAAACTTTATTTTAGAATAAAACATCAAAAGACAATTACTGTCTAAAGAATTTTATTTCACTTTTTCATCAGGAGAAAAGTATTTTTCCAACACAAACTTGGCGACGAGGATGGGATTGGACGATTATCTGACTCTGTTGGAAAGACAGAAAGCCGCTGCAAAGAAAGATTCCTCCCTGTGGGTGGAAGTTGTCCTCAGACCGAAGCCTAGTCATTGCACCTGCAGTCCCGGACGATTTAAAGGAAAGAATCAATACACGTGAGAAGTGTTTTATTAAAGGTCAGAGAGTTTGCAGAGTTAATCAGAGGTAAACCGGGTATATCTGCATAAGCACTTGCAGACAGATTTGTCTCGTTATTATTGTAGTATTTGATGATTTTGCATTCGTTTGAGAAAGTGGACCAGTTTATTCTAGAATACAGGCAAAATACTCAGAGATAAAGGATGGGTAAAGTCAGAGGAAGGAGAAGTCCAAAGTGGAGCCAACTCCTAAAAATCCTCCCACCAATAATAAACTGATGATGGAGAAAATCCTGGAAGCATGAATCAATTCAAATAATGGGTTGATTTGGGGTTTCCAGAAATGGCAGCTTCTAGCCTGGAGACAATAGGACCAACTGAAGACATAAGTCAGCCAAAAGGAAAAAAGTGCAGAGCAGCATGCTGCAGCTCAGTCCAAACGTGAAATCTAGAGACGATGAACGGTTTAAAGCAGACTGGAAGGCATAAAGCATGTGGAGAGAGTGAGAGGAAAGAAGGGAGTAGATTAAGAGCACAGACACAAAAAAGAGGGAAAAACAATCTGGACAAACTAATATGTATACTTCTTTGAGATTGGAAAACAAAAGAGCAATGAAAGTGTGGATAGAGGAAGCAGAACGTAGGGAAAAGAAACAAACACAAAAGTACATGCCATATTCCCTACAGAGGAAAAACAAAATAAAACGAATACACTTTGTCCTTTCTGTTCCCCAGAGTCAATATGTCAAGGTGGATCGCACCTCAACTCCTGCCTCCAACCGCAGACTCTCCACTGCCACATGAGCTCAGGAGGTCTGGGAACAGCAGAAGGATCCTCCAGACGCCTAGCAGAAACATCATCACCTCCACCAGCATCATCCTCATCCCCTGATTCAACCACATCTAAACCTTGATGCTTGCAGGACCAGACTGTGTCCATGTTTGAGAGAAGAACTCCCATACAGCTGTGTGAGGAACACATCTGGGGACAAAGCTCTATTAAATGATCTCAGACTTCCATACACGCTGTACATGCTGAGGCCACTGTCAAGGGATCAACAGAGGAGAAAGAAAGACAAAGTCCACAAGTGTGATCTACACACGGCAGCCTTAACCATGTAATAGGGGTGCCTCAACCTGTGGCTGGCGGATTTGTGAGACAAGGCCGCTGCTGGCCACATAGAGGTTGGGGACAAGGGACATGAATACGGGTGGGAGGTGGACACTGGCAATATGGACCCCAACATCTGTTTTGGACACTGGGCTAAAGACTGCCCACAGAAGAATCGTCTCTCCAGCAGACTACTAAATTGCTGCAAAGTGAGGGCGGACGGGGTGGAGGAAGAGGAGCAATCTGACCACAGCAACACTGACTCACAGACTACAGGAGGTAACACACACACACACAAGTTTGGAAACAGAAGTGAGAAATTGAATATGACATGTATTTATTGGATTAAAAGAAGGTTGCTGCTGTCTCTGTGTAGCTCTCTCTCATTCACAAGAGATGAACTGTTTGATGGTGCGGCCCTCACACGCAGTTCTTCTGGCGAAACCTGCCTACTTGACATGGCAGGATATGGGACCACGGCCCGCAGACAACAGACCCTCTCTGATTTCAGGCCCATAAACAGGGGGATCCCAGAACACTGCACAGTGAAAGGGCTGATGTACATAAAACAAAAAACTTCCATCTACTGTCGACAGAAACAGTTTGTTTGATTCCTAATACACACACCACCTTGCATGCTTTAACATGACATCAGTTGACATGGCTGAACTATCTGAGGTGCCGCCCTGTTTGTATGCCACCACAATATGACGTGGGGGCTTATTGATCGAGCCATCCTCTTGTAGTTCACCCAAAATCAGATTACAGACCATGCATGAGACAATATCCACGCCGAAACCAGAAGCACTAAATGGTATCAGGCCGTTTTTTGATTCACTTTTTAAAGGCTGGAGTTATAATCCCGGCGATGATTTCCTCTGTCAGTAAATTACCAACTTTGCATTTGACAGTGTTCTAATATGGCCCTGTGCTGCCGCATTGTCTGCTTCTACCTTTCACTAGTTAACTGTTTGGCGTTGTCTAAACACTCCTGGACAGCTGCTCATCTGCTGATGTTTCTGTTCTGGCAGTCTCTTTCTCAAGAGCCGCACTATATATTTGGTCAAAATTAGGTGCCAGCATTTAAAGACTCCAGTGTGGATGGGTCCAGATAACAAACCTTGTTTGCCACGTGCTCTTTTCCACTCGTTATGCTAAACTGTCCCATGGAAGAGACCACGTAAGCAAAGGGGAATGTGCTGCTGTTAATTCATATCATGGTACACACGTGGTTTTTCAACTTTTGCACAGGACTTTTGCAGGAAATTATAATTTGTGCAGCCAACAACACGTCAGGGGCTGTCTCATATGCTGCCTGCTGAATCATCCACCGACTGGACAAACCTTTTGATCATTTAATGATGGATTTACTAACCAACACTCAAGTGAAGGGAAAAGATACTGTCTTGTAATGTAAGGACATGTTCAGCAAATGAAGCTGAAGTTTCTCCTCTTCCAAACAGGATGCTGGAGCTGCAGCTAAAGCACTACTAACTGAAATTATTCCTAGGTGGGGAATTCTCATAGTCATCAGCAGTGACAATGATCCAGGTTTTGCCAACCTAGCCCCTGAAAGAAGTGTCAGACTATCTTGGGTTTGACCTTCCACGCCATCATTGTTCATACTATCCACAGAAGTGCAGCTGCTGTTGGAAAGAGAAATGGCACCATTAAAGCAAAAACAAAACAAACATGGTTTGAGTCCATCTGAAATCTTGTTTGGCAGACCCCTCAGACAGGTGGAGGTCCAGTTAGGCATCCTCCCTTACCACAGGTGCATGTGATGATGCTATGTTGGAGATACTGTGCCAACTTCCTGAGCCAACAGCCACATCTAGACACCAGAGGAGTAAAGTTAAGGAGGTGACACAAATTCACCTCTAGACCCAGAACAATGGTCTAAGAATAAAAATTGACTCATCTAGACGCTGAGGAAGACAATCTGGGTGTACGCCGTGGCGCCTGCAGCTATGCTAACCATCTGCACAGAGTGCTGGGTGAAATAGAAAGGCCTAACCATAGCATGCCAAAGCCTGTGTCACTAACGAGTAGCAAGCAACTGACCCTTGGTGTCCTCTGCAGGGGGCCAGGGACAGTGGTATTTGAGGTTCTACCAGCTTTACTTCACACATCATACACCACCAGCTAATGTTCATAACCCAACCAGTGTGCATCCTAATGTGTCACACCCGGAGCGCACATGCGCACTCCACGCCTGTTGATTTATATGAAACTAATCTGTGGACATCGTGGCTAAATTTCACAGCTCAACAACTGTATGGAGGTAATACGTCCTGTTTTATGTGTGCAGCAGGCAGACCCAGATTGCTTATGATAGGTATTCCACTGAAGGAGATGATTGTGTTTCCACCAGTACTAATTTGTGTAAGCACGACTGTTTTACTAGCCCGAGGAGCCCACTCTAGAGTCTCCTCTGGTCCTCATGTAATCTAGGATCCACAGCAGGAAGACTCCACGCCCACAAGGACAGCTCCACCACCTTTAAACAACACACACATTGTCTGTTATTATCACCCACCGGTAACCAGTCTGTCGGAAATTGGATGGGCCCTGTACTCAAATTGTAGTGGCACAAAAGAACATTCTCTGCTTACTTTGTCCTGAATAAAAAAACAACTGCAGGCCCTGGTATGGGTATGAGTGGATAGGTAAGCAAACCTATCCAGTTCCTGATGTTTTCTGGGTTTTGTGGATAATAAATTGCGCTCTGTCCTGCCTTTCAATTGACAGGTTTATGGGTCATGTAATGCTGGTACAGGAAATTGTTGTCATTCCTGAACAAAGGTTCCTTGCAGCCACTGACCGTCCACCGGCAGACGCGAGATGTATTTGAATGGACCCTAACATATACATTGATGAGATTGATGTTCCCTGTGGTTTGCCTAATGAATTTAAGGCGCCAGAAATCAAATAGTCATAAGGGTTTGAATCCATTTTTATCTGGGTAACGAATGAACAAAATGTCGACTGGATCAATTATATCTATTACAATCAACAGCGCTTTTTTCAATTACACTAGAGACTTCTTTAAAGCCCTAGGAGAACAACTATATGCCACGGCCCCTAATAGCTTGGCAAAATCAGATAGCACTGGACATGTTGCTGGCTGAAAGAGGTGGAATTTGTGTTATGTTTGGAGAATCCTATTTGGTACATTAATTCCCAACAATACTGCCTCCAATGGTAGCTTTACACGGGCACTGACCAAATTAGGAGCCCTTACAGTAGAGTTAAAACAATGCAGGTACTGACACACGGATGATGGACTGGTTTGACAGTAAGTTTGGTAAATGGAAATCAATTATCGTATCTGCTATCACTGGTATACTTATTGGTGCAAGTGTGTTTCAGTCTGATTGGATGTTGTATTATTCCCTGCATTAGAAGTCTCATTGTAAGGTCTATTGATAGGTCAATCACACACCAGATGGCCTCTCTGGCTGAGACCCATCTCCTGTCAGATGTTGAAAACCCCACTGATTGATTCCTCCTTTTTATGATGATGATGAAAGATGATGTTTAGGTTTTAAGTTTTTGTATTTTCCCCCAGCTTGCTATCAATAACTCAAGGATGTCTGTGTCTCTACAAAAACAGCTAAATGCATATTTTAATATTTATCAGCTAATGATGTGTCTACTTAAACCTAAAGGAATGTAGTCACTGATGATATGATAAAATTGTATATATTTTGGTGTGTGGCCATTTATGGCCAAAGGGGGAATTGTAATGCCAGTTTATCATATAGCCATATATTCTCTTATCATACACTTCTTAGTATATTCTCACAAATTCGCATATTCAATTCTGTGTGAAGTACATACAACTTGACCTGAAGTGACCTAATGTGCTGAGTATGTTGTTCATTGTGTTTTGTGAGGACACCTGCTATGTGTCTTGGACAAAGACTGTCTATTCTTTATCTTTGTTGTTGTCCGTGTCTCTGAGCATAACTTACACTTTATCTCAGTTGCTCATTAATTTTATCACTTGACTTCCAGCTTGTTTTCTTTCCCTGCCATCCCTGCAATCCCTATGTGAGAAAGAGACATCAAAAGCCCTGGGAACATGGAGCCGGGGTCAGACCTCTGTAGCATGGGTTTGCTGCGAGCTCTGTCCTTTCTGCAGAAATTGATTACTCTGAAGATTTTATTTTGTAATAAAACCCTCAAAAGACAAAGATTGTTCAAAGGAATTCTATTTCACTTCTCATCAGGTGGGAAAGTGTTTTCCACCACACTCTTGAGTCACAGTCAACATTTGTTTTTCAAACTTATGCAAAGCTGAAATGGAAATAGCTAGAGCATGGTATGAAAGTTAAAGTTCAAACTCAGTAGAAATGGATTTTGTCTTTCAGTTTTTAGTTTATAGTTTGATCTTTCATATTTCTCTATTTTTCCTCCTGCTGCTAACTGGTTAGTTGCTTCAGTGCAAATCGGATTAAGCCTCGTGGCTTATTGTGAACGGGTACCGCCATTGGTTGTCAAGTCTTAACTCTGTGTGTGCGCATAGGTGCGCGAAAGAGTGCATGCGCGTGTGTGGAAAGTGGTTGGAGCTATTATACATGTTTTCATTTATTCTTTTGATTGTTTTTGTAGTGGCTTATTTTGTTGTATTTTTAGAAGAATGTCTATTTCTGGTTTAGTTTAGCATCGCGAGCCAGAAATAAGATTGTTTTTGACTTTGTTGTTGTTTTCTTTTTGTTGTTCTCTTTTCTTTTAACACAGCTGAGTAATTCACAGTGGGCTGTTGTATGTGCTCCTTGCTTCTTAAAGGCAGAGAGATATCTGGCATTACCAGTATCTAGTTCAGAAGCGCCTTTGGATTTTAATTTGACTTAATGTTGTGAAATGGTTGAGGTCCTGTTGGATTTAACACTATTTGGTCATGACTGTCAGGAAACTTTGTTACTGTGAGCAATATTGTCATGTGAGAACACACATCTGTTCAATTTATGTGTTTTTTAGGCACGACTTGGGTGTCTGCTTTACCATGTTAACAGCTCATCTACTTGCAAACCTGCTGTTCTTGTTATTAAAATATCTTCACTTTACTGTCCTGGAGTCAGCATTTGGGTCCAACCTAACTTGAGCTATTATGTGACTGTGATCCTAGTCAGATTCTGATTCTGATCACAGAAAGAGTTGTTGTAACTCAAATATGCAGTCAGCTCTGCTCCACTTTGATGATAGTCCTGGCCTGAAGACACCTACAGGCCAGTATCCAGTTATAGTCATAAAGGCACCATTTACTGCTAAATAGGGGTTGTCATGTTTCATATTTTGATGTACTCGCTCCCTCAGAGGTTGACCAGATCCATTTAAACAGCAGGGACAGAAAAGCACCATGATTATTCTACATTGTAGCTTGTTTGAAGTGACAGTGACAGGGGCCCAGCCCCATTATGGTCTATTCACACACTTCAAGATTATCTGCCTTCATTCAAGATGCAAATATGAGAGATGAAAGAAATATAAGATGCTGGTGGAAACAGTATAGAGATATTTATCTCATGGCTTCTGTCTCAGACAGTCATACAAATTCAGAGCCATGTATTATGACCTATTATTACACTGTTACAGGACTTTGAAACTAATGGGTGGCACAAAAGGTGTTTAGGACTCAGTCTGATAAGTAGGACTTAAACCAGCTTAGTGAGGTTCCTTTGATGCCAGAAGAAGGTTCCAGTCTGTGTAATAGGATGATGGTCAGTGATTGTCAAATGCAACATTAAGATATGACAAGTACAGAGACAAGTTCTTTGTCTGATGTACTTCCAAAGGTCATTTGTAACCTCAGAGTTATTTTGATCAAGACTTGTCCTTTAACCCCTCTGCCAGCAAAGTCCTCAAGGACCTCCTTTTCACCTCCCTCATCGTGACAACAATCAGAGACATCCCGTCTCCCAGAATGATGCAGAAACACTGCTCCATGCTTTTGTTACTTCCTCGCTGGACTATTGCAATTCTATTATTATCTAATATTATCAAAGACTCTCCAGCTGATTGTAAATGTTGCAGTGTGAGTAACGACAGAACAAGGAAAAAGAGTGTCCGTGTGGTGTGTTCAGAGTTGTGAAGTTATTGACAGTGACCACTGGAGGGCAGTGATCATGGTGGTTTCTCTATGTGAACAGTCCAGTCTCCATCCACATTGATGTAGAAGCCTGGAATGTTTGTGAAGAAGACATCACTTCATTATTACATTATAATTTAGTTCCATTGAGCTCAACTTGATTCAACTTCGATCACTAATCAATAATAATGAAAATCAAACAGCAGCAGAGTGTTTGTGTGTTCACATCTGGGAGTCAAGGAGGAGGTTTCATGTCTTAATAACACTTCAGCATGTGAACTCAGTCTGACTGAGACTCAGTCCAACGAGTCACATATTTGCATAGTGGCGACGCATAACACACACACACACACCTCTCTGGCCAAAGCCTTGCAATTTACTTTCATTTTGACAACCCTTGTGGTGCAGATGATTTTCTTCATCTGAAGGTAAAATGTCAGCAGTTAATTCAATTCAATTCAATTCAATTTTATTTATATAGCGCCTTCCACAATCAAAATTGTCTCAAAGCGCTTTACAGAGACCCAGAGCCTGACCCCAGAGCAAGCACTTAAGGCGACAGTGGCAAGGAAAACTCCCTTTTAACAGGAAGAAACCTTGAGCAGAACCTGGCTCAGATGGGGACCCTCCTGCCGATGGCCGGGCTGGGTGAAAGGAGGAAAAGGAGGAAGATAGGACAGCTAGGAATGGAGGAGAGGGGAGAAAGACATGCAGCATAATACAGACAATGTGGGTCAGCATTTACATTACAGTTAGTGAACAGTTATTGGATAATGTGTGCTCAGCAGATTAGAATTATGAAACAGAGCACGGAGGCAAAAAGCTGTCATGACTGGTAATTATTTACATTACAGTTTGCAAAGAATATTAATCAAATATTTATCTGTAGCAGAACGGAACATTAAACATGTTAGAAATAGATCATTGTAAACAATAAACAGCAGCAGGTGGGTGGAGCCAGGACCATAGGACAAGCAGCTCCAGAGCCAGAGGTACCTGCAGAAAGGTACAGAGAAAGAGAGACCAGAGAGAAACAAGCACAGGACTACGGGACAGAGAGGACACAGAGTTAATGACATGTAATAAAGGCTAATAAATTTGAGAGTGGGTCTGAGGAGAGAAAGAGAAAGAAGAAGAAGTGCGCAGTAAATCATGGGATGTCCCCAGCAGCCTAGGCCTATAGCAGCATAACTAGGGGATGATTCAGTTGCCTGAGCCAGCCCTACTAAGGGCTATATCCTTAACTGTAACAGTGTCTATAGAGATAATTGTGACTAACTATAAGTTTAATAAATAACTAGGACTGTAACTACAACTAATTATAAGCTTTATCAAACAAGAAGGTTTTAAGCTTCGTTTTAAAATTAGAGAGGGTGTCTGCTTCCCGAACCCAAACTGGCAGTTGGTTCCATAGGAGAGGGGCCTGATAACTAAAGGCTCGGCCTCCCATTCTACTTTTAGAGATTTTGGGAACCATAAGCAAACCTGCATTCTGGGAACGAAGCAATCTGTTAGGATGATATGGTACTATCAGCTCTTTGAGATATGAAGGAGCCTGGCCATTGAGGGCCTTATATGTAAGGAGAAGGATTTTAAAATCAATTCTGGATTTTACAGGAAGCCAATGAAGAGAAGTTAGTACAGGAGTAATGTGATCTCTCTTGCTAATTCCAGTCAGTACTCTCGCTGCAGCATTTTGGATCAGCTGGAGGCTTTTTAGAGAGTTAACTGGACATCCTGATAATAGGGAATTACAGTAGTCCAGCCTAGAAGTAACAAAAGCATGGACTAATTTTCAGCATCACTCTGCGACAGAATGTTCCTAATCTTACTGATATTATGCAGGTGAAAGAAGGCGGTCCTAGAGACTTGTTTTATATATGAGTTAAAGGACAAATCCTGATCAAAAATAACTCCAAGGTTCCTCACAGTTGTACTGGAGGCTAAATTAATGCCATCCAGAGTAACTATATGATTAGATAAACTGTTTCTGAGGTGTTTGGGACCAAACAAAATAACCTCAGTTTTGTCTGAATTCAGCAGAAGAAAGTTACAGGTCATCCAGGCCTTTATGTCTTTAAGACATGCCTGAAGTATGGTTAACTGATCTGTTTCGTCTGGTTTCATAGATAAATATAGCTGGGTATCATCCGCATAGCAATGGAAATTTATTCCATGCTTCCTGATAATATTGCCTAGGGGAAGCATGTATAAGGTGAACAGTATCGGTCCAAGCACAGAACCCTGTGGAACTCCATGACTTACTCTGGTATATATGGAGGGATCATCATTAACATGAACAAACTGGTATCTATCTGATAGATATGATTTAAACCAGTCTAGTGCTCTTCCTTTAATCCCAATAACATGTTCCAATCTATCCAATAGGATATTATGATCAATGGTGTCAAATGCAGCACTAAGATCTAGCAGGACAAGTATAGAGACGAGTCCATTATCTGATGCTATAAGAAGGTCGTTGGTAACTTTCACCAGTGCTGTCTCTGTGCTATGATGAACTCTAAATCCTGACTGAAAAACTTCAAACAAACCGTTCCTATGTAGATGGTCACACAACTGAGTTGCAACAGCCTTTTCAAGAATTTTAGAATTAAAGGGAGATTGGATATAGGTCTATAGTTTGCCAAAATGTCAGAGTCCAGAGAAGGCTTTTTAAGTAAAGGTTTGATAACTGCAACCTTAAAAGCCTGTGGAACATATCCTGTAACCAACGAGAGATTTATCTGATCTAATATGTGAGTGCCAATCAAAGGCAACACATCTTTAAGAAGTCTGGTCGGGATAGGATCCAAAAGACATGTTGATGATTTAGATTTAGAAACTATTGAAGTCAATTCAGCTAGATCTATGGGAGAGAAACAGTCTAACGACAAATCAGGACTGGCAGACATTTCTAAAGATGTTGTTCTAGACTTACCTACATCATTAACAGTTGTAGGCAGGATGAGATGGATTCTGTCTCTAATGTCTACTATTTTGTTGCTAAAGAAGCTCATAAAGTCATTACTAGTGAGAGCTAGAGGGATGGATGGTACAACAGAGCTATGGCTCTTTGTCAGCCTGGCTACAGTGCTGAAAAGAAACCTAGGGTTGTTCTTGTTTTCCTCTATTAATGATGAGTAATAGGCAGTTCTTGCCTTACTGAAGGGCTTTTTTATACGTTATAAAGCTGTCTTTCCAGGCTAGGCGGAATTCCTCTAAATTAGTGGATAACCATTTCCTTTCCAGCTTTCGTGATATCTGTTTTAAAGTACGTATTTGTGAACTGTACCATGGAGCTAGCTTCCTCTGATTACTGACCTTCTTTTCAAAGGGGCAACAGAGTCAAGGGTTGAACGCAATGAAGCAGCAGTATTATCAACTAGATAGTCTATATCTGCTGGAGTAACGTTTAGGCCATTGCCCTCTGTAAAACTGGCACATGGCAGCGGAGATAATGAAGATGGAATAGCTTCCTTATATTTGATAACAGCATTATCAGACAGAAATCTACAGTAGTTAATTTTTTTCTCAGATGCTGTGCAGTTCATTATTGTAAATTCAAATGTTACTAAAGAATGATCAGATAAAACAGGGTTAAGAGGGAATACTGTCAAATATTCAGCTTCTATGCCATAGGTTAGTACAAGATCAAGGGTGTGATTAAAACAGTGAGTTGGTTTGTTAACATTTTGTAAAAAGCCAATTGAGTCTAATACTGAATAGAAAGCAGTCTTAAGGCTGTCATTGTGGGTATCGACATGAATATTAAAGTCGCCCACTATAATTACTCTATCCGCACTAAGCACTAAATCAGATAAAATTCAGTGAATTCAGACAAAAACTCTGAGTAAGCAGCAGGTGGACGATACACCACAGCAAATAGTACTGGTTTTTCTGTCTTCCAATTTGGATGTGAGAGGCTGAGGATAAGGCTTTCAAATGTACTATATTTCGCTTAGGTCTAGGATTAATTAATAAACTTGAGTGGTAGATTGTGCTGCCATCTCCTCCTCCTCGGCCTGTGCCTCGAGGAATGTGATAATTAATATGACTAGCAGGGGTTGACTCATTTAGGTTTTTGTGGGGTTGTCGTGGAATTGTTGTTAAACCTGAAGTTACTGTGCCAAACCCAAATCCTGCTTCAGAGTACAGGCCTCAGGCCTCTGCTCCCTCCAACAGGAACTAGGTTCTTGCGTAAAATTGTACTTAAACGTGATCAATGATTAAATGAAAGAGATTTTATTTAAAAGTTTTAATATTATTGTAAAGGCTTTATTGAAATTCTCAGTCTTTTATTTTGAAAAGCATGTACAAGTTGTTTGGAATCTAATACTTTTGTAGTGAAAAAGTAACTCAGTACTTTTTTATTGCAGTGCTGCACTGAAACTCCAGTGTTTCCATTTTCTGCTTTTCATACTTTGACTTCATAACTTTTCAGAGGGAAATATTTCACTGTTTCACTACATTTATTTCACAGCTACAGTTACTTTTCTCAGATTAAGATTTGAAATAAAAACCAAATGAGTCTGTTCTGCACGATCAGCACTTTGACTTTGACAGTTGAAGTATATTTTACTGATTACACTTTCTGTACTTTTACTCAAGTGAAATTAGAAAACAGGAGTTTTAGATTGTGTCAGATAAAAACCAGTGGATCTCAGTCTGTCTGTGTGTCAGTGAATGGAAATGCTCGTCCCAGGATCCTGTGTGTGCTGCTCTGCACTTCACTGCAGCTTCATGACCCCATCTAGTGGACTGACAGTGGAAGTACAGCAGCTGATGGCAGCTTCCTCTGCCTCACACTGTTGTCTGACTGCATCTCAGCTGACACTGATATGAAAAGAGGAAAGAAGAGCCAATCAGTGGAGGAGCAGCTGATATTTCACAGGACAAATGATGGAGAGGAGGATTTCAGTTGATGTGCAGGGATGAATGATTTGTGTTTTCTTTCCAGACGTAGGTAGAAAGTGTGTGTGAGCTGATGTGGATGTGAATTCAGCATCATGAATCAGTGTGAGGGACAGAGAGGAGGGAGCCCCTCCCCTAAAAAGCAGTCTGTGGGGGACCATGAGGATCCAGACCAAAGCTCAGAGAGGTGAGATGAGGATCTCTAACTGTCCATGACGCTTCCCATGTCAGAGCTCAGCACTCACATCACTGCACCATCATTATTCACACTCAAAGCTCTGTGTGTGTGTTGTGTTGAAGGCCAGAGCAGCAGCACACACCAGACTCTGCTAGACCTGGACCTGAACATGGACCTGAGCCCAGCTGTGTGTCCATGAAGAGTGACAGGTCAAAGCATCGCCTCACTGATTTCAAAGGACAGCCTCCTCTGCTGCAAAGAAGTGAGCTGCAGCTGAGTTTAAAATGTATCAGACAGCTGTCCTGTATAACTGGTCTTCTATGAAAGATCAAGTGATTGTGTTTTGTCTCCTTAGGAAAGTCATGAATGACACAGTAAATGAACATGATCAGGCTGAAACACAGGCTTTAGTGGCAAAGTTGATGTTTCTCTTTTCAAGAAAAGCACTTCTTATGTTCTTATATGTGTCATTCAGATCAGAACTAAAACTCCCTGTAACTCAGCACCTATCCAGTTCCAGTGTTTGTGTTAGTGTCCTGTAGCAGAGGTGAGACTTCTGTCAAACCCAGTGTGAGTCCTTAAACCTCATCATTTAAAAGGTGGACTTGTTGTGATGACTCTAGGTCATGAGGTACAGAACTGATTGCTTGTTTCCTCTCATTGAGAAATGTCACAGCACAGTAGTAGGCTGGGCGATATGGAACCAAAAGTCATATCCCCGATATCTTCAGGCTGAATATCGATTTACGACATATATCCCTTATATTTTTATCACAAAAGTGAGAGCAAATGTTCAGTCAAAGTCAAAGCCAAATATGACATGTCACATGTCACAATTAATTTATTTAACTCTATTTAACAATCAGTTTTTCCAACAGAGACCTGGTCAAAATAGCAGCATAAAACACAAAGTAAAATACACCAATAGCCAAGTGTAACTATGTATGAGCGAAAACACTGCATCCTCAGCCACCATTCAGCTCTGGAAGCGGTGCTGAGAGCTCCAGGTTAGCAGCTTACCTTGGATCAGACTGAATCAGATAAGAATCAGAAAAAACTTTATTAATTCCGTAGAGAATTTTTTTTTTTAATCACACGAGATAGCAATGAATGCACTCGGGTGCGGAGAGTCTGTAACCGGGCTATTGCAGTGGAATGACGTCACACGTGTGTTTGGGTTTGCAGAGGGGGAACATAAACTGCCACCATGATAACATATGAGAAAACCCCTGGGCAGATAATAAAGTCAGATGGAGAGGTGGAGGGAGGTGGAGGGAGTCTCAGTGTGTCTGCAGAGGGGCTGTGTAGAAGGACAGAGCAGCAGCAGAGCAGTCCAAATGCACTGATGATTCTCTTTCAGATCAGAGAGGAACACACAGGGATGATGGTGGATCTGACAGTGGAGCTGTTCAGCAGTTCAGGATCGGCAGCACTGAGTCTTCCACTCTTCTGGCTATTCCTCTGTCAGTCATTGCTGGATGAAGCCCACCTCCACCTACCTCCCAGTAACATGGACCAATCAGAGCCTCTACACACAAGGCTGCTGCTGCTTCAACCTCTTGGATCATCAGACACAAGCTCGCCCTCTCTCAACACACACCGGTCTCTCTCACTCTCTCCTTTAGAAAGATCATGGCCTCCCATCTCTATGTCAGAGAAGAAGACAGACAACAGAGGTGATAAATCAGTGTTTACAGAGACTCACTTCATCAGTTGCTCAGTCACTGATGCAGCACATCCAGTATAAAAGAGCAGGTAGACCTTCAAATCCTGTTCTGAGCAGTATATAGCAGCAGCAGTGTAGCAATTTCCTCTCAGCTCATGTTAACGATTGAGTGAAGAGTTCGAGCCAGTTTCAAGCCACACTCCAGCAGAGACTTTTAGCAGCAAGTCTGTTTCATCGGAACATACCACTCAAGCCCACAGTGGAAATATAAACTGCTGAGTCATGAAGTTTCATTACTGCACATACAACAGTTTAGTGATGGATCTCACCGGGTTGTTGGCATGCGTCAAATTCATGTTCCATTTAAAGAAAGAGTCTCTGTGTGTTGATGAACATCTGATCTGCTTCTGAAATATCAGCTGACAACAAAACACGGAGGCTGTCACTGAGCATATCTGACAGATGGACACATATACAGATGTGGATCACTGGACTTCAGCAGAGGTTCTTGCTCTGTACTTCAGACCACATGCTGACAAATGTCATGATGCTTCTCTGAAATCTCAGAGCCAGTGGATTTGGTAGGCTGCAGTACAGATCTGATCTCAGAGCTGTGGATAAAGATCAAACTTCATCAATTCTTTAGTGTTGAAATGAGACAACAAACAGTTTCAGTAGATCAGGATTTGATGTTAATGACATTCTTTGATGAATGAGGATCACTGTTCCCACCACATCTTGGTGAGGTTGTCAGCTGTAATTCAGCTCTGCTTCTTGCAGACATTGAATACAACAAATAACAGTCGCTCTTCACATCAACTCAACACACCATCACAATCAGGCTTGTGGCTGGATCTGATTGGCTGACTGCTGTCTGCCTCTTTTTTTTCTGTCCAATCTTGGAAGCCTGTCACCGCTCTTCCTCCTCACAGCTTCTGTAATGAGGAAAGCAACCACCGAGAAGGTTGGAGGTTTGGCAGAGACACCGATTCGTTTGGTCGGACACCTAATCCAGTGCTTAGGACAATACTAATGAAAGTAGCATGTGACTGACTCCAACCCTCTACTGACCTCAGAAAGTCTGCAGCTCATGTGTCTGGACTCTGCACAAGATCAGACAGATCCTTCACCCTGAATCCTGCAGCCTGCTGTTGACACTTGAACCCAGGCACTCAGATGGGAGGGGTTGACTTCAGAGCTGGAGGCCAGAGTAGCCACAGCTAACTTCTGACAAACTGCAGTAACTTCTTTAATCTGAATAAAGAATAACTCATGTGGGATAAAAATCACTTCTGGACTGGAAACGGCTTTGAACCGCCGGAATAATCTCAGTCTGAGAGAGAAGAAAAAGTCGCCAATATGGAAACAACAACTATTTCAACTTCATCTATCTATCTATTCGAGATGAATGTATTCAAGTTCTGGATGAAGATAAACCAGGGTTCGTTGTGGATTAAAGATATACAAAGATTCACACAGTAACAGACAGTAAACTGACCTCAGAGCCTCCAGTCTTTGCTGGTGGACTTCAAAGAAAACCACACAGCAGCTTCAATCCTGAATCCTGCAGCTGTTGTTGTTGACACACTCTCAGGTCCAGGTGTGTCTCAGATGGGAGGCTTGGACTTCAGAGCTGAGGCCAGAGAAGGCCAGCTGATCTCTGACAAACTGCAAGCACCTCATTCTGAATAAAGAATAAATCATGTGGATAAAATAATTTCTAATCCAATCAGATATGTCCTGAATCACTTGTGCTACACTGTTTATGCAAAACATGGATTTAATTGAAAGCTGGAAAAAAGTAGGCAGCAGAAATACATAAAATTTTAATAGTAGCCATTAATGACTACAGTCATTATTTGCTGGTGCCTTCTCAAACACCCAGCAAACACCCTTTACATAATACAACAGGGAAAAAACAAACAAAACAGTGAAGAACTGATGATTAGTCCTGACGCTTCATTGAAATGAACTTTCAGAGGAAAGAAGAGTTTTTCTTCATCAAGTGTTTTTCAATTGATTTTGTACAAATATTAGTTCTGAGGATCTTCTGTATATTGTTGTGATCAAAATGGACTTTGAAATAACTTCACACTGGATACTTCTTCATACTTTCATTTAGAAAAACATTAGTCTGGTTATCGGTGACAAATACGAAAGTGTGAGTTCTGAAGGTTTCATTGAAGCCGGGCCAGGACATTATTCAAGACAACTGACTGGAAATGAAGTGAAACTGAAGGAATAATTCTTAGTCTGAGAGAAGAAAAAAGTCATACTATGGGAACAACAACTATTTTAAATCTCTTGCATTCATCTGGTCTAAGATGCTAATGGATTCAAGCTCTGGGATGAAGATAAACCAGGTTCTAGGCCAGGATTAAAGATATAAGATCTACAACAGTAATGGTAGATACAGTGAACTGACCTCAGAGCGTTCCAGTTCACAGTGTGGACTCTTAAGAAATCACACAGAAGCTTCACTCCTGAATCCTGTAGCTTGTTGTTGAGCACTCAGGCTCACAGGTGTTCCTAGATGGGAGTGAGTTGGACTTCTGTGAGCTGAGGCCAGGAGAAGCCACAGCTGATCTCTTTGACAAACTGCAGGACCTCAATCTGAATAAAGAATAAAATCATTGCGATAGAAATCTTTCCTTTGAATCCAATGCTCCTGCTTCTTCTTTTTTTGCATTTTGAAGCTTGATTTACAACCTTATAGCAGGATCCAATTACATGTAAATCAGAATACTTAGTAATTTTTCTCCTGGTCTTTGGAATGAACTTCAAAGGAAAGAAGAGTTTTTTTCACCAGCAAGTGTTTTCAATTGATTTGTACAAATATTAGTTGTAAAATTAATATTAGGATGTTCTGTATTTGTTGTGATAAAAATGGACTTTGAACAACTCACACCGGACATTTTCTACACTTTAATTTAGAAAACATTAGTCTGCTGACTGTGACAAATACAAGTGTGTGAGTTCTGAAGTTTCATTGAAGTCAGCAGACATTATTCATGACAACTGGATCTGGTGGTTTTGGTGTCCTTGGAAGGAGTTCTGCTAATTAATCAATATTTTTATCCAGTTTAAAACCACTTTTTATCTCCTCCTCAGGTTTTAGGATCAGTGGTTTAACACAAATCTGTTTAAAGAAGGTCAAAAGATTTTGGTCAGCTGCTTTTTTCATTTTCAAACTTGCATTTACTCTATGACTTATATTCAACATGTTACACAGCCATTCCACAACAAAAGGCCACATTTTAGTGATGTATTGATTACCCACGGCCTGTCTACTAATATTTCTTCAGTTGTGGATTCGTAGGCTTATCTGACTACTTCTTTTCTCTTTTTTTACTAGTTCCCACTGATAACCGAAACCAGAAACAAATCTGGAAAATCTTCTTCTCAAACTAAGGATCATCTCATTAATCCTGCCTTTATGAAGGCCAAGTAGTCTGTCTAATAGCCATAAATAAATAATTAAAATAGACTCTATCAGATGAAAATGATCTCAGTGTAAGCATACACACCAATCACTACAGAACCTTTGTATGAGGAAACACTGAGAAATTAATCCTGGTTGATGCTGAGATGTTTGGCACTGTCTCAATTAAAACCATCAATCCGCCCCTTTGATCCCATACCCACATCTCTTTTTTACAACCTTTTATAGCTTTTTTAATGAAGACTTCATTACATAGCAAATGATTCTTTCTTTCAGATGGGTGTTCTTCCTTCTGTCTCTTAAGACGGCTGTGAGTCAAATCCCTTCTTCAAGAGAAACACCTTAGATCCTCCCATACTTAAAACCATGCATCAGAATCCAATCTACCATTTTAAAGTAACACATTTTAGAAAAGCTTGTTTTTAATCAGTTGAATGGTTTTTAAACCTCACTGTATTTTTTACAATTAATTTATCTTTCGGACCAATCAAAGCACTGGAGACCGTAATTATCAAGCATTGCAAATGACCTCTAGGTGATATAATAATATATGATATGAATAAAGACAAAATTAAACAAAAAAACAAAACACAAACAAACAAAAAAGCCTCTGTATTAGTATCACTTGACTTAAGTGCAGCTTGACTTAAGGTCACGCCATTCTTTTAGATAGACTTCACATCCTGACTGGCCTTTCTGGCATTGTTTTTATTTGGTTCAAGTCTCATCTTACTGATGGAGAATGCTATATTAGCATGGCACAATGTTCTTCTTAAAAGCTTATAAAATCAAATTGTGGTGTTCCCTGCTGTTCAAATTTGAAGTTCCTTTACAATTTTAAACCTTTACAAGCTTCCACTTGAAATGTCATCAGAGTAATGAACATTGCA
The DNA here is from genome assembly GCA_016801885.1 of Toxotes chatareus. Taxonomy (NCBI): domain Eukaryota; kingdom Metazoa; phylum Chordata; class Actinopteri; family Toxotidae; genus Toxotes; species Toxotes chatareus. The sequence continues at coordinate 372,664 of JAFBJY010000077.1, forward strand.
TCAGTTTCTTATAGTTATGTTGATGATACACAGCTTTACATTGCTGTGTCTCCCTGATGACCCAGGCCATCCAGGCTCTTTTTAACTGTATTTTTAGATAATAAGTTATGGATGGCAGTAGCATTTTCACAACTCAACTGTAGACAAAACAAACTCTGGCACTAAACACCTGTAAAACAAGTGAAAAAACCATGGAGTCATCTTTCGACTCAGATCTTAGTTTTGAGCTCTACATTAAAAATGTAATTAAACTGCTTTATCATCTGAAGAACATTAGAGAGGCAGCCATTTCTCTCCTCAAGCTTCAATGTAGAATTGTTGCAGGTTCTTATCACCTGCAGAATTGATTACTGCAACGCCTGCTTTCTGGTCTCCTAAGATGAATTATTATTCAGCCACAGCTGCCTTCAAAATTCAGCAGCACGTGTACTGACAAAGACCAGACAGAGAGCACACATTACAATCGATTTTTAAAGTCTCTAAACTGTAGGAAATACCATCTAAGTCACCTCACAATTGATTCGATTGAAATTCACAGTGCTAAGATTCGATTATTCTTCGATTATCAATGCATCTTTGATTAATCTTTTTTTTTCCCATAGAATGTTTCTTTTCTCAGTTACTTGTAAAATAATGTATATTTTTACATATCCATTCATTGAAGTAAAACACGTTTATCTCTCTTTTCTTTTCTAACTCCTTCTGATAAAGAAGAAAAAAGGCATTAGCTTGCATGTAATGCCTGTTTCCTTTTAGATTGATGTAGATTAAAAACAATAATAATACTAAAATATATATATTGTGGCTGTACTGACATGATTCTGATTTATTATTTTATTAAGAACATGTACGTGAAAAAATATCTGTTAAAAGAAAAAAAAAAAAATAGGAAAGAAAAATTGACAATATTTCCACTTATTACAATCTGATATCTTGAGTTACATATGTCCAGAAAGTAATCCTTTTAAATCTTACTGTATGTGCATGTCAGCCAGATTGTTTCTCATTTGGACACTATATGGTCACTGCATGTCATTATTCTCTATTGCTTTCCAGTCAACGGAGTGTTGATAGAATATGCACAATTTCCGGCGCTAACCCCTAGTACAGAGCCGAGCAGTTCAATGCAGGAGTTTTTTCGCTTAACAACACAGAGCCGTAGGCAGCCGCTTCTCCATGCTTACATTGTTTTTGAAGGGGAGGGAGCTTAGTCTGTGGAAGGGGTCATGTTGTGCCACGACATCGCCACGTATTAATCTATGAATCAACCCACTTACTGCACTGGCTTCCTGTCTGCTTCAGAACTGATTTTAAAATCCTTTATTGGTTTATAAAGCTCTTTTAATGGTCTTGGTCCAACCTATTTATCAGATTTGCTTTTAACCTATGAGCCCTCTAGAACCCTCTGATCTTCTGGTAGTGGCCTTTTAATTAAACCTAAAGTCAGAACAAAACCTGTGGAGAAGCCTCCTTTTATTACTATGGTCCACGCCTCGGAAATAATCTCCTGAAGACCTGAGGCAGCAGAGAACTCTGATACTTTTTAGAAGCGAACCCAAGACCTACCTCTTTAATGTGGCTTTTAATTGAAGTTTATTTGTTAATTTATTTGTCTGTTTATTCACACATTTTAGTCTGTTTTATTATTTCTTTTATTTATTTATTTGTTTGTTTTGTTTGTTTGTTTGTTTTCTGGAATTTATTTACTCTGTCAACTTTTCTCTTTAACATTTTTTCTGATCATTTTTTCAAACTTCACTTTGATTTCTTTTAAACTATTCACTTTTATTATCATTTTGATTGTTCATGTTATTTATGTATTTTATTTTATATTATTTTTTGCTATTTTTATTTTTTTTTATCCTGCCTCCAGTGTTTTCTCATTGCAAAGCCTTGAGATTTATGATAGTTTCCTCAGTTCCTGTTTTTATTGGAAACTTTACTTAACTGTGGTTATTGATGGATTTTGGTGTGTGTGCCTTGGGTGTGGACGGAGGACTAACACTGTACAGCACTTTGTGCTACAAATGTATTTGTATGAAAAGTGCTATAAAAAATAACATCTGACTGAACGAACTGACTGGAAATGAAGTGAAACTGAAGGAATAATTCTTAGTCTGAGATAAGAAAAAAGTCACAATATGGAACAACAACTATTTACAATCTCATTCATTCATTCAAGATGAATGGATTCAAGTTCTGGATGAAGATAAACCAGGTTCAGCTGTGGATTAAAGATATAAGATCTACAACAGTAACAGACAGTGAACTGACCTTAGAGTCTCCAGGGTACAGTGTGACTCTTCCAGTCCAGCAGACAGAAGCTTCACCCATGAATCCTGCAGCTTGTTGTGACTCAGGTCCAGGTGTCTCTGACTAGAGGACTGGGAGCTGAGAACTGAGGACAGAGCTTCACAGCTTCTCTCTGAGAGGTTACAGCTGCTCAGTCTGAAGAGGAAACAATGAAGAAAAGTCAAATAACATTTGTGTTGAAAGGACAATCAAAGGAACAAAACTCTCAGTTTGCTCTGCAGCTCACAGCAAAACTAACAGACCTGCATTTGAAAAAATGGGCCAAACATCAAACACAGATTTGTTGAGTGAAGCAGAAATATCAGCTCTTTATCCACCTGCTAACCAATAAGGAGTTTCTACATTGATGATCATCTTTCATTGGCTCTGATTCAAATCCTTTCTGTTTTATTCTCAACAAGTTGGAGACATGACAGTTAAATATGACACAATCAGTAATAAACAGACATGTACAGACAAGGCCATAAGTATTTGGACAGTTAGACATGTTTTTGTTCTTCAGGCTCTCAGCACATTGACTTTAAAAATATAATAATGGATACTACAGTCAATGACTGCAAAGGATTTTACACTAAATATTAAATCTGATGAGTTTGTTTCACTTCATGTGTATTTGTCCAGTTACTTTTGAACCACTAAAAGGGCTGAATCCCCACACAGTTCTTTCTATACTGATGTCAACCTGCTCACATTAAAGCTGAGACTTGGCTCTTTAATGTAGGATCCATTATTTTAATTCAGATTCAATTTGATGAAGCTCAGAGCTCAGAGATGATGATAAGAAATTAAAGAAGAGAGGAATTTATTTTCCTCCTGCTGAATAAAATAGCAGAGTCTTTATATAATGATGAATAAATCCAACTATCTATACACTTACAGAGCTTTGTTAGAGGCTTTGACAACTGGCAGCAGCTTCAGAAGAGCCTCCTCTGAAGCAGAGTATTTTCTTCAGGTCAAACACGTCCAGATCTTTTTCTGATGACAGTAAGATGAAGACCAGAGCTGACCATTGAGCAGGAGACAGTTTATCTGTGGAGAGACGTCCTGAATTCAGGGACTGTTGGATCTGCTCCACTAGAGAACGATCATTCAGTTCATTCAGACAGTGGAACAGGTTGATGCTTTGCTCTGCAGAGGGAGTCTCTTCAATCTTCTTCTTGATGTACTGGACTGTTTGCTGATTGGTCTGTGAGCCACTTCCTGTCTGTGTCAGCAGACCTCGTGAGAGAGAGTCTGATTGGTCTGAAGTGAAAGACCCAGGAGGAAGCGAAGGAACAAGTCCAGGTGTCCATTTGGACTCTGTAAGGCCTGTCCACAGCCCTCTGGTAGAGCTGTGTTGGATCAGGTTTGTCTCTGGACAGTTGAGACCAGTTGGAGGTTGATTGTTCTTCTGACAGCAGATTGACTCCAGAGTTGATGAAGGTCAGATGGACATGAAGAGCAGCCAGAAACTCCTGAAGACTCAGATGGACGGGTTGAACACCTTTGTCCTGGTACAGTCCTCTCTCCTCTTTAAAGACCTGTGTGAACACTCCTGGAGTACACTGAGGCTGCTCTGATATCGATGCCACACTCTGTCAGGTCTGATTCATAGACGATCAGGTTTCCTTTCTGCAGCTGCTCAAAGCCAGTTTTCCCAGAGACTCAATCATCTTCCTGGTCTCTGGACTCCAGTGTGGATCTGTCTCAGCTCCTCCATCATACTTGATGTTCTTCAGTTTGGACTGAACCACCAGGAAGTGGATGTACATCTCAGTCAGGGTCTTGGGCAGCCCTCCTCCCTCTCTGGTTTTCAACACATCCTCCAGAACTGTAGCAGTGATCCAGCAGAAGACCGGGATGTGGCACATGATAAGTGGAGGCTTCAGAAGTCTTGATGTGGGAGATGATCCTTCTGGCCTGCTCCTCCTCTCTGAACCTCTTCCTGAAGTACTCCTCCTTCTGTGGGTCAGTGAACCCTCTGACCTCTGTCACCATGTCAACACACTGAGGAGGGATCTGATTGGCTGCTGCAGGTCGGTGGTTATCCAGAAGGCAGAGCAGGGAAGCAGTTTCCCCTGATGAGGTTTGTCAGCAGCACATCCACTGAGGTGGACTCTGTAACATCAGTCAGGATCTCAGTGTTGTGGAAGTCCAGAGGAAGTCACACTCATCCAGACCGGCAAAGATGAACAGAACCTGGACCTCTTCAACCTGCAGAGTCCTGCTTCTTTGGTTTCAGTAAAGAAGTGATGAACAAGTTCCACCAAGCTGAACTTTTCTCTTTCAGCACATTCAGCTTCTGAACGTGAATGGAAATGTGAAGTGTATGTCCTGGTTGGCTTTGTTTTCAGCCCAGTCCAGAGTCAACTTCTGTGTTAAGACTGTTTTCCCAATGCCAGCCACTCCTTTTGTCATCACTGTTCTGATTGGTCCATCTCTTCCAGGTGAGGCTTTAAAGATGTCTTCTTGTCTGATGCTTGTTTCTGGTCTGGCTGGTTTCCTGGATGCTGTTTCAATCTGTCTTGACTCATGTTCATCATTGACCTCCAGTCCCTCCCTCTGTGATGTAGAGCTCTGTGTAGATCTGATTCAGAAGGGTTGGGTTTCCTGCTTTAGAGATCCCCTCAAACAAACACTGGAGCTTCTTCTTCAGAGTAGATTTAAGTTTACGTTGACAAACTGGAGCAACATGTCCTGAATGAACAAACAAGAAACAACATCAGTGACTGATTCATAAAGAAAACATGACATGTTCATCCCCTAAAAAACGTAAATAAACATATTTCCTCCATGTCTTGAGAGATGTAAATGTCCCATTTGTCCATCATGTTGAATCTTTAGAAAATCCTCTTACTGCTGTGCAGACAGTCAGCCAGCTCCTCCTGCTTCATTCTCCCCAGGAAGTTCACTGTGATCTTCACAAAAGCCTCTCTGCTGCTCCTCCTCTGCTCTTCATCCTCACCGCTCAACACCTCATCCTCCCTCTGACTCTCTGAGCATTCTGGGTAATCTGGACTCACAACCTCCTGGATCTTCTTCAGCTCCTTCTTCACAAAGTGACAATGTTCTCCTCCAGCAGCTGGAACAGAAAACTATATGAATGACACAATCAAAGTAAAAAACCATGGAGCCAAACATCAGATCCATGTTGGACACACTGACAATCCACTGCTCTAAAAGTGCAGCATGGAGATTATTGTCAACACAACAGATGTCAAAGTAGTTGTTGTCTATGTACAGACCATAAATATGGAGTCCAGGTGTGTTTGATGCTGCTGGGCAGACTGGAGCACTGGGAACCTCTGAGCCTCCTGGTCCACTTCTGAGGAATCATGGAGAATTAGCTCACATTATGTTTGCAGCATCTGTGAGCGCTTTTATGCTTTGTACACAAACAACAGCTGCTTTATGTTCTGTGGTGACTGTCCTGATTAAAGCAAACACTACTGTGCTGTGACATTCTCAATGAGAGGAAACAAGCAGTCAGTTCTGTACCTCATGACCTAGAGTCATCACAACAAGTCCACCTTTTAAATGATGAGTTTTAAGTACTCACACTGGGTTTGACAGAAGTCTCACCTCTGCTACAGGACACTAACACAAACACTGGAACTGGATAGGTGCTGAGTTACAGGGAGTTTTAGTTCTGATCTGAATGACACATATAAGAACATAAGTGCTTTCTTTTTGAAAAGAGAAACATCAACTTATATATACTGTGTATATATATATATATATTTTTTTTTTTTTTTCATTTCTGTCATTCATGAAGCCTGGAGACAAAACACAATCACTTCATCTTTCATAGAAGACCAGTTATACAGGGCAGCTCTCTGATACATTTTAAACTCAGCTGCAGCTCACTTCTTTGCAGCAGAGGGAGGCTGTCCTTGAAATCAATGAGGCGCACTCCATTGACCTGTCACTCTTCATGGACACACAGCTGGGCTCTCAGGTACAGGAAAGTCTTGTTCCGATGGATCCTGGTGGACACAGAGATTAGGACCATCAGGGACATGGGGACAGGGACAACATGTCTATTATTCATACAGTGTTCTCCTTAGTAAAGAAGAAAACATGTAGTCAGCTGCAGCTCACTTCTTGCAGCAGAGGGAGGCTGTCCTTTGAAATCAATGAGGCGCACCCATTGACCTGTCACTCTTCATGGACACACAGCTGGGCTCAGGTACAGGAAAGTCTTGTTCCGATGGATCCTGGTGGACACAGAGATTAGGGGACCATCAGGGACATGGGGACAGGGACAACATATTTATTATTCATACAGTCCTGCCATAGTAAAGAAGAAAAACATGTAGTCAGCTGCAGCTCACTTCTTTGCAGCAGAGGGAGGCTGTCCTTGAAATTCATGGAGGGACGCTTTGACCTTTCACTCTTCATGGACACACAGCTGGGCTCAGGTCCATGTTCAGGTCCAGGTCCAGCAGAGTCTGGTGTGTGCTGCTGCTCTGGCCTTCAACACAACACACACAGAGCTTTGAGGTGAATAATGATGGTGCAGTGATGTGAGTGCTGAGCTCTGACATGGTGAAGAGTCATGACAGTTAGAGATCCTCATCTCACCTCTCAGCTTTTGGTCTGGATCTCATGGTCCCCACACAGACTTTTTTAGGGAGGGGCCCTCCTCTCTGTCCTCACACTGATTCATGATGCTGAATTCACATCCACGCCAGCTCCACACACACTTTCTACCTTCATCTGGAGAGAAAAGACAAATCATTCATCTGCACATCAACTGAAATCATCCTTCCATCATTTGTCCTGTAGAAATATCAGCTGCTCCCTCCACTGATTGGCTCTTCTTTCATCTTTCATATCTTTCACACATGATTCAGAGACTAATTATTTCCATTCACTGACACAATATATGGACTGAGATCCACTGATTTTATCTGACAGTCTGTTTGTCTGCAGTGTTTCTGTAGAAAATGACTTGATGAAAACAAGCTGCAGGTGATTATTCCACACAAAACAACTGAGACTCAGTTCATTTCTCCCCTCAATTTTTATTCCAGGGGCTCTTTTGGGTTGGGGCCCTGACACTTTCTTCTGCCTTTTCTAATAGCTAAAGTCTGAACTATATGAAGCAGCAACAACAAACCAAACCAAACCAAACAGCAGAGACACAGATAGACATCAGTAAAAACAGCAAATATGTCCTGACAGACAGTTTTTCTGTTTGTACTGTGACCAGCCACAGAGATATAATCACCTATCAGAGCAGCTGAGATGCTTTGCTTGTGAGAGTATTTATGGATTTGGTCTTTATCATCTAATTCATCAGGTAGAGTTTGTTCTGATAGGACCAGGAGGCTCTGACTCTGTGGATGGAGTGTTAACTGTCTCTCTGAAAATCACATAGAGGCTGAAAACCCTGTCAGTCCCTCTGAGCTCAGTCCCAGAGTTCATCTAATGACAGAGGAAGTCAGAGCTGTTCTCCAGCCGCTGTCCGGCTTGAGCTCAGACTGCATTTCGCGGTTCAGACTGCGGGAGAGCAGCGGCTCAGGTCCGCTCTCCTCCACAGGCTGATTCAGGCAGGAAAAGCTGCCTTCAGTCAGCAGTAAGTGGAGCCACAGACTAACAAAGGCTCCGTGTTCAGCTACTGACCATCAGCTCACTCTCAAGCTTCTACTCTGACTCCACCGCTTCTACTGCAAATATCCACACAACATAGCAGAAAATGAATGAAGAGACAAAACTGCTGCGTCTCTTCGCGCCGCCATGTGAAATAACGGACCTCTTCCTGCCTCATCTTTACAGTGACAACTCAGAGTCTACACAACCAAACACCTCAACGCAGTTTAAAAAACAAAAATACAAAACACTAGAGCATCAGATAATTCAGGTAACTACAGGAAGTGTTAACGAGTAAAACATTAAAAGTGCGGACATTTACCTTCAGACGGAGAAAATAATCCGCGCCACAAACTTCGGTCAAAGTGAAAGTAAACTTTCAGCTACCGTGGAGTACAGTGATGGGAATTCCGACTCTTTAAGAGATCCGGTTCTTATGGCTCGGCTCACTAAGAAGAGCAGCTCTTCGGCTCACCAGATTTATTTGTTGTTAAATTAATTTATTACTAAAATAACGCATGTTAAATACTGTGTAAAATTAATTACCAATGTGCAAAACATACATTATATCAAGTGTTTATTATTTATATGGCCTGGCTAAACATTGATTATTATAGAAATATGCTGTTAAATATATTTTAATGGAGGCTGTGCACTGTGTAAAATGGCAACAAAGGTGACACAGGATATATCCAATAAAAAATGATGTTCATAGATGAGCTCTGGACTAACTTACAACCAGGGATGCACTGTAAAATATTACAACAGTGCAATGAACTCGTAAAAAAAAAAAAGCAGATGTACTGTAAAGTGGAAGTTAGACTGCACTGTTAAAAAACACAACAACCAGGGTGACAACGTGGAAAAACATCACAAGGAAAAGTGCTCAGAAATATGTGATGCAGTGTGAAAATGAAAACGTATTTTAATGACAACATCAGCAGTAAAAGTACACAAGTATTATCAGCAGCCAGAGGATTCACTGTAAAACATGAAAAACAGGGTGAAAACCAGGTATACACTGTAAAATGACAGATGAAGCTGAAAAGCTCTTTTAAACATTTTTCAGACTTTTTTAAACTTCACTGGTTTTGTTTTTAGTCAAATTTCAGCTGCTGGTTTTCACCTCAACTTTATTAGTCTTTTTTTTAAGTTGACATTTAAAATTCATAGAATCGAGGTTCTCTTACAAGATGGTGCTGCTGTTTACGCAGCCTTCCTGCCCCATCTTTTCATTTGCAGCTGCTGGTTACGTTTGTTTTTCAGCCTCTGTCCCCATCTTTTGTTACTTTGTACTTGTAACCTTTTCTCTGTCTTTGCTTTCACCAGGCCGACTAAGTTGTTAGGGATTTGTTTGCGTGAGGTCAGTGCAATTACAAAACATTCTTACTGTCATAAATCATAAATAATAAAGACACACCCACTAACAGTAGCAGCAAAAGTAATGACAAAAGAACATATCTATAAGACCTAATAAAAAAGAAGTGCAAGTTCAAAATATAATAAAATAACTATAATACTAAAATAATAGTGCCAAGTCACAATAATCTATAAACCTAATAAAGAAGTGCAAATTCAAGTATTATAAAATGAAATAGCTAAGATACTAAAATACTAATACTAACAACAAAAAATAATAAAAAAAAATAAAACTAATAAAACAAAACTAACTGGTCTATAGTGCAAGTTCTAAAGTATTAAGAAGGTGGACAGCACTGGGATATGTGCTGGTCTGAATCTGGTTGTTCTAGTTCTAATGCTCCTCAAAGTTCAGAGAGTTAAAAAGGCAGTTTGCTGGATGGGATGGGTCTGTTAAAATCTTTTCTCCTTTTCTTTTCAGTCTGGTCTCATAGATTTCAGACAAAGATGTCACCTCTTGTCCCATGATGCTGGCTGTGCCAATTACCAGTACACCGCTTCAGCTGCCTTTTTATCCTCTGCAGTCAGACTTCCAAACCAGACACAGTGATGCCAAAAGTTAAAATGCTCTCCACAGCTGCTCAATAAAAACACAACATCCCTGGGCCCTGACACCCCTCTTTTTTTAGTTGTTTCAGAAAATAGAGTCTTTGGTGAGCTTTCTTCAGGGTGGCATGGCTCCATTTGTAATTCCATGGAGACATTGATGCCACGAAATCTGTAGCTGTCCACCTGCTGCACTTGTGTATTGTTCATTAGTAGTGGCTGATGAGCCTCCCTCTGCTTACAGAAATCCACCACAAGTTCCATAGTTTTGCTCACATTCAGTTTCAGGTTATTTACATTGCACCAATTCACTAATGTTACAGTCTCTTGTCTATAGTTTCATTGTTGTCAGTGATTAAGCCCACCAATGTGGTATCATCAGCAAATTTGAACAGTGTCACAGATTGACAATGAGAAATCCAGTCATTTGTGTACAGTGAAAACAGGAGGGAGAGTACACAGCCCTGTGGGGCCAATGTGCCAGTGGTCAAGGTATTCGATACCCTGCTGTTGACTTTTGACCACTTTTTTTTTTTAACATATTTTCAAATGAACCTTTTGCACTTTCTCTCTCTTATGTTTCACCCTCCACCTCTGCCTCACCTGCAGTCTCTCTCTCTCTCTCTCTGACAGTCATGTGTTAGACACAAATACTTAGACACACACTGATTGCTTGAAATATTTCTTACCAATGTGTCATATATTTCCTCAGTTATCAGTCGAATAGCATGTCATTAAAACAACAAGTGACCATGGCAAATTCATCATTCAGCAGCCATAGTGGATTCCTGTTAAATCAGAGCATCAGCCTCATATTCTGGACCCACTTTCCATGTAACTGAAACCCAGAGTAGTAAAAGTAGAGAGGAGAGATGCACATCAGCATCAGCATGGAACAGTTAAAATCAGCTTGTTTTTGTGTAAAAGCTTTCTCTCTTGTTTCCTTTGTTTCCCTACAACAGCATATTTTTCAAGCATCATCTGTCATGTTCCTCCATTTCCCAGCCCTCATCTGATGATATTCATTTGTTGGAAATACTTCTCAGTTACACAGTCTATGTTTCCTCTGGATGTGGCGGGCGTGGGAAGCTGCCAAGAATAAAGGCAAGACCCAAATGCAGACCTCAGAGACAAGAAGGTGCTGTGTGGCTAGCCCTTTATTGGAATTACGGCGGCAGGAGGGGAAGTGTACGTTTCCAGTTGAGGTATACAAGCTCAGAGAGGGAATGATATGGATGAAATGGTCGGCGGAGCGTGGAAGGAGGCAGAGGAGTCCGGGATGATATGATGATGTATGACAATGATATTTCAGGCGGTAGCAGAATGGACAGGATCCTGGTGAATTCCAGACGAGGACAAGAGAGAATAGGGATGATGGCTGAATCAAACACGGTAAATAACTAGTACAAACTTTTCTTGAGCCAATGTGTCTACTAGGACGGTCTGATTTAATCACAATTTACAGGACTGCAGAGTTGGTTTAAATCACCAGTCGGAGGTGTGTAACATGCTTGACTCAGGACAGCTGTAAGCCAATTATTAGGGAACGACGCCCCTACCCCATCCTAAAGCGAGAGAGCCAACATACACACACCAGACCAAACAGACAAACGAGACAAACAACCACACAAGGGGCAGGGGACACAGGACACAAAAAGGAAGGAGGAGGAAACCCCTGAACTAACCTCTTAACATCCTCTATTTTAGTAATAAAATTACACATTTGACAACTGATATAAAGGTTAAAACCAAATAAAGAGTCAAGATGGAGGTGGAGGTGGAGGAATCTCGGTGTCTGCAGAGACTGTGTAGAAGGACAGAGCAGCAACAGAGCAGTCCAGATACACTGATGATTCTCTTTCAGAATCCAGAGAACACACACACAGGGATGATGGTGGACTTGACAGTGGAGCTGTTCTCAGAGCAGTTCAGACTGCAGCACTGAGAGTCTTCTCCACTTCTTCTGGTTCCTCTGTCAGTCACTGCTGGATGAAGCTCACTCTCCTCTACCTCCCAGTAACATGGACCAATCAGAGCCTCTCTACACAAGCTGCTGCTGCTTCAGCCTCTCTGGATCATCAGGACTGTTCGTCCTCTCTCAACACACACACCGTCCTCTTCACTCTCTCCTTTAGAAGATCATAGCCTCCATCTGTTGAGAGAGAAGACAGACGCAACAGAGGTGATAAATCAGTGTTTACAGAGACTCACTTCATCAGCTGTCAGTCACTGATGCAGCACATCAGTATAAAAGAAGCAGCAGGGACTTCAGTCCTGTTCAGAGCAAGTGGAGCAGCTGTGTGGTGTAAGCTTCCTCTCAGCTCTCATGTTAGCGTGTTGGGTGAGACACTGAGCTGGAAGCTCCACACACCTGCAGAGACTTTAGCATCAAGTCTGTTTGACTCTGAACATTCCTCCAAGCCACAGTGGAAATAAACTGCTGGGGTCATGAAGCTTCATTACTGCTGCAAACAGTTTAGTGATGGATTCACTGCTGTTACATATCCCTCATGTTCCATTTAAAAAAGAATCTCTGTGTGTTGATGAACATCAGATCTGCTTCTGAAATATCAGCTGACAAATAAACCTAGGAGCTGTCACTGAAAATATCTGACAGATGGACACATGCAGATGTGATCACTGGACTTCAGCAGAGGTTCTGCTCTGTATCAGACCACATGCTGACAAAATGTCATGATGCTTCTCTGAAATCAGAGCCAGTGATTTGCAGGCTGCAGTCAGACTGATCTCAGAAGCTGTGACAAAAGATCAAACTCATCAATTCTTTAGTGTTGAAATGAGACAACAAACAGTTTCAGATCAGATTTGATGCTACGACACTTTGATGAATGAGGACCACTGTCTCTACACATCTTGTGAGGCTGTCAGCTGTAATTCAGCTCTGCTTCCTGTAGACATGAACACAACAACAACAGTCGTCTTCACATCAACTCAAACACACCATCACAATCAGGCTTGTGGCTGATCTGATTAGCTGACTGCTGTCTGTCTCTCTTTTTTCTGTCCAATCCTGAAGCCTCACCGTTCTCCTCTCACAGCTTCAATGAGGAAGCAACCACTGAGAAGGTTGGAGGTTTACAGGAGACACTGGATCTTTGCTTTGTCATACGAACTGTGCTTGGGACAATACTAATGAAAGCAGCATGGACTGACTCCAACCCTCTACTGACCTCAGAGTCTGCAGTCTACAGTCTGGACTCTGCACAAGATCAGACAGATCCTTCACTCCTGAATCCTGCAGCTCGTTGTTGACACTCAGGTCCAGGTGTCTCAGATGGGAGGGTTGGACTTCCAGAGCTGAGGCCAAGAAGCAGGCTGATCTCTGACAAACTGCAGCACCTCAATCTCTGAATGAAGAATAAATCATGTGGATAAAAATCATTTCTGACTGAAATGAAGTGAAACTGAAGGAATAATTCTTAGTCTGAGAAGAAAAAGTCACAATATGGAACAACAACTTCTTTCAAATCTCATTCATTCATTTTTCATTCGAGATGAATGGATTCAGATTCTGGATGAAGATAAACCAGGTTCAGTTGTGGATTAAAGATATACAAAGATCTACAACAGTAACAGACAGTAAACTGACCTCAAAGTCTCCAGTCTACAGTGTGGACTCTGCAGAAAACCACACAGCAGCTTCACTCCTGAATCACTGCAGCTTGTTGTTGACACTCAGGTCCAGGTGTCTCAGATGGGAGGTTGGACTTCAGAGCTGAGGCCAGAAAGCACAGCTGATCTCTGACAAACTGCAGCACCTCAATCTGAATAAAGAATAAATCATGTGGATAAAAATAATTTCTAATCCAATCAGATATGTCCTAATCAATGAGCTTTCACTGTTTATAAAATATGGATTTAATTGAAAGCTTTGGAAAAAAGTAAGCAGCAGAAAATACATAAAATTTAATAGTACTACTACGACTACAGTCATTATTTGTTGGTGTCTTCCCAAACTGCAACACTTTTACAATACAACAGGGAAAAACAAACAAAACAGTGAAGAACTGACATTAGTCCTGGCAACTTCATTGAAATGAACTTCAGAGGAAAGAAAGTTTTTTCTTCATCAAGTGTTTTCAATTGATTTGTACAAATATTAGTTCTGAGGGATCTTCTGTATATTGTTGTGATCAAAATGGACTTTGAACAACTCACTGGACATTTTCTACACTTCATTTTTAGAAAACATTAGTCTGCTGACTGTGACAAATACTGAGTGTGTGAGTTCTGAAGGTTTCATTAAGAGTCAACAGACATTATTCATGACAACTGACTGAAATGAAGTGAAACTGAAGGAATAATTCTTAGTCTGAGAAAGAAAAAGTCACAATATGGAACAACAACTATTTCAAATCTCATTTCATTCATTCAAAGATGAATGGATTCAAGTTCTGGATGAAAGATAAACCAGGTTCAGTTGTGGATTAAAGATATAAGATCTACAACAGTAACAGACAGTGAACTGACCTCAAGTCTCCAGTCTACAGTGTGGACTCTGCAAAACCACCTGTAAGCTTCACTCCTGAATCCTGCAGCTTGTTGTTGACCTCAGGTCCAGGTGTCATCTCAGATGGGAGGAGTTGGACTTCAGAGCTGAGGCCAGAGAAGCACAGCTGATCTCTGACAAACTGGGGACCTCAATCTGAATAAAGAATAAATCATCTTGGATAGAAATCATTTCTAATCCAATGCTCCTGTTTCTTCTTTTGCATTTTGAAGCTTTACTTACAACCTTGTTATGATCCACCAGCACAAAATCAAGAATACTTAGTAATTTTTCTCCTGGTCTTTGAAATGAACTTCAAAGGAAAGAAGTTTTTTCTTCTTCAAGTGTTTTTCAATTGATTTGTACAAATATTAGTTGTACTAATATTAAGTAGGATCTTCTGTATATTGTTGTGATAAAATGGACTTTGAACAACTCACACTGGACATTTCTACATAATTTAGAAAACATTAGTCTGCTGACTGTGACAAATGAAGTGTGTGAGTTCTGAAGGTTTCATTGAAGTCAGCAGACATTATTCATGACAACTGGATCTGGTGGTTTTGAGTCTTTGGAAGGTTCTGCCACTAATCAATATTTTTATCCAGTTTAAAACCACTTTTATTCCTCAGGTTTTAGACTCTGGTGGTTTAACAAATCTGTTTAAAATAGGTCAAAAGATTTTGGTCAGCTGCTTTTTTCATTTTCAAACTTGCTTTACTCTATGACTTATATTCAACATATTTTGTACCTACCCATAACAAAGGCCACATTTTAGATGTATTTATTACCCTGACGGCCTGTCTGCTAATATTTCTTCAGTTGTGGATTCAGGCTTATCTGACCACTTCTTTCTCTTTTTACTGTTCCTAGTTGATAACTGAAAACCAGAACAACCCCAAAATCCTCTTCTCAACCATGGATCATCTAATTAATCCTGCCTTTATGAAGGCTGGCAGTCTATCTAACAGCTATAAATAAATAATTAAAATAGACTCTATCAGATGAAAATGATCTCAGTGTAAGCATACAAATTCAATCACTACAGAACCTTTGTGTGAAACACTGGAGAAATTAATCCTGGTTGATGCTGAAGATGTTTGGTACTGTCTCAATTAAAACCATCAACCTGCCCCTTTGATCCCATACCTACATCCTTTTTTTACAACCTTTTATAGCTTTTTAATGAAGACTTACTACATAGCAAATGATTCTCTTCAGATGGGTGTCTTTCCTTCTGCTCTTAAGGCAAGCCAGAGTCAAATCCTTCTGCGGAAACAATTTAGATCCCTCCATACTTAAAAACCACAGACCAGAATCCAATCTACCATTTAAAGTAACATTTTGAAAAAAGCTTGTTTTAATCAGTTGAATGGTTTTTTAAACCCTCACTGTATTTTATACCAATTTATCTTTCGGACCAATCAAAGTACTGAGACTGTACTAGTCAAGATTGTAAATGACCTCAGGTGATATATGGATATGAATAAAGACAAAAACGAAACAAAAAGCAAAAACAAACAAACAAAAAAGCCTCTGTATTAGTATCACTTGACTTAAGTGCAACTTTTGACTTAAGGTCACGCCATTCTTTTAGATAGACTTCACATCCTGACTGGCCTTTCTGGTACTGTTTTTATTTGGTTCAAGTCTTATCTTACTGATGGAGAATGTTATGTTAGCATGGGTAGAATGTTCTTCTAAAAGCTATAAATCAAATTGTGGTGTTCCCCAAGGTTCAATTTTAGTTCCTACAATTTTAAACCTTTGTATGCTTCCACTTGGAAATGTCATCAGGAGGCATTGCATCAGCTTCCATAGCTATGCTGATGATACACAACTTTACATTGCTGTGTCTCCTGATGACCAGGGCCATCAGGCTCTTTTAACTGTATTTTAGATATCAAGTTATGGATGGCAGAACATTTTCTACAACTCAATCAGGACAAACAAACTCTGGCACTAAACACCTGTAAACAAGTGAAAAACCAAGGAGTCATCTTCGACTCAGATCTTAGTTTTGAGCCTCACATTAAAATGTAATTAAACTGCTTTTTATCATCTGAAGAACATTGCCAGAGTGCAGCCATTTCTCTCTCAAGCCAATGCAGAGAACATTGCTGCAGGTTCTTATCGTGCCGTCTAAGTCACCTCACAATTCGATTCGATTACGATTCACAGCGCTATGATTCGATGATTCCCGATTAATCTTTTTTTCCCTCATAGAATGTTTCTTTGTAGTTATTTGTAAAATAATGTATATTTTATTATCCATTCATTGCAGTAAAACATGTTTATCGCTATCTTTTCTAACTCCTCTGATAAAAGAAGAAAAAAGCATTAGCTTGCACATGTAATGCCTGTTTCATTTATTGATGTAGATTAAAAACAATAATAATAATACTAAAAATATATATTGTGTGGCTGTACTGACATGATTCTGATTTGATTATTTTATTATGAACATGTACATGAAAAAAATATCTGTTAAAAAAGAAAAGAAAAAAATAGGGAAAGGAAATTGACAATATTTCCACTTCTATTACAATTTGATATCTTGATTTACATGTCAAGAAAGTAATCCTTTTAAATCTTACTGTATGTGCATGTCAGCCAGATTGTTTCTCGTATGGATTTTGGACACTATGTGGTCATTGTACGTATTCTTACGTTTCCAGTCAACAGAATGTTGACAGAATAAGCAACACTCGATGCTAACCCCTCAGTACAGAGCCGAGCAGTTCGCGTTGAGTTTCGCAGTTTTTTCGCCGATGAACACAGAGCCGTAGGCAGCCGCTTCGCCATGCATACATTGTTTTTACGGGGGAGGGGCTTAGTCTGTGGAAGGGGCTTGTTGTGCCAATGGTCTTGGTCCAACCTATTTATCAGATTTGCTTTTTAACCTATGAGCCCTCTAGAACCCTCTGATCTTCTGGTAGTGGCCTTTTAATTAAACCTAAAGTCAGAACAAAAAACCTGTGGAGAAGCCTCCTTTTATTACTATGGTCACGTCTCTGGAACAATCTCCCTGAAGACCTGAGGGCAGCAGAGAACTCTGATACTTTTAGAAGCAAACTCAAGACCTACCTCTTTAATGTGACTTTTAATTGAAGTTTATTTGTTAATTTGTTTGTCTGTTTATTCACACATTTTAGTCTGTTTATTACTCTTTTATTTATTTATTTGTTTGTTTGTTTGTTTGTTTGTTTTCTGGAATTTATTTACTCTGTCAACTTTTCTCTTTTAACATTTTCTGATCATTTTCAAACTTCACTTTGATTTCTTTTTTAAACTATTCACTTTATTATCATTTTGATTGTTCATATTATTTATGTATTTATTTTATATTATTTTGCTATTTTTATTTTTTATCCTGCCTCCAGTGTTTTCTCATTGCAAAAGCCTTGAGATTTATGATAGTGTTTCCTCAGTTCCTGTTTTTATTGGAAACTTTACTTAACTGTGGTTATTGATGGATTTTGGGTGTGTGCCTGTGTGACGTGGAGGGACTAACACTGTACAGCACTTTGTGCTACAATGTATTTGTATGAAAAGTGCTATAAAAATAACATCTGACTGAGCAGACTGACTGAAATGAAGTGAAACTGAAGGAATAATTCTTAGTCTGAGATAAGAAAAAGTCACAATATGGAACAACAACTATTTACAATCTCATTCATTCATTCAAGATGAATGGATTCAAGTTCTGGATGAAGATAAACCAGGTTCAGTTGTGGATTAAAAGATATAAGATCTACAACAGTAACAGACAGTGAACTGACCTTAGAGTCTCCAGGGTACAGTGTGGACTCTTCAGTCCAGCAGACAGAAGCTTCACCCATGAATCCTGCAGCTTGTTGTGACTCAGGTCCAGGTGTCTCAGACTAGAGGACTGGGAGCTGAGAACTGAGACAGAGCTTCACAGCTTCTCTCTGAGAGGTTACAGCTGCTCAGTCTGAAGAGGAAACAATGAAAAAAAGTCAAATAACATTTGTGTTGAAAGGACAATCAAAGGAACAAAACTCTCAGTTTGCTCTGCAGCTCACAGCAAACTAACAGACCTGCATTTGAAAACTGGGCCCAAACATCAAACACAGATTTGTTGAGTGAAGCAGAAATATCAGCTCTTTATCCACCTGCTAACCAATGAGGAGTTTCTACATTGATGATCATCTTTCATTGGCTCTGATTCAAATCCTTTCTGTTTTATTCTCAACAAGTTGGAACATGACAGTTAAATATGACACAATCAGTAATAAACAGACATGTACAGACAAGGCCATAAAGTATTTGGACAGTTAGACATGTTTTGTTCTTCAGGCTCTCAGCACATTGACTTTAAAATATAATAATGGATACTACAGTCAATGACTGCAAAGGATTTTACACTAAATATTAAATCTGATGAGTTTGTTTCACTTCATGTGTATTTCCAGTTACTTTTGAACCACTAAAAAGGGCTGAATCCCCACACAGTTCTTTCTATACTGATGTCAACCTGCTCACATTAAAGCTGAGACTTGGCTCTTTAATGTAGGATCATTATTTTAATTCAGATTCAATTTGATGAAGCTCAGAGCTCAGAGATGATGATAGAAATTAAAGAAGAGGAATTTATTTTCCCTCCTGCTGAATAAAATAGCAAGTCTTTATATAATGATGAATAAATCAACTATCTATACACTTACAGAGCTTTGTTAGAGGCTTTGACAACTGGCAGCAGCTTCAGAAGAGCCTCCTCTGAAGCAGAGTATTTCTTCAGGTCAAACACGTCCAGATCTTTTTCTGATGACAGTAAGATGAAGACCAGAGCTGACCATTGAGCAGGAGACAGTTTATCTGTGGAGAGGCGTCCTGAATTCAGGGGACTGTTGGATCTGCTCCACTGAAAGCGATCATTCAGTTCATTCAGACAGTGGAACAGGTTGATGCTTTGCTCTGCAGAGGGAGTCTCTTCAATCTTCTTCTTGATGTACTGGACTGTTTGCTGATTGGTCTGTGAGCCACTTCCTGTCTGTGTCAGCAGACCTCGTAGGAGAGTCTGATTGGTCTGAAGTGAAAGACCCAGGAGGGAAGCGAAGGAACAAGTCAGGTGTCCATTTGGACTCTGTAAGGCCTTGTCCACAGCCCTCTGGTAGAGCTGTGTTGGATCAGGTTTGTCTCTGGACAGTTGAGACCAGTTGGAGGTTGATTGTTCTTCTGACAGCAGATTGACTCCAGAGTTGATGAAGGTCAGATGGACATGAAGAGCAGCCAGAAACTCCTGAAGACTCAGATGGATGAAGCAGAACACCTTGTCCTGGTACAGTCCTCTCTCTCTCTTTAAAGACCTGTGTGAACACTCCTGAGTACACTGAGGCTGCTCTGATATCGATGCCACACTCTGTCAGGTCTGATTCATAGGCGATCAGGTTTCCTTTCTGCAGCTGCTCAAAGCCAGTTTTCCCAGAGACTCAATCATCTTCCTGGTCTCTGGACTCCAGTGTGTGGATCTGTCTCAGCTCCTCCATCATACTTGATGTTCTTCAGTTTGGACTGAACCACCAGGAAGTGGATGTACATCTCAGTCAGGGTCTTGGGCAGCCCTCCTCCCTCTCTGGTTTTCAACACATCCTCCAGAACTGTAGCAGTGATCCAGCAGAAGACCAGGATGTGGCACATGATGTGGAGGCTTCGTGAAGTCTTGATGTGGGAGATGATCCTTCTGGCCTGCTCCTCCTCTCTGAACCTCTTCCTGAAGTACTCCTCCTTCTGTGGGTCAGTGAACCCTCTGACCTCTGTCACCATCATCAACACACTGAGGAGGGATCTGATTGGCTGCTGCTGCAGGTGGTGGTTATCCAGAGCGAGAGCAGAGGGAAGCAGTTTCCCCCTGATGAGGTTTGTCAGCAGCACATCCACTGAGGTGGACTCTGTAACATCAGTCAGGATCTCAGTGTTGTGGAAGTCCAGAGGAAGTCGACACTCATCCAGACCGTCAAAGATGAACAGAACCTGGACCTCTTCAAACCTGCAGAGTCCTGCTTCTTTGGTTTCAGTAAAGAAGTGATGAACAAGTTCCACCAAGCTGAACTTTTCTCTTTCAGCACATTCAGCTCTCTGAGCGTGAATGGAAATGTGAAGTGTATGTCCTGGTTGGCTTTGTTTTCCAGCCCATCCAGAGTCAACTTCTGTGTTAAGACTGTTTTCCCAATGCCAGCCACTCCTTTGTCATCACTGTTCTGATTGGTCCATCTCTTCAGGTGAGGCTTTAAAGATGTCTTCTTGTCTGATGCTTGTTTCTGGTCTGGCTGGTTTCCTGGATGCTGTTTCAATCTGTCTGACCTCATGTTCATCATTGACCTCTCCAGTCCCTCCCCTCTGTGATGTAGAGCTCTGTGTAGATCTGATTCAGAAGGGTTGGGTTTCCTGCTTTAGAGATCCCCTCAAACAAACACTGGAGCTTCTTCTTCAGAGTAGATTTAAGTTTACGTTGACAAACTGGAGCAACATGTCCTGAATGAACAAACAGAAACAACATCAGTGACTGATTCATAAAGAAAACATGACATGTTCATCCCCTAAAAACGTAAATAAACATATTTCCCTCCATGTCTTGAGATAGTAAATGTCCCATTTGTCCATCATGTTGAATCTTTAGAAAATCCTCTTACTGCTGTGCAGACAGTCAGCCAGCTCCTCCTGCTTCATTCTCTCAGGAAGTTCACTGTGATCTTCACAAAAGCCTCTCTGCTGCTCCTCCTCTGCTCTTCATCCCTCACCGTTCAACACCTCATCCTCCCTCTGACTCTCTCTGAGGCATTCTAGGTAATCTGGACTCACAACCTCCTGGATCTTCTTCAGCTCCTTCTTCACAAAAGTGACAATGTTCTCCTCCAGCAGCTAGAACAGAAAACTATATGAATGACACAATCAAAAGTAAAACCATGGAGCCAAACATCAGATCCATGTTGGACACACCTGACAATCCACTGCTCTAAAAGTGCAGCATGGAGATTATTGTCAACACAACAGATGTCAAAGTAGTTGTTGTCTATGTACAGACCATAAATATGGAGTCAGGTGTGTTTGATGCTGCTGGGCAGACTGAGCACTGGGAACCTCTGAGCTCTCCTGGTCCTCTGGAGGAATCATGGAGAATTAGCTCACATTATGTTTGCAGCATCTGTGAGCGTTTTATGCTTTAATACACAAACAACAGCTGCTTTTATGTTCTGTGGTGACTGTCCTGATTAAAGCAAACACTACTGTGCTGTGACACATTCTCAATGAGAGGAAACAAGCAGTCAGTTCTGTACCTCATGACCTAGAGTCATCACAACAAGTCCACCTTTTTAAATGATGAGTTTTAAGTACTCACACTGGGTTTGACAGAAGTCTCACCTCTGCAGGGACACTAACACAAACACTGGAACTGGATAGGTGCTGAGTTACAGGGAGTTTTAGTTCTGATCTGAATGACACATATAAGAACATAAGTGCTTTTCTTGAAAAGAGAAACATCAACTTATATATACTGTGTATATATATATATATATTTTTTTTTTTTTCATTTCTGTCATTCATGAAGCCTGGAGACAAAACACAATCACTTCATCTTTCATAGAAGACCAGTTATACAGGGCAGCTCTCTGATACATTTTAAACTCAGCTGCAGCTCACTTCTTTGCAGCAGAGGAGGCTGTCCTTTGAAATCAATGAGGCGACCCATTGACCTGTCACTCTTCATGGACACACAGCTGGGCTCAGGTACAGGAAAGTCTTGTCTCCGATGGATCCTGGTGGACACAGAGATTAGGGACCATCAGGGACATGGGGACAGGGACAACATGTCTATTATTCATACAGTGTTCTCATAGTAAAGAAGAAAACATGTAGTCAGCTGCAGCTCACTTCTTTGCAGCAGAGGGAGGCTGTCCTTTGAAATCAATGAGGCGACCCATTGACCTGTCACTCTTCATGGACACAGCTGGGCTCAGGTACAGGAAAGTCTTGTCTCCGATGGATCCTGGTGGACACAGAGATTAGGACCATCAGGGACATGGGGACAGGGACAACATATTTATTATTCATACAGTCCTGCCATAGTAAAGAAGAAAACATGTGGTCAGCTGCAGCTCACTTCTTTGCAGCAGAGGGAGGCTGTCCTTTGAAATTCATGGAGTGACGCTTTGACCTTTCACTCTTCATGGACACACAGCTGGGCTCAGGTCCATGTTCAGGTCCAGGTCCAGCAGAGTCTGGTGTGTGCTGCTGCTCTGGCCTTCAACACAACACACAGAGCTTTGAGTGTGAATAATGATGGTGCAGTGATGTGAGTGCTGAGCTCTGACATGGTGAAGAGTCATGGACAGTTAGAGATCCTCATCTCACCTCTCAGCTTTTGGTCTGGATCTCATGGGTCCCCACACAGACTTTTTTAGGGAGGGCTCCTCCTCTCTGTCCTCCACACTGATTCATGATGCTGAATTCACATCCACGTCAGCTCACACACACTTTCTACCTTCATCTGGAGAAAAGACAAATCCATTCATCTGCACATCAACTGAAATCATCCTCTCCATCATTTGTCCTGTAGAAATATCAGCTGCCCTCCACTGATTGGCTCTTCTTTCATCTTCATATCTCTTTCACACTTGATTCAGAGGCAACCATTTCATTCACTGACACATATGGACTGAGATCCACTGATTTTATCTGACAGTCTGTTTGTCTACAGTGTTTCTGTAGAAAATGACTTGATGAAACAAGCTGCAGGTGATTATTCCACACAAAACAACTGAGACTCAGTTCATTTCTCCTCAATTTTATTCCAGGGGCTCTTTAAGTTGGGGCCCCTGACACTTTCCTGCCTTTTCTAATAGTAAAGTCTGAACTATATGAAGCAGCAACAACAAATCCAAACCAAACCAAACAGCAGAGAGACACAGATAGACATCAGTAAAAACAGCAAATATGTCTGACAGACAGTTTTTCTGTTTGTACTGTGACCAGCCCCTGAGATATAATCACCTATCAGAGCAGCTGAGATGCTTTATTGTGAGAGTATTTATGGATTTGGGTCTTTATCATCTAATTCATCAGGTAGAGTTTGTTCTGATAGGACCCAGGAGGCCTCTGACTCTGTGGATGGAGTGTTAACTGTCTCTCTGAAAAATTCACATAGAGGCTGAAAAACCCTGTCAGTCCCTCTGAGCTCAGTCCCAGAGTTCATCTAATGACAGAGGAAGTCAGAGGCTGTTCTCAGCTGCTGTCAAGCCGAGCTCAGACCGCATTTCGCGGCTCAGACTGCCAGGAGCAGCGGCTCAGGTCCACGCCTCCTCCACAGGCTGATTCAGGCAGGAAAAAGCTGCCTTCAGTCAGCAGTAAGTGGAGCCACAGACTAACAAAGGCTCCGTGTTCAGCTACTGACCATCAGCTCACTCTGCTTCTACTCTGACTCCACCGCTTCTACTGCAAATATCCACACAACATAGCGGAAAATGAATGAAGAGACACAAACCATTGCGTCTCTTCGCGCCGCCATGTGAAATAAACGGACCTCTTCCTGCCTCATCTTTACAGTGACAACTCAGAGTCTACACAACCAAACACCATTCAACGCAGTTTAAAAACAAAAAATACAAAGCACTAGAGCATCAGATAATTCAGGTAACTACAGGAAGTGTTAACGAGTAAAACATTAAAAAAGTGCGGACATTTACCTTCAGACGGAGAAAATAATCCGCGCCACAAACTTCGGTCAAAGTGAAAGTAAACTTTCAGCTACCGTGGAGTACAGTGATGGGAATTCCGACTCTTTTAAGAGATCCGGTTCTATGGCTCGGCTCACTAAGAAGAGCAGCTTTCGGCTCACCAGATTTATTTGTTGGCTTAAATTAATTTATTACTAAAATAACGCATGTTAAATACTGTGTAAAAATTAATTACCAATGTGCAAAACATACATTATATCAAGTGTTTATTATTTATATGGCCTGGCTAAACATTGATTATTATAGGAAATATGTTGTTAAATATAATTTAATGGAGGCTGTGCACTGTGTAAAATGGCAACAAGGTGACACAGGATATATCCAATAAAAAATGATGTTCAGATGAGCTCTGACTAACTTACAACCAGGGATGCACTTGTAAAATATTACAACAGTGCAATGAACTCGTCAAAAAAATAAAAGCAGATGGTACTGTAAAGTGGAAGTTAGACTGCACTGTTAAAACACAACAACCAGGGTGACAACGTGGAAAACATCACAAGGGAAAGTGCTGCTGAAATATGTGATGCAGTGTGAAATGAAAACGCATTTAATGACAACATCAGCAGTAAAAGTACACAAGTATTATCAGCAGCCAGAGGATTCACTGTAAAACATGAAAACAGGGGTGAAAACCAGGTATACACTGTAAAAATGACAGATGAAGCTGAAAAGTTCTTTTTAAACATTTTTTCAGACTTTTTAAACTTCACTGGTTTTTGCTTTAGTCAAATTTCAGCTGCTTGGTTTTCACTCCTCAACTTTTATTAGTCTTTTTTAAGTTGACATTTAAAATTCATAGAATCGAAGTTCTCTTACAAAGATGGTGCTGCTTACGAGCGTAGCTGCAAGTTCACGGCTTTGTCTGCCCCATCTTTTCATTTCTGTAACCTTTTCTTGTCTTTAAGCGTCAGATTAAGTTGTTAGGGGATTTGTTTGGTGAGGTCAGTGCAATACAAAACATTCTTACTGTCATAAATCATAAATAATAAAGACACACCTCTACTAACAGTAGCAGCACAAGTAATGACAAAAGAAATATATCTATAAGACCTAATAAAAGAAGTGCAAGTTCAAAATATAATAAAATAACTACAATATTAAAAAATAATAAAAAGCAAGCCACAATAATCTATAAAACCTAATAAAAGAAGTAAAATTCAAGTATTATAAAATGAAATAGCTAAGATACTAAAAATACTAATACTAACAACAAAATAATAAAAAAAAAAATAAAACTAATAAAAACAAAACTAACTGGTCTATAGTGCAAGTTCTAAAGGATTATAGAGGCGGACAGCACTGGGATATGTGCTGGTCTGGAATCTGGTTGTTCTAGTTCTAATGCTCCTCAAAGTTCAGAGAGTTAAAAGGCAGTTTGCTGGATGGGATGGGTCTGTTAAAATCTTTTCTCCTTTTCTTTTAGTCTGGTCTCATAGATTTCAGACAAAGATGTCACCTCTTGTCCCATGATGCTGGCTGCTGTGCACAGTACACCGCTCAGCTGCCTTTATCCTCTGCAGTCAGACTTCCAAACCAGACAGTGATGCCAAAAGTTAAAATGCTCTCCACAGCTGCTCGATAAAAACCACCCAACATCCCTGGGCCTGACACCCCCTCTTTTTAAGTTGTTTCAGAAAAATAAAGTCTTTGGTGAGTTTTTCAGGTGGCATGGCTCCATTTTAATTCCATGGAGACATTGATGCCACTGAAATCTGTAAGCTGTCCACCTGCTGCACTTGTGTATTGTTCATTAGTAGTGGCTGATGAGCTTCCCTCTGCTTACAGAAATCCACCACAAGTTCCATAGTTTTGCTCATATCTCAGTTTCAGGTTATTTACATTGCACCAATTCACTAATGTTACAGTCTCTTGTCTATAGTTTCATTGTTGTCAGTGATTAAGCCCACCAATGTGGTATCATCAGCAAATTTGAACAGTGTCAGATTGACAATGAGAAATCCAGTCATTTGCTGTACAGTGAAAAACAGGAGGGAGAGAGTATTGTGCCCTGTGGGGCCACGTGCCAGTGGTCAAGGTATCGATACCTGCTGTTGACTTGACCACTTTTTTTTTAACATATTTTCAAATGAACCTTTGCACTTTCTCTCTCTTATGTTTCACCTCCACCTCTGCCTCACCTGCAGTCTCTCTCTCTCTCTCTCTGACAGTCATGTGTTAGACACAAATACTTAAACAGACACACACTGACTGCTGAAAATATTTCTTACCAATGTGTGTCATATATTTCCTCAGTTATCAGTCTAACATTTCATTAAAACAACAAGTGACCATGGCAAATTCATTCAGCAGCCATAGTGGATTCCTGTTAAATCAGAGCATCAGCCTTCATATTCTGACTCCACTTTCCATGTAACTGAAACCCAGAGTAGTAAAAAGTAGAGAGGAGAGATGCACATCAGCATCAGCATGAACAGTTAAATCAGCTTGTTTTTTGTAAAAGCTTCTCTCTTGTTTCCTTTGTTTCCTACAGCAGTATATTTTTTTCAAGCATCATCTGTCATGTTCCTCCATTTCCCAGCTCCTCATCTGATGATATTCATTTGTTGAAAATACTTCTCAGTTACACAGTCTATGTTTCCTCTGATGTGGCAGCGGCGCAAGCGCCAAGTAACAGGCAAGACCCAAATGCAGACTCAGAGACAAGAAGGTGCTGTGTACAGTCTTTATTGGAATTACGGGCGCAGTGAGGGGAAGTGTGGCTGCTCTCAGCTGAGGCAAGGCGAAAGTCCGTGAGGAATGATATGGATGGAATGGTCGATGGAGCGTGGGAAGGAGGCAGGGAGTCCGGGGATGATATGATGATATGATAATGATATTTCAGGCGGTGCAGAATGGACAGGTGATCCTACAGAACGAGACGAGGACAAGATGAGAATAGGGATGATGGCTGAATCAAACACGGTAAATAACTAGTACAAAACTTTTTCTGAGCCAACGTGTCTACTCAGGGACGTGGTCTGACTGAATCATGGCTGATTTACAGGACTGCAGAGCTGGTTTAAATCACCAGTCGGAGGTGGAAGGCTGATGCTTGACTCAGGACAGTTGTACACAATTAGGGAACGGACGCCCCACACCCATCCCAGCGTAGAGAGCCACACACATACACACACCAGACCAAACAGACAAACGAGGACAAACAACCCACACAAGGCAGGGGGATACACAGGACACAAAAGGAAGGAGGAGGAACCCTGAACTAACCCCTCAACATCCTCTATTTTAGTAACAGTGTTCACACATTTGACACAACTGATATAAGGTGTCTACTCCAGTGTTTTAAAAGATTCAGAAGAGAAAAGAAAAAATATTCTCTTGTTTACCAACAACTTGTCTTTCTGTTTCATCTCATTTTTTTCCTGGTAACAACTGCTTTGTGTGTGTGTGTGTGTGTGTGTGTGCCAAATTAACAAAAACAAATCATCTGAACAAAACATCCCACAAAAAAACTTCTAAACTAGACATTGACATGAGCTACCAGCATGTACTGACTACTGAAAACCTTGGAGGTGATCTGGACTTCTCCTGTAGTTTCCTCTTGTCCTTGTAACAGCAGTAGCTCCTCCTTCCTTGTCAATAATTGTGCAGAAACATCTGAGTGCTTCTTTTCTTCCTAAATCATGAGCAGAGTCCTGTCCAGTCCAACTGTTTCTGCTCCTGTTTGACTTCTGAACATCTCAGGCCGATCCAAAATCCAAAGCCGCACTTTTCATTGCGCCCGCAAATTTGGGAACGGGCGAAAGGTAGATATACGGATTTATGCTCCCATGTACCGCAAATACGACTAACGATTGTCATTCGAGCTGAGGGCTGGCATTTTACGACGCGGTCGGGGTTTTGTGATGTCATGACGTTTCTTTCGCCGGAATCAGGCCGCCCACCGCCGTGCTCCACCAAATGCGCGTCCCATTGGGGTAAAGACCACCCGATAGGCTAATAAAAACGCCCAACGCAACATTATTTTTTTTCCCAAGATTTTTAGGAAATTACATAAATGTAAATAAGATAAATTGTGAAATGGTGGAGGAAAGTCAGAAATTGCTGCAAAAGTAAGGGGGTAAAATAAAAGTATGCATTATTATTTTTACTTAAGAAAATTAGTAAAAAATATTTTTAAATACAGTAACAAAAATAAATACTGTTAATTCCACCACTGAAATTAAATACATAAAGAATACACACAGCAACACCCCAAATATTTCTTAAAAAAAGAGTAGATTTATTATTTATTATTATTTTTATATATTATTTATTATTATTATTTTTTGGGGTTTTAGGGGTTTTTATTTGTTGGGTAAAACTGTTTTTTTCGTTTTTTCCTGATTTATTGACCCTTGTACCTTTTGCCTGAAGGCAAAAGTTCAAGAGGGAAGGGCCGGGTGGTGGGTGTCCTTATTATGTTCTGTGCTTTTTCAAAACAGAAACTGTGTAGTTCTTCCAGTGGGGAGGGGGCAGTCCTTTTGGGTGTTGATGACCCTCGGGATTTTCCCTCTGAGCCACGTAGTTGGTGTACCATACACATGAGAGGTATGCCCCCAAGGGAGGCACGAAAAAAGGACCCCAGCAGTCTTTGTGGAAGCAGTGATGTGCGGTGAAAGAAACGGTTTTAGAGCAGGATTAGGAAAAGGGATACCCTGCCAAGCCCAAGTCCCAAGAGGGGTTTTGTGTTTGTATTAAAATTGATTTTTATTGCACTGTTCCAGTTGAGTAAATAACCCAAAAAAATAAAAAACTTTTGATAAATGCATGTTTTGAAATTAGTAATTCATTTTACACAAATTTTCGTTGTTTTGTAATTTAATTTAAGCAACAAAAAAACTAAGGTCCATTTGGGGAAAGAGTCCCTTTTTTTAATGAGCGTCCATAAGAACTGTCTTTTAAAGCCCCTAACCCATTTGGTCCATGTCCAAATTTGTTGAAATTAAAATGTTCAGTTGTTTGACAACAGAAACATATAAATTTTAATGGTAACAGTTTCAATGATTGTAGGATATTTCGTATTTCAGCAGGATCACTAATGGTTTTCCAACAGAGGAAAAGATTTTCAGCAGAGTCTAGGGGCAATATTCACTTCTTTTTTTTCATCCATCACGGCTACTTTTTTTGAAGTTTCCCGTTCCCTTCACCCAAAAGGAGATTCATTCTGACATCAAAACCCCTCATAGACGGTCGGTGACCTATCAAACCAGGGGAAAAGATCCAGGAAGTGTTTAATTCTCTTTGTCTCTTTTTTCCCCGATACACCATCACAAAGCCTGATTAGCATCACATGGAGGGGGGGATGTAGATATTAACCAGTCCTACTTTGGGGTAGGAAATTTCAACAGATGGAAGAGAGGGGAAAACTTCAGTCAGAACATGGGATAGTGAACCAGTGTTTTCCGCCTGTCCATATTTTTATTTTAGATTTACAGATGATGAACTCATCAGGCCCCGGGGAAAAAATGTGACAAAAAAAGACTATCCAGGACTTCCCAAAAGAAAGCCGGGAAAAAGCCACGTCCGTCACCCTCAGAGTCCACAACTGGCATCACTTTTTAAATTGAAATTGTGGTTTTTTTTCAAAAAGGGGCGTCTGCCCTTTGTTTTTTTTAATGATTCATTTTTCTAAAATTTACCCCCTTCCATCATGTAGAAAAATTTAATCATTTGGCCCTTTTCATGACCAGTGGCAGATGTTGACCAGGCGGGGACAGGTCGGGGAGAATTTCATGTCCTTTCTTTTTCCCCTTTGTTTGGTTGGGGGTTTTTTACTTGTATCAAATTCTACGACTATCTATGTATATAGACAAACACATGGATGTGAACATCCCCCTTGTAATACAGCAGTTACAGACAGAGAACACAAAAAGAAAAGGGGGGATTTTAAAACTAATGGAATCATCATTGAGGAATTAAAGATGGGTGAAGAAAATTAGGATGAGTGGGGAAGAAGTATAACAATTCAAAAACCAAAATTTTTTCCCCCTGTTACGGATGTTTTATCACAAATGGGGTGCAGTGTCAAACACTGGTTCATAATACAGGGAAGGCACAATCACCCAGGTAATAAACCCATACATAAACTTGGTTATGTCTAACCAGAATTTTACCCGTTTGAATTTTCTACCATGGATAGATTTGTTACCCTTTCCTGTCTAATTTAGATGAAGTTTGTTTTTGTCATTTTAAACCCTTTTTTTTATTTATTTCTTTTCAGTCTTTTTACAAAATGATCTAATCACTCAAGGGCCTTTTTAATTTGGCTAGTTGTGTGGTGCAATTTTGGGCACTGAGGCAGGGCCCAAACCTAAAGATGGAGAAAAAAGGTTAGGGGATTGACATTTGTCCTTTTGGGAGTTTTTTTCCTTTTTTTTTTTTTTTGTGGGTTTTCATGGGGTTTCTTAAAGCTTGGGGTCCATTTCAGCCCACTGTTATGGCCACAGACACAGACCAACAACGGGAGAACCTGAGCCCGGGACCCCAAGATCAGAGGTAATATATCTGAGACTTTTTTTAAATATTACATACAAAGTTTTGGGCACAACTTGCAAAAAAAACACAATGTAATCTGCTGATGGTAGTGGGCTTTCTCATCCTCTGAAACACTAAGTCAGGATCAGTTGGGGTAGAGAGTTGGTTTCCATGCATTCATCTCTGTTTGGGCGATCATAAAGTTCTGATGATGGGACCTTTTATCTCCCCACTCTGGGATGAAGAGGTTTCTGGTTTTCCCGTTGACAATCTTCAGGGGCCCACTCAAGAAAGCCTTTGTTGCTTTGATGAAATTTTTTAGTAGAAATTTTCCCTTTAAAAAAAAAAGGTGTCAAACAACCCCATACAGCTTAATATGAACTGATTAAAACTGTACTTTTGGAATTTTATCACCATTCACAACAATATTTTTGTCTGTGTCAAGATAAAAACCCAAAAAAAAAGTGGCAAAATATAAATTTTTTAAATGTCCACCATCATCTTTTAGAAAAAACACAGATTTTTGAAACATCCTCATCCACCTCTGCTCCCTTTGATCTGTGATTTTAGTGTTGTGTCTCTGAATAAGAAACTTCGCGGACTATCCCAAACAACCAAGTTACAAAATGTTTAATTTTTATTAATTTAATAAAAATCTGACTCCCTCACTGAAAAAAATCTGAGAAGGCCCTCAATTTAATTGATTTTTTTTCCCCCCATGTTGTATTTGATCAACATGTTTTTTTGACAAAAAGGGAAGAAAATGCATATGTCTGAGAAAAACATTTAAAAGTTTACCCCAACTACCCCCTGTTAAAAAAACGTTTCCCCCGTGTTCAAAAAAAGGTAATTTATAAGCTCAACTTTTAGCTAGCCAAACGACTTTTCACCCGCGATGCCCGCGGGAGCCGAAATTATTCTCTTAAACCCCGACATGCGGTTGCATTTTGGTTTTTTTCCCAAAACAGTTTTAAACCTTCAAGATGCGCGTCGTCATTAGTTTGTAAGTTATAAAAATTTTTCTTCCCCAAACAGACACATCACACCCCAGGTATGGCACATTAACGTTTGGGGAAAATTTTAAAACCACAATGGCAGCTAAGGACAGAGCTAACAAACCCCGGGGAGCTACTTTTTTAATGGAGAAAAAAGCAATGGGGACGTTTAACAAAGTTCGAGCTTTGGGTATTTATGTAAGAGATAAAGTGAGAACAATGACAAAATATCCAATTTAAAGTATTTCTGATAAAACATGCTCTTCCAGCCGACGACGCCCCGTGCCCATGCCCGTAAAATGCATGGGGAACCCGGGACAGAGTTAAACCAGATCCAAAACCCCGGGGAAAAAGCCAAAATTAAACCGGTTTGGGTAAAACCCACAAACTGTAGTCGATTATAAAAAACGAAAAACCTTTCACACTTTTTTTTTTTGATCCCGATTTTGTACTTGTGAATTTGGTGTGTTAGACATGAAATTGGTTCCCCGCTGTGCCCCCTTTGGGGTTGAATTACCAACCCAGCTGAATGGTCCTGAGTGCTTTTTTTGAAATTATTTGGGATTTTTAGGGGTTCAAACAATAGGGGTTTTTTTTAATTTTATTAGAGGAAGGTTGGGAAGAGCAAGGAATGTTTTGGGGGCCTTATCCTTTATTTTTAAACAAAGGTTTTGTGGGGGGAGGGAAAACCAGCCAGAAAAAGGGGCAAGGGGGGTTCCCCCCGTTTAAACAAAAAGGGGCAGAAACAGTTGGGCTGGAAGGGTTTTATGATTTAAAGAAAAGCACTAGATATTTTTGCACAAACTGACAAGGAAGGAGGAGCTACTGCTGTTACAAGGACAAGAGGAAAAACCCGGGAAAACCAGATCACTCCAAATTTTGTAAGTCAAAACCTTTTTAGGGTGTCAGGGTTTTTAGTTCAGTGGGTGTTTTTTAAATTTAAAGATGTCTAACCAAAGAACTTCAGCCCAAAGGTTTGTACATGTTCAGTTTATTTATGCTGATTGTATTTGGGGGATTTTCATATTGTCAATTAGGTTTCCATTTTTTTTTTTTTGCGATTATGGTTTATGTAAAGGAAAGATGCCCATTTTGTTCAAGTTTGTCTTTTAAACATCGATGTTGAAACATTCACATGCTTTTTTTAAAATTGAAATCATTTTGGGGTTTTTGCTTTGGATCCTCCTAAATGATGGAGAAAAACCCAAATCCATGTCCTGTAAAAGGGGCTTCCAAAATTCAAAAAAAGAAAAAGAGGCTTTAGCAGTCTGGGTTATATAGTTGAAACAGGGGCCCCCCAAATCTTTTTTTCATTTATGTTGAAGATCAACCCCCAGTGCTTTTCTGTAAAGAGTTTCCTGCAGCCCAGATCCAGACTCTGAGCCTGAGGTGGGACTGCAAAACGAGGCACAAAACATGGGGGAGGAAAAGCGTTAGTAAATACTTTTAAGGTGAATGTACAGATGGAGAGGAGAGGAGGAGAGGAAAAGTGCATCATGTGGTCTCCAGCAGGTAGACCATAGCAGCATAACTATTTTCCCGGAAAGCCTTTTCTCAGTTCACTATAAGGTTTATAAAAGGGTTTGGCCTCCTCTTAAAACATGGAGAGGGGTCCCTCCAAGACCCAAACAGAGATGGGCCACAGAGAGGAGCCTGATATCGAGGGCTCTGCCTCCCATTTTTTCTATTGAGACTTTAGAACCCAAGAAACCGCCTGGGGAAACACGTTCCAGGGTAGTAGGGGGTGGTCACTGTTTCGGGCCCCTTGAACACAGCCGGGCCAACTCTTTAAAATTCTCCCCCTTAGCTTTTCTTTGTAGCTCCCTTTTTTCTAAAAAATTAGAGAGGCTCTGTTTAAAAAAGTCTCTCTGTTTTCAGCTCGGGGCTTTTGCAGCTTGCCCAGTCTCTGTTTGGGGTTTAGTCCACCCGGGTCTTGTTTTACTTTGGGATATCAGCCTTATGTCACTGTTTACTGATCAACGTTTAACGCCGATCTCCACCGACGTGGGCCGTGGGGTTATTCCCCTGTGCAAATTGGCAGGTTGCTGCTAGCTCCACTGTTGCTGAGTGGACACGCCCGCTTCTTCCCTCAGGTGATCACACGTAGCCTGATCGAGAATTATTTGCCAGCTGCTTTGTCCTGCACGGAGAAGAAACTGCTGTTGCCTTGTTCTACCTCGGTGTTCCCGCCGGGGTTTTCCATTTTTGGTCGCCGGGGGGTTGGGGTTTTTGCTGTCGGCTGCGAGGGGGCAACGCAATCCCCTACCACCCGAGTAGAAGGGCAGTTTGTTCGCCTTGGGGCCTGACTTTAAAAATTGAAAAGCACAGTGGGTTGTTTTATTTAATGCCCCACCTTTTGTTGCATTTAGTTAGAATGGGTTTTGGGTTATTGTTTTGATTTCTTTTCTTTATAGCTTTGTCTCTATTCGGTTATTTGGTTTTTTAAAATTCTGTTTAACTAGGTCCTGTGTTGTTTTTTTTTTTTTCTTTCTTTCTTGTTTAATTTTTTTTATTCGGGTTCAGTTAGCTCTGATATTCAGTTGGGAAATTTTTTTGTGTCCTACTTTGTTTCTTTTGCCGACAAAATTTATGTTTGTTTAGTGACTTATTTTTGTGCTTTTATTAATTTGTGATTAATTTATTGTTTTTTTTTAGTATTTGATATTTTATCGTTTTCCTTGTTTGGGGGGACCCCCCCAATTTTTTTTCCTTTTTCCCTTTCAGGGCTGAGAGCAATGGTGGCGGGCCGGGGGCCGGGGGGTGGTTTCTTCCCGGTCGTGCCCCTCTGGGCCTGGGTTCCTTTTTACTACGGGCGGGGGTGTGGCTGTCACGGGTTGGGGTGATAATTTTTATTTTTTGATCCTCACCCCTCCCCAGTGCCCCTGGTGCCTCGCCCCATAGGGTTCCCCCTTCCCCCCAGCCCCCGTGTGTGAATGGGGTTTTATAGATTTTTAAAACTCTTTTGTGAATGGTGTTTATAATGTTTAAAGACAACGTTATTTTGAAATAAAATATTGATTATTGCCTGGAACCATGTTTTGCCCGAAAATAACCTGGGGCCCGGGGTTAACAGTTGACTAAAACATTTCCTTAAACCCCAAGGGGGCTGTCTGGCTTTTTAAAAGGGGTTTTTTTAGTTGGGGTTGTAGGATCCCCCATCCGCCATCTGCTATCACCCCTAATCATATTTTTTTAACGCCCTACTTTGCACATTAAAAGACACTGATCTGGGGAAAATTTTGTTTTTTTAAAAGTCCATATAATCCATATTAAATACAGTTCTAAAACCCCTATCACTAAACAATAACCTAAAGACAAACTTTGTCTATTTGGTTTAGGCGGGGCCCCTTACCTGAGTTTTAATTAAAAATGGAGAGAGGGAAGATCACCCTCAGGAAAAAATCAAAAAGAACCAGATAAGACAAGAGATGCAGCCTTTTCCACCAGCCTTAACAGAGGTAATTTTATACACAGCACAAACAATCTCATTAGTTCCCCAGAAATCAGCAGGGGAAATGTTTATAATTGCCCATTAAAAAAAATATTTTATTGTTTCTCCAAAAACTGTTTTAAATTGGAAAGGAAACAGTTTGATGTTGGTAAAATTTTTTTTTCCAAAGTGGAATCTTTTCACATTTTCAAGATTTGGCCCAAAAAAAAAGAAGCAAATAATCCCCAGTCCAATGCAAACCCCAGCACACACTGTTTCCACTTTCCCAATCCATTATTAGTTTTTAAAAAATTTCAGCCTTTTTTACATTTACCTATATGAGTCCAATTTTTCTTATACTGAACACTAGGTTCAAATCTCCTTTGGCTTTGAGCCTTGTTTTTTAGTTCATTTCCAGTGCAATACAATTATGTCCTTAGTAAACTCAGAATGAGTCAGGACTTAAAGCTGGACGCTCTTGCATGAAGCGTTTCAGGCTGTGTTCATGTTCACCCTCTTTGGTTAAGGACAGTAAAAATCAGTGTTTTCCTTGAGGAAATTTAGGCTGCTGAGAATTCTTCCTCCTTAAAAACCTTAGTCCTGAAACTGGAATCTAAAGTATGTTGATGTGTCAACTGTTGATGACTGTAAGGGCAGAAATAAGTTTGAAGTTAACTCCCCACTTTAGACTCTCACTCTGATCTTGTTTTCTGCTCCATGCAGCTCATCTACAGGACTGTATTAAGTCCTAGTTGTTGAAGGATTTTAATTATTAAGCAGTGAAACTATTTCATATGAGGAAGGGCATTATTCTTTGAAATGTTTCCTTCTTCTGCTTCCCTTTGTCTTTTGATGATGGTCACTAAGCTCCAAATCTTGTAGCTGTTCAGAATTCAGCCTCAGTCAGTGTGAGAGATGATATGTTTAAAGGTTCATAGATTTGAAAAGGTTCTAAGTTCTCTGAAAAATGGATCCAAAATTTTAACTCTAATAAACTGCACAGTCCTGAAGCACTAATGAAATATTTGATTGGTGTTGGGTAAAGGGGACACACCCCCTATGCATTTGTGATATATTGCATTAAAAACTCTTAAGTTTCCAAGTGCAATTTTTTTTTGTACAGTCACAGTCACAATACTAAACCAATCCTAAAATCAGCCAGAAAACTTTAAAATTGATTAGCTCCATAAAAAAACTTAAGAAATTTTGAGTACTGTGTTACCATTGACCCACTAATGAGGATCATACTTTATTGAAGACAATTTTGTTAGGTGCTTTTTTGTCTATAAAGCCAGCACATTTGAAAGGTCTTCAGATCAAAGAACAAGGAACTTAACACAAGAAACATGCAAAGATAAAGATTCTCAGCCAGGAACGGCAGGGCCCCCAGATAGCCAGAAAGTGCAGATGCAGTCCTTCAGTAGTTGGATACACTCTGCAGAAATATAAACAACAAAAAAAACAGCTTGGAAGACAAACCAAGTCTGGGCGCCAAAGTTCTTAGGAAATGACCCCATCCTGATCCGATGTGCAGGAAAACTCAAGACATCAATGCGGGGCTTCAGCAACAGTGGTTCAAACCAAACTAGGGCCAGTGTTCCACCCGACTGTGGCTGACTTCTACATCAGGTGAAGTCCTGGCAAGGCTGTTAAGAAGCCCTGATCTAACAGGAGGCAGAGGTTAGCTGGTCCAGCTGGGCCCAACAAAAAGGACTGGATAGCCCGGAACTGGAAGAAGATTCTGTGGTCGGATGAGTCCAGTTTCCAGCTTAATGACCCTTTTAAATTGGAGGGTCACAGAAGGTAGGTGGCATTATCTCCAGCATGTACAGTACCTACTGTCACATGGTGGAGGCAGTATCATGGTTTGGGGATGTATGAGTGCTGCTGGCGTTTTGAAAGTTTTTGGCCATTCTCCAAACCCATGCCCTTCTACATGCACTGTTCTGTCGGGGCCAAACTGGATTTTTCCCAGCAAGATAATGCCCCTTCCCTGATCCAGGTCATAAACTTGGTTTGCAGGAGCAAAATTTCCCAGGTCTTAAAGTGGCCAGCCAATCCCGGGCTGATTAATCTGATTTATCACTTTGGGTTCAGTTGAATGAATAAAAGAAAAGTCCAGGTGAGGATGGAGGGGGGAGCAGCCCGGGGGTGTCTGCAGGGACTGTGTAGAAGGACAGAGCAGCACAGAGCAGTCCAGATACACTGATGATCTCTTCAGATCCAGAGGAACACACGGGGATGATGGTGGACTTGACAGTGGAGTTGTTCTCAGAGCAGTTCAGACTGCAGCACTGAGAGTCTTCCACTTTCGGGTCCTCTGTCAGTCACTGCTGGATGAAGCTCTCCTCTCCATTTACCTCCCAGTAACATGGACCAATCAGAGCCTCTCTAACACAAGCTGCTGCTGCTTCAACCTCTCGGGATCATCAGGACACAGCCTGCCCTCTCCAACACACACACCGCCCTCTTCATTTGTCCTTTAGAAAGATCACTAACTCCAGCTGTTGAGAAAAGAAGACAGACAACAGAGGGGGGATAAATCAGTGTTTACAGAGACTCACTTCATCAGCTGTCAGTCACTGATGGCAGAATCCAGTAAAAAGGGGCAGCAGGGACTCCAGTCCTGTTCAGAGCAGAAGTGGAGCAGCTTTTAGTGTGCAGCTTCCTCCAGCTCATGTTAACGTATTGGGGGAAAGACACGGGAGCTGAAGTCACACCTCGAGACTTTAGCATCAAGTCTGTTTACTCAACATTTCACCAAGTCCACAGTGGAAATAAACTGCTGAGTCATGAGCTTCATTACTGCACAAACAGTTTAGTGATGGATTCACTGCTGTTCATGTCAACTCATGTTCCATTTAAAAAAAAAGAGTCTCGTGTGTTGATGAACATCTGATCTGCTTCTGAAATATCAGCTGACAAATAAACAGGGAGGCTGTCACTGAAAGTATCTGACAGATGGACAGATATACAGATGTGATCACTGGACTTCAGCAGAGGTTCTGCTCTGTATCAGACCACATGCTGACAAATGTCATGATGCTTCTCTGAAATCAGAGCCAGTGATTTGCAGGCTGAGTCAGACTGATCTCAGAGCTGTGACAAAGATCAAACTATCAATTCTTTACTGTTGAAATGAGACAACAAATAGTCTCAGATTAGATGTGATGGAGGACAGTGGACAAAAGGGACAACTGTCTCTACACATCCTGTGAGGCTGTCATTGTGATCCAGCTTTATTTCCTGTTGACATGAACACAACAACAACAACAACAACAACAAGATCACAATTAGCTTTGGCTGCTGTGATTGGCTGTCCTCTGCATCTCTGTCTTTCTGTCCCATCCTGAGGCCTGCCCCGCTCTCCTCCTCACAGCTTCAATGAGGAAAGCAGCCACTGAGAAGGTTGGAGGTTTACAGGAGACACTGGATCTTTGCTTTGATGCGAACTGTGTTTAGTACAATACAGCTGAAAGCATGGACTGACTCCAACCCTCTACTGACCTCAGAGTCTCCAGTCCACAGTCTGGACTCTTCACAAGATCAGACAGATTCTTCACTCCTGAATCCTGCAGGTTGTTCCACTCAGGTCCAGGTGTCTCAGATGGGAGGGGTTGACTTCGGAGCTGAGGCCAGAGAAGCACAGCTGACTCTGACAACCTGCAGCCCTCAACCTGAATAAAAAAAAGATGTGAGTTTAGGAGACAAAGTTCCTGCAAAGCGTTGAGTGTTTCATCATCTGTTCAGAGCTGAAGAAGGTTGAGAATGCAAAATTTTTGGGAAAAATGGAACTCCAAACACCTGAACCAACAGGATGCAGCTTAAAACAGTCAGATACAAAAAGTCAAACACAGCTCTCATTAATATGAATGACAACATGCTGCTGCTTCAATAAAGACATAGTGACTTCAGCTCTTAAACTCTTCCAGCTCCACCAGTGGCTCCATCTATACAAACTCATGTTGTTGACATTTGTTTCAGATTCTACTAAAGATCCTAAAGTTTTGACAGAGAACAAACATGTCAGGCTGAAGTTTGGAGGAAAGTCAACAAATGATTGAGACAAAGGGAAAAAGATTTTCACTTCATGTAAGGGTGATTTACATTTAACAAACATGCTGAGTTTGCTCTGAATACAGCTCTGGAAAAAAAAGACTCAAAATGATCAGTTTCTCCATTGTTATTATTTATAGGTATGTGTTTGAGTTAAAAGAACATTTTTGTTTATTCTATAAACACTGACAACTTTTCCCTCCCAAATTCCAAATAAAATATTATCATTTAGAGCATTTAAGTCCTTCATCCACACCTTGACTGACTTAGCTGTGTGGAATGGAGCATTGTCCTGCAGGAAAAACCAATCCTCAGAGTTGGGGAGCATTGAAGCAAGTTTTCTTCCAAGATAACCTTGTACGTGGTTTGATTCATGCATCCTTTGCAAAGACGAATCTGCCCAATTCCAGCTTTGCCCTCCCATCACCGATCCTCCACCAAATTTCACAGTGGGTGTGAGACACTGTGGCTTGTAGGCCTCTCCAGGTCTCTGTCTAACCATTAGACGGCCAGGTGTTGGGCAAAGCTAAAAAACTGGACTCATCAGAGAAGATGACCTTATTCCAATCCTCTATGGTTCAGTCCTTATTGTCTTTTGCAAACCATAACCTGGCTCTTCTTTACTTCTCATTGATGAAGAGCTTTTTTCTAGCTTTAAACGAATTGGGCCCTGCCCCTAGGAGCCTGTTTTGAACTGTTCTCGCAATGCCCTTCATCCCAGCTGCCATTTGCCATTCTTTTTGTAGGTCACTTGATGTCATCCTACAGTTGCTGAGTGACATTCGAAAGAGTTCATGGTCATCCCGGTCAATGGAGAGTCGTTTTCGCCCTCTGCCAATGTTGCTATTGTGCCCAATGTCTGCTGCTTGACCTTGTTCTTATGAACTGCTGTCTTAGAAATTTTAAGGATGGAAGCAATCTGATGCTCACAGTATCCCTCTGCCAGTAAAGCCAGAATTGAACCCTTCTTTTCCTCATGCAAAACGCTTTTGTCATGCTCAATAGTTATTTTTTTAATTCCAATTACATTTGAGGTACTACCGGCACTTGTTTTGCCATCCAGCTGCTCCTATTGCAAGAGGATAGTAATGACCACAGCAGTAGTTTTTATACTTTTCCTCATTAAATCATATTCATCCTTGCACACAAGTAAAATGTTTGGAGTCTGACCTCAGAGTTCCAGTCCACAGTCTGGACTCTGCAGAAAACCACACACAAGTTGCTTCTTACTCCCTGAATCCTGCAGCATGTTTCTCCTCCAGGTCCAGGTGTCTCAGATGGAGGGGTTGACTTCAGAGCTGAGGCCAGAGAAGCACAGCTGATCTTGACAACCACAGCAGCCCCTCAACCTGAATAAAGAATAAAAGATGAGTTTAGGAGACAAAGTTCCTGCTTGAAAGTGTTGGAGTGTTTCATCATCTGTTCAGAGCTGAAGAAGGTTGAGAATGTACAAGTTTGGAAATGGAACTCCAAACACCTGGAACCAACAGGATGCAGCTTAAAAAACAGTCTGATACTAAAAGTCAAACACAGTTTCCTATTAATCATTTTGTCACTGCAAACATCAAGGTGGATCATAAAGCAAGAGTGAAGAAACATTTCTTTCTGTCTTAATGTGGAAATATTTGCTTTGTATGTAGTTAGAAACATAAAAGTCAACTGAATAAAAAAGAAGATGAAATTGTTCCAAAGTAAAGAAACAATTAGTAAGTGTTGATTTTGAATTCTCATTCAATGAGTTTTGAAATACATGAAGCTGGTCAAGATGCTGCTCAGTGTGGATCAGCATCAAATCTCTGAGCCCAAATCTCCTTCAAAAAGTCCTTCACATTCATACCTCAGGTTTAACAGTTTGGAAGAAAGTTTTCAAAGTGTTCATACTAAGGCTCTAAATGAAATCTTTCATTGTGTGTGAAATAATAGTTTGAGCCTTTGATGTTTTGAGTGTGATCGAAGTTTGCAGCTCAACTCAAGCTCAATCTTAGTCAAACTGCTGACACTGTCAATGTGGACTGTAAGAGTCAGGGATTCAAAATCATTTTCAAAGCTTTCTTTAAAAATCACTTTGAAAATCAGAGTCAGCACTTTCTCAACTTCCTTTTCAACCATTTTGGCACTTTTGAATGTGAGAGAGAATAGAGTGCCTTTATTGTCATTATAATGTAAGTACAACGAGATTAAGCCACCACCAGTATCAGTGCAAAAGCAGTGTAAAATAAGATAATAAGCACGATCTCCTGGTTTTCTTGGTGCTGGTGAGCGAGCTTGTTCTCAGGCACACCAAGCAGCCAGGCTTCAGGATCTCCTCCCTGTAGGTAGCCTCTATCACCCCTGAGATGGAGTCCGGACCACTCTAGCATCACAGCTAACTCTGACGATATTGTCACATGGGGCCGGGCCTGTAGCTCATGGGGTGCAGAGGTGCAGAGTGAGAGGGCTCTGCACACAGCTCCTGTGGGGAGCTGTATGCCCACCGCGGTGGAGTGAGTAGGTGGGGGACCTAGTCTCACAGTCTCAGTCAATTGTTAGAAAGTCCATCTGTGTACATGTGAGTGTCTGTGTTTTGCATAATCTGTCCGGAGCTGCTGTGTTGTTTAAGAACTATATCCATAAAGAGGTCCTGACGTAGCTCCCGCGTTGCTCTAGGTGGTTCAGTGCAGAGCGAAGATTAGCTATGGCGTCCTTTAGTGGATCTAACAACAAACTGGGGTTAGAACTGTTCTAGGGGGAGATAGTCCTTATGTTTTTGGAGGACAAGCCCCTCAAAGCACTTCATGATTACGAGGAGGGACCGCCGTAATCGTTCCCGGCTGGTGATGGGGGACCTCTTCGGCACCGGACATTATGGATGATTTGAGGGAGTGTGGGGGTGACTGTTGATCCAAAAGAGGTTGAAGATCCTGGTAAAGGTGGGGGCGAGCTGGTGAGACACGCCTGAGCACCTTGCCAGGTACCCGCCTGGGCCAGTAGCTTTCCTGGTGTTCACTGCCAGGAGCACCTGGGCCCGACATCATGCTCCTGGATGGTGAGGGTTCGTGGAGCCAGAGCCAGATGGGGGTGTGGGTGTGGGTGAGGTTGGGGGGGGGGGCATGGTTGGGGCATGCTGCTGCGATTCAAACCGGGTAAAGAAGCAGTTTAGCCCTCTGCCAGTGTTTCACTCTGTTCAGCCGCCCACGCACGCAACCTCTGAAGTTGGTGATGTCTTGTATGCCCGGCCACACCTCCAGTATTGTTACTGGACAGGTGGGACTCTATACGATCCTGTGATCCGGCTTAGCTCTTTTATGTCTCTTTTCAGGTCAGCTCGCAGCACTGTCAGTGCACTGTTCCTGACCTGAAAGGCATCACGGGCTCTGAGGAGTGCGTGGACCTGGCTGGTCATCCAGGGTTTCTGTTGGGAAAAACCCTGATGGTTTTGTCACAGTCACATTCCCGATGCAAAACTGAAAAAGTCCAGCACCCTGCCTGTGAGTGTCTCCAGCTCCTGTTGTTCAACAGTCCCAGTCTGTCTGTTGAAGCAATCTTGGGGTTTGAAGAGTGCATCTCAGGCCAAGTTTTACAGTTTTTGTGGTGGGCCTGTTCCTGCATCTGAGGGGGGGTGTGGCTGGGGGCAGAGGGGACGGAAAGATGGTCTGACTGTCCGAGGGGGGGGGGAGGGTACGGCCCATGCATTCTTGATGTTGGTGTAGACATGATCCAGGGTGTTCTCCCCCTGTAGTACATTTAATGCTGGTAGAACTTCGAAGTATTGGTCTTTGAGTTATTTTATTAAAATTTTTGCAAGAATGGTCAGGTATTCAAGTAGTTGCTCGGTCATAAACAGCAGTGTGGAGATGCTGCTTATACCTGGTCATGACGTCAGCCGCAGATGACAACAACAGTTAGCTCGTGGGCAGAAAAAAGGCCTATACCCATGGACATGTACTTCATGTCTGGGCAGCAGTGCTGGAGCATGATTGTCCCATTGTTAAATTCAGTTGAAGAGCATATAGCGAGACCCCCTCCTTCTGCTCTTACCGAGTCTTTGTCCCTGTTCCTACGTAGAGTACCTGCGGTCATTAGCTGCAAGCCAGTATCGATGACCGGTGAAGCCAGGTTTCTGCGTACACCAGCATACAATAATCCTCCAAAGATATATGTTTCAGCTAGTGGTAATTCCAGGTCGTCCATTTGGCGTACCAGGGATCTTTGCGCGAGAGATACAGACTGGAAGAGGTGGCTTGTGAAGTTGCTTTCAGCCGTGAGGGTAACGCCGACCTGCAGCCCCGCTTGCTTCCTTCCTCTCCGCCCGCGCTTTTCTAGAATTCGATAATAATCCGTATAGTCTGCGTCTCACATTGAATGTTAAAGCGTAAGGTGAAAGTCTTTCGAAACAGATATCTGGTGTTTGCTTCCGATGTCCGCATATCAAGTAGTAGGTGTACTGAAAGTTACGCCTCACCAATTTCGTGGTAACAAAATGAAAGAAAAACGATAGGAAAGCAAGAGATCGCTAGCACTGAGATGGGGGAGTCGGCAGCCGCTGCATCCATGCCGCCGCCATCCTGAGTTAAATTTTAAATTTATCAGTGTATCTGTACACTGATGAATCACTGTTGCACTGTCTTCTGTAATAAGTCCGAGGTGGTTCTGACCTTTGACTCAGACGCCCAGTCATGGAGACTGAGTTTGTCAGTGTGTGAGATCTGCTCATTGAAACTGTTTATGGGAAATTTGTTGTCAGAG